>BCFW01000012.1:0-162974 GCA_001599015.1 Apiotrichum domesticum
GATCCGACACCCCCTCTTGCGCGGTTTGATAGGTTTTCGAAAGGATATCGATCGAATCCCGCAGCGGCCCTCGACGCAAGTCGCGCGCCTTGACACGTCCTCTGTCATGCTTTTATCGTTCTCACCGAACCGCGAGCAAAGCTCTTGGAAAGCATCAGCGATGACCTGCAGGTGAGTCGTTTGGGAAGAGCGAGGTACACGATAAACACGTCCGGAGGTGGTTGTCGAGGATCGTCCCACTCGTGCTAAAGGAGACCCACGCAACGCGTCGTCACTCTCGCTGATCTGGGGACTTCAGCGTATGAAGGCTGGGATTGTCATACCTCGATCTGACTTTCGTCGCCATCTGTCTCCCTCTGTTGATTACTGTACCCGCCTGGTCGAACGACATCTCTTCCGTCGGCTCGCGAGTCACCGACGATGATAGAGTAGAGATCGTATTGGGGCCAGGCCTTCTTCTGCCACTTCTTCAAACGGGGATCTTCCTGCAAGTCAATAGATGGCTGAGGGAACACTTACCAGTTCGGTCCAGAAGATGTCGCTGGCGACAATTTTGCCCAGATCATCGTCCCAGCCCACTCCGGACATGTTACGCAGCTGCCGCACCTGTTGATAATTTGCTTTCTCCTCTCGAACCTTGCCAGTGACGCTTTTAACCGTTCGTTTGGGAATCGACGGGTTGAGCTCGTGGATCTTTTCGACGATCTCAACCCACACCAAGTTGTGGAAGCCTTTCTCGCTATTTCGGCCGTTTCTGTCGTTAGTGTCGACAGTGCAGTCCACCCACTGTACTGCTTCTGCTAACATCTCCGCCACACACATAACCTCGGCATCCGTCCACCCAGTTCCATCGTTGCGGGAGCGCTTCGAAGGACGCACACTGGACTGTTGCGACGCTGTAGGATCATTGACTTGAGACAAGCCAATCGAAGGTGACCGTGACAGATTGGCTCGATGTTCATGACGTTCAGAGTGTCGCACTGACAACGAGGCGTGCTGGGAATCGCCGTGGGCAGATGGCGAGGGGGAGGGCGTGGAGAGCGGGCCTGAGCGCCGCGCCGCTCGCTCGGTCGATAGTAGGATTCCAGCTGCGTCCTGCTCTTCCAGACTGGCGATTGAGGAATAATCCCAGAATGCAGTCGACGAAGCTAAGGCTGTCGGCCGCACAGTGTTGAAGGGGGTGGTGGGCACTGTAAAAGGAGACATTGGCGTATTATTGAAGTTACAATGGTTGCAAGTTGCCAGTTGAAAGCAAGAGACACAGTGAGAAGAGTGGCGAAGAAGGATGTTTGGTGGTGGCGATCATGGGAACATCTATCCATCGCTATGAAATACGTGTCATTTTTATCAGAAATACACACAACTTCAGAACACGAGTTCAGGACAGTTCAGAACCGTTTTTGCTTCTGAAAAAAAGGCCCACCTCCTGAACTTTGGTTCTTAAGACCCAAAGTTCAGGAGGTGTTGCCGGACAGCCTGAAGAATGGTGTTCTGAAGTGCTCTGAAGGCTGGTTTACGGCATCCTGAGACCTCCTGAGACCTCCTGAAAGCGTACGGTGGTGCCTGACGTCTTCAGCCTCAGGAGTCCGCCGTTGCCGGACAGCACGTAACCCTGTGTGGTGGGCAATCGACAACCAGGGATGCGGAAATGTACTGTACAGCTACAGTACATATTGCGGTTGTGCGCGACGTTGTCAGCACAAACGAATGGTTCAGTTTTTGTGTAACTACATGGTTGCTCTCTTCCGCTCCAGCTCGCTTCCAGCTCCAGCGGTTCCGTCAGGGACACCGCGGCCCGGCGGAATGGAACCTATCTTGGAGGCACAAGTTCTTCATTGTTGTTCCTCCCCCTTGCGTCATTGTTGTCTAGTCAGCCTGGAAATCGGGAGTGCATACGCGCATCAGCTGCACATGTCCAGATCTACACCGGCTTGGCTGCCGCAGAGCTGCTGGCCATGACCGTTCGGGCTGCAAGTTATAGGACAGCATGTCCCGTCTCCGCGGGTGGCTTAGTAGTTGACGGTCTGGATCTGTGGTCTCCCCGTGAACAAACATCCCGGGGCGGTAAGGAAATCACGAACATGACACTTTGTCAATTGTGTACACTGGAAAGCAATGTCGAGTGCCTGAGCCATACGCTTCCAATCATCAATACCGCCAAATGCCGTCCAGTCCCAGAGGTATGAGCACTCGGCAGCATAATACCGGATATCAGACGACTCGGCTCCGCATTCGGCCCACCCTGCCAAGCTCCGCGGAGTATCACAGCTGACTGTACTGAATAATGAACGAGGGGATGGGCAGACACATGACTGATGGCGGCGATCACGAGGGAGCCCAAGTACGCATCATGAGAAACAGGCGACATGTATGTGCACGTCACAGCCGCGGGCCGCGCCGACAACCGAGGCGGAACATGGCTGAATGACCTGAATGGATGAATGGGTGTTCCGGCGGAGACCGAAGATGGGCGCGGCAATGAAGCGGTTGAAGACGGGATGGAGACCGAGATCTGGGTGTTGTGCTGGTTCGGACGGCTGCGGAGAAGGGCTTGTGGGGGAGGAAGAAGAGGCCAAGTCCAGTGCGAGGATGGTTGCAAGACGAGATCTGTTTGCATCGCTAGCGTTGTGGGAAACAATTCATAAGGAGAACATGGGGTGTGAATCTTGTAATTCTCAGATATCCCAGTTCAGTCTCCATCGCCATCGCCATGAAGTTCACCACGCTCCTCGCTGCCGCTTTCGTCATCGGCACTGTCTCCGCCGGCCCCATCGAAATCCGCGGCAACGACAACGACCAGGGCAAAGGCCACGGCCACGGCAATGGCAACGGTAATGGCCACGGCAGCGGACACGGCTGCAGGGGTAACAAGTGCCCGCCGAAGAACGAGCTGTTCCAGCACTCTGTGATTGCCGCGCTCGTAAAAGGCGTAGCGGCGGGGAGCACGACTATCGGCAAAGTGCTCGAGCACGGCGACCTCGGTCTCGGGACGTTTGACAGCCTTGTCGGCGAGATGATCATCCTCGACGGCGTGGTCTACCATGCCAAGGCGGACAAGAGCGTCACGCGTCCTAGGCCCAACACCCAGACGCCCTTTGCCGCCATTACGCGGTTCGCGCCCACGGATTTCGCGACTGCCTCGATTGGAAACTTCTCCGACTTTACCCACACGCTCCCGTCGTGGTTCGACACGCCGGTCGAAAACCACTTTGTGTCGTACCGCGTCGACGGCAAGTTTACGCTCCGTATCCGCGCGCCCGGCGGACAGAAGTACCCGCTCGAGCCGCTCGGTCCTGTTACTGAGCGCCAGACGGAGTGGGAGTATGAGAACCTTGCGGGCACGATGGTCGGCTTCCGCACGCCCAAGTATGCGGGTGAGATCAACGCTGCTGGCGACCACCTCCACTTCATCTCCAACGACCGGAAGATCGCCGGTCACGTCCTCGAGTTCAAGTCTGTTGGAAACGTCAAGATCAAGCTTGCCAAGATCACAAATTACCACGTCGAGGTGCCCGGAGAAGGCCAGTTCAACCAGGTGTCCCTCTAGGGGGCGTTCAGTAGCAGAGTAGCGGACATTCACCAAAGGCAGTAGACTTAATGCAAACACATGGACTGCAAGGTTGGATGGGTGATTCAGAAAGGTGGTCCTAGGGCCGTAGGCCATGGTGGAGCCAGGTGATCAACTGTGGGGTATCAGAGACAACGGCAAGTGCTGGGCCTGTAACTGGCTCTACCTCCGTTCAGACTTCGAGCACCACACTGAGCTGTCGCGAACAACGCGCAGCTCCGTGGCACGCGGTCAGGTCGGTTTCAGCTGATGAGGCCGCTGACTGTGCTGATCTTGCGTAAGCTAGGATTGGAAGTGCCCGAGAAGCTGGTCTTAATAAGCCCAAGCTCCGGAAATCAAACCGGATCCCACTCGTTCTTCTCTCGTCGACGGAAACGGAGTTGCATCCCGTTACTTCGAACAATATCAGCTTTCGCAGCTCGTAGAAAAATGGTTGGCCGATAACGAAGGTCCGGATGTTCCGACCGGACGCCGATGACGCGTTAGATTAGTGCGGAATGGGATGTTGTTTTTGTAGTCTGTTTCGTCCTGAGGCGTTTTCGGCCTTCAACTCGAGATCCGTAGTGTTGGTCCGAGGTTTGTCCCCGTGTGGATGTGATGTTTGTGCTTCCCCACCATCCCCAGATCACGGCAGTGAGTACAAAGCCGTCAGTCGGCCAGTCGGTGGTCAATGGTCAAGTTCAAGTGCCGAGGCAAGCCGGTGAACAGACACGGAGCTAGCCAAACGCATCCCCAAAGTCACGCCCTGGAATGTGACTCCCGCGTACGGAATGACATTCTGATATCGGAATGCAGGGCGGCGCGGCGTGCCGCGCTATCGACATTGCAGCTAGTGCAGGTTTGCTAGCCGGAATGCGGCAGAGTAAGGAGTGTGATCTGCGCGGTGGGGAGATTACCATGTGGGCCCGCGTGATCCGACGCGCATAGCGGGACTTGCGCGACAATGAGACACCGAGGAGAATCGGGCTCGTCGCCGCTGGCGGGCTTGGCGAGCGTACCGTCCGTAGAAGGAGATATCGGATGTTGGGGAAGGGAAAACCGCCACCTCGACCGAAAACTCTGAATCCAGGAATTGGGCAGGAATCGGTTAAGTCTCACAGGGACGCGTACCTGCCCCGGGCCGTAGCACGGGCGACGGTGTATGATGGGTGCACTTGTTGATCTGAGTGCCAACAAGCGTGTTAGAAAGTCATCCACAATAGTGGAGAAGAAACTGGGAATTGGAAAGCGGGGGGCGGAGCAGTCAGTCGCGAGCAGGCCATCTCCTCCGTATAAGCCACGTCAGTGCTCGAGAGAAACGTCTCGTCGCATCTCGAAGCCTGCCTCACGGGCGTGGCGTCGCTGTGGGTCTCCGGGACTGCGAGTCAGAGTGTGCCACCGTCTGTGAAGCTTGAGGGGCATAACGCGGCCAAGTGGATAGGAATCGAGCGAGCGAGGATCGTGAACTGGATCGGGAATCGATCGGACTTTGGACCGCCAGCACGCACGCCAGGCTCGCTAGCGGACGCCGCATGAACGCCGATGTCTCATGTTCGAGTACCTCTTCCGAAGCCAGACGGCCCTGCCGCGCTGCCGTGGTATGGCCTGAGCATAACAGGACGCCACCGCCAACAATAACGTTCGGATGCCAGAGCGGGCACAGCAAATACCGCAGCCACACGCCTAGCGAGGTGTCCTCAATGCACGCGAAGTCGTTAGGTCTTGATGGGGTGACACGCCACCGTGCGTTTGATCGAGTTGATCATTTGCTGCAGCCATGCGCATTCAATGACATGAGATCGTGGACGGGACTCAGCGAAGGTTGCGCGTCCACTGCACGCTCTGTCCCTTTTGCGTGTAGATTTCGGGACGTGGGACCTGGACAAGGACAGGAGGCGGTCCCAGCCGCGGTCGGTGCTCCCGACACTACAGACTGTGGTGGGGTCTTGGCGGAGAACTGGCACAAACTTGGAACCATGGTTGTTGTGAAGACGGAGACTCCAGCCTCGAGACTCAGCCTCCTATCGTCACTCGTCACAAAGAGGCTGTGAAACCATCTTGATTCAGACACCGCACCAATGACAGAATGCGTGCAATGTGTCCACTTTCAAGGCACGGGGGGCCCGCTGGCCCCCACAACATCATGTGTTGATGTGCATGTGCACTGGATACACTTCGACGTCAGTCCACGTTCACGTTGTGTCAGAGGCGCTGCGCGCGCGTGCTCGCGGCCCGCTGCGAAACAACGCAGTCAGTATGGATGGGACGAAACCGAGATCGAGATCGGAAGTGTCCCACGGGCCCCGGATTGCTCCCAAGCTCTGCGGTCCGCGGCATCGCCATCAGAATGATCAGCTGACCGCGGCGCGGCGTGGACCCACCCCGCTGCCAGACGTTCATTTGCTGCTCGGAAAGAATGGAATCAGCAGGACCGGAGTCGGGATCGCGCACTCGGGATCGGCGCCGTCGTGCACCGAGGCTTGCTCCCACTTCCAGCCAACCACTTGCCGGCGGCGGGCACCGAACCTTCTAAACAAGTGACTGCTCGGTGAACTCGGAGCGACAGCCTTCAGTCACCTCAGTCCTTGTTGGTCTGACGACACCGGGATGCTGCTCACTGCCAAGGTTGTAAGGAACTGGGGCACCGGAATGAGAGTGCATCATGCATCATATGATGCTGACACCGCGGCGCCGCCGCCAGTCTGCACGTGTGTCGGCGGTGTGTGGCATGGTGGCGCCTCCTTTGGCTCATTGGATCATCGGCGCCTCGAGCGGTACTGCTCTGCTGGATCGTTTTTTCTTTTGTTCCAGCGTTGGAGCATGAGGTTGGAGCTGGAGCTGTCAGACACTGCTCCCGGTGGACTCCCCCTGGATCCACCTGTCGTGCTGGGTGCAGAGACTAGAGTGTAGAGTGCAGGACGCTCCGAGGGACAATGCCGGCATGGTACCACTCCAGTTCGTCGTCAAGCATTGTGGCCCCGCCCACATGTACAGCACTGTCGGAACTGTACAGCGCCAGCTGCCAGTGTCTTGGGAGTGGTAGTACTGCGCATCTGATTATTTGAGCCTGTTGGGTGAGCCAGAGATCCAGAGAGCCAGAGAGGCCAGAACACCAAACTCTATTCGCACCGACATTGTCAGCTGACCTCGTCTTGCTACTGCCCCGGGAAGAGAGTTTGATATGCGCACCAGTGATATCGCGCGGTATCAGGGCGGAGGTGCCCGCCGACCCCCCGAGCACCGCCGACCCGCTCCCGGCACCTTGTCGCACTAGCTCATGTAGACCTGCACCAGCCTGCAGCCGCGCAGCCAAGAGCTCCCAGATCGCGGACGATGCAGGCCAGCAGCTAGCAGGATAGTGGGACAAGCTCAAGCGCTGTCGTGGGTGGATGCCGTACTTTCGGGCCTGTGATGTGTTGGCTAGCACCAGGAGTTGCCACTAGTCTCTGCCGCTGCCGCAGGCTTTTCCGAGCATACTGCGAGGATTCTGCTGCGTCGAAAATCGACCGCGGTCTGGAAATCTGCGACACCACCTCCCCTCCCCCCAGCTCGTGCCCAGCTACGGGCGGGAACCAAACTTTGGGTCCCACCGGTTCTCGGAGGCCCCACATTGGTCTTTTGGTGATGCACTGCATACTCCTGTCGCTCGAGCGTCGTGTTGGGCACCTGGTGCTCACTGTGACGACTGCGGTGCTCATTGCTCACAGATATTTCGGTGATCTGCTATTTGTGTTCATTCTTCTTGCTACTGCTACTTCTCTGCTTTTCTACTACTGTGCCAACGTGTGGGGAACTGTACAACAACTATGCAACGGAATGGGAATAGAGGACTTGATGTGCTGGGTGGTATTCGGGATTCGGCGCGCGTCGGCGCCGCCGAGCGAAGATTGTGGGCGGTGATGAGCGAGGTATGAGCGAGTCCGGCCGATTGGCGCTAGCGCGTATCAGACGCGGCTGACGACGCGCGCAGTCGGGGTAGCTCTCAAAGGCCTCGAGGTGATGGTGGGAAGGATTTTAGCGGGCGCAGCATGGGGCGCTAGCGTCGAACGATGATGTGGTAGTGGATATGGGCTAGATGGGAACGACGACGAGGGCCAGAGGGGCCATATCGGAGTCGGCACGTTCAAAGGGACGACAACGGTGACGAAGACGCGCTCAAGGCATGGCGAGCTGGCACCAAGCACAGCACTGGGTGGTGCCGACGGGGACGACGGTGTTGGCATCTGCCTTGCAGAAGTCTGTAACCGTCAGCACGGGCCACTAGGATTGGTATGATTGCGAGCTGCAGCAAACCGCTCAGCCACAGCAACGGGGCTGAGCGGCAGCAGCTCCTCATGACACTCACTGCCCTCGTTGACGTAGCACCAGCGGAAGCGGTGGAAGGCTCCAGGGGGGCAGCCCATACCGGCCATGGCAGGCAGGGCCTCGGGGAGAGAGAAGTTGGTCGGGGACGACGACGAAGAAGTCGAGGACGCCGACGGGGACGATGCCGGGCCAAAAATGGACTGGGGCGAGGCGTAGCCCTTGCTGCTGTAGCTCCCGGGGTGGACGAACATGATGGTGGGGAGGTGTGTTGGTGACGACGAGGTAGTGTGGCGGGTAAGAGTGGTGATGGTGTTGGGCCTAGCTGTGTTGGCCTGGGAGTAGTTGTTGTGGATAACAGATGTTGTGGAGTAGACGCAGCACTGCGGGGGAGATGTTGTTCAAGAGAATAATGGTGCGTCTCTCTTTATACCGGTTTGTGATCAGAGACTAGATGAGGTGGTTGTCTCTCTTTTTTCTTTGCTGCTGCTGTTTTCGCACCTCTGGGACACCGCCGGCGGTGGTGGTGACGACTTTTTTGCGGGGTTGTTCAGTGAATGTTGTATCAGATCACAGACCCAAGGAGCTTGCACAGGCAGTAGTAGCGCCCTTGCTTTGGCGCTCTGGCTGTACGTGTTCTGTGCCTACCGAAACCCTGTTTTGATATCCCACCTCGCCCTGGCTCCGCCTCTCCTCTTCTGCCTCTCTCCCTCCTCCTCTTTGCCCCGCCATTCCCCCCCAACGTTGTGCCCCACAGCAGGCGTCGTTGCACGGCAAGGAACTGCAACCACGGGGGACCAGGATCCCAGAAGGGTTCGGGCGGACGAGAGGCGGGGGGAGGGGCGGTCCTGGCTGGGTTCCTGGGGTCTGGGTGTGGAGGTCTGGGTCGTGCAACACATTGTCATGGAAATGCGGTACGTGCGCTGCTCTTCTCGGCCGTCCCTCGGGACTGTTCAGAGTGAGCACGACAGCTTCATCTGGTACCTTGGGGCCGAAACCCACAATCCTGCACATTCTGCATGCTGCACGACCTGCCCGCATCGGTGGATCAGTGCAGTGGACACGCAGCCCCGGGGGGAAGTCACATAGGGGCCAAGGGCCAGCGCGCGGACCCTGCTCTTTGAGGCTCGGTACATGGCGGGCGAGAGACAGCGATCACGACTGTGAGCATGGTCGTTTGGAAGCAAAGCCAGCTTGCTCCTACCATCGCATGGCGTGCATGGCGGCGAGTCCGATTACAATCGCTTGCAGCCCCGCATCCATGGCGTCAATCTCGCTCTGGTTCTCCCCTCGAGAGCCTGGAGCGGGCAGCGCAGGGCCTCCTTGTCGACCGACATTCTTGTTTGTGGGTTCCTTTTCTGCTTGTCTTGTTCTCATGTTCTGCCCGACGCCAATAATTGCACTGCCCAGACCAGCAATTCGTGCACTCTCTTCCGTTCCAAGCCACACGGCGCCCCCACGGCCCCCAGACTCCCCAGTGCGAAAAGGCAAAGGCCCCGCGCAGTCGCGTTGTTCGATCTGACACATTGCATGGCGTCGCGCTGGTGCTCTCGAAAGATAACACACCCAAGTGCAGTCATTCACCGTGGCTCGTTTCCGGGTTTAGAGTGGGTGTATGCCCCCCATATGATCTTGCTGGGGACCCGTTGGCTGGTTGTTGGGGGATTTAGAGCGGCATAACTCGTTCAGAATTGGCCCGCCGGCAATGGAAGCCCCCTGGCTGGCTCTACTAGGCTAGCTAGGCTTTGAAAAGCCATGGCCCAGGCCCATTTCCGGAACTCTCCCACGACTGTTCGGACCATATGCCAGCCCAACCGCGCTACCTCCGCGGACATGGACGCGTCAAAGCCGTCCACCCACAAGAGCAGTAGTGGGTTGTCGACGAGGACGCCGTTATCGACAATATCGCGCAGCACAATTCCGTCTGCTGTCCGGCGATGAACTCCAGAGGCCCAGTCCCGTCCAGGGCCCGTGAGCCAATCGTCCCCGGGATCGTGGGGCTCCTGATCTCTGGACCGTCTGTGTCCACCAACAGCGTGCCATCTGCGTGCCTGCAGCTTTGTGACGTTTGTGATCTTGTGACGCTGTATGTGGACGAGCACGGGCGTATGAGAGAAGCAGGGACAGAATCGACAGAATCCGGATGCCGTCCGTTCCGCGGGCCACCCCCTTTTCGTTTTCGTTGTGTGCTCGGGATACATGTCCTCGTGATGCACGCGGCACAGGCCGCTGTGCTGTGATTGGGATGCTGCTCGCTAGTGATCTGGTCGTGACGTGCTTGCGCTTCAGCTTCCTGCGGATTCTCTATCTCTTGTGCATGTGAATCCCGACGCCCAACGGCTGGCTATCAAGTGTCTGCGCCGCACAATGTGCGATGAGCGATATCCGATCGATCGCGTTGTTAAGGATGTCTGATGACTGCCTTGAATGGATCATCGGCTGTGGCGGCGGTATGCACCTGTCAATGACACGCAGGATGGACTATGACCACCGGATATGTTGTGCGGAGACAGACCGCTCGAATGAGCGACGACCTGGAAGCTACAAGCGATAGCACAGTCCACAATGTGGCGGACCGGTGCGATCCTCGATCCCCAGGCAAGCCGGACTGGCCGAAACATCTCTTGGCGCTGACGGCTTGGCGCACCGAACAATGTGCATGTGGGTGCGGCGTGTGGCCGCTGGCAGGTTACCGTCCAGGGATGCGGCGTAGATGGTCTGCAAAAGCGGAAAAGCCCTTCAGGACTTCCAGTCCTCTCTCGCACCTGTTGTCATACCCATGCATCCCTCCCTGATGCCCTCATGCATGCGATCAAGCTGCGGAGCTTGTACGCGTTTCGGACCTTGCTGTGGGGCACACCGGGGTACCGGGGTGTGCGGGGCCCAAGCAAGTGATAGCCAACAGTAGCGAATAAATCCCCGACCCGCACCCGTAGGAACACGACTCCGACGCCCGACGCCGCCGATGAGCAATGTCGTGATGGGGGCAGGAGCATGCCGAACATGCCGAGCCGCAGGAATAGGCCAGCAACACTCCCTCAGTCGTCCGCCACGGCCCGCGTCCGTGACCGCATTCCGGACCCCGTACCCCGACTTACCACCCCCGTTGGGTACGTTGCGGTGTATCTGTTTCGTGCACCACGTTTGAGCTTGTCTAGATTACGGAAGTGCCAGCCGCGGGATGCTACGCGCCGCGTAGTCTCATTGCAGTGCATCTTTCTGCACCACGCGTCGCATACCGTGCGCACGGTGCACGGTGATGCGTCGCATGATCGCATGATCTCATCTCGCCGCCCAGTTCAGGCTCATGTGCATCTGAGGACACGATGGAAGGGCACTACGAGTGTTCAGCACGCGCCCTTGCGGCCTTGCGGCTTCTTTGCGGGTCACAGGCGACTGCTAACACGACCTCAACCCATGATCTCATGATCGTGCCCCCCGGCGATACATCGGGCACAGCAAACACTCCGCCGCACGATACATCCCTCGTTTTAGCGTGTTCAGTGACATGGGGACAGTGTTCTGACGATGGCATCCCAGTTGCCACAGTCTCATCCATCCACAGTGCCACTCAGACTATAGTATTCGAGATGATCACTCGCCGTTCGTTTCTCTGCCAACTGGGACGCGCATCTCTTCCGCCAGGCCCGTGTGTTCACCAAAAATAGCTAGCTGCTCGTGCAGAATAAGACCTCAGAACACCGAACAGTACCGCGACTGGATTTCCACGCTTCGGTAACAGTCAAATTCCACCGCGCACGGTCTCCTCCAGCTTCCAGTCCTCGCTTCGTCGGACATCGGATTAGAACTGCCGCAAAGCGCGATGTGAGGATGTCTCGTCTCGTCCGCGCTCGTGGACTCCGGGGTCTGTGGGCGGTTGCCCCACCGCCGATCCACAGCCATTGGCACTCGACACTCCACATTCCCCAGCCACTCACTGGGCAGGCGTCGGTGAAGTGCGGATAGGAGGAGGGGTGGGGAGCGGAAAGATATGGGATTTGGGAGCCGCCTCGTCACCACCGTTCATTTCCATGTCGTCAGTGGCAGGCCGCCTACACAGCTTGATCTCGTGCCCAGCTGCTCACCCTCGGGGGAATGACGGTGACGAGACAGAGAAGCCTGTCGCATAAAGTCGCGACAAGTCATCGGGACGCTCGGTGGAGGTCTTCGTTAGTAGGTGGCGGTGGCCCGCCCCGCACCAGTAATTTCACTGGGGAGCACAAACGCCGCACGAGAGATCGGAACGCACGGACGCGCGTCGGCCATTGGGAAGGGTGACGCGTTGCGGACAGTTTCTTGGAGCTTCCATCAGTATCACAATGGAGTGTTGGAAGGGATGTTGCGCGTCTGTGCGGTGGCCTGATGGCTTCTGACCGGGGCAATGCACCAGTTCATTGAGTATCAAACATGCTCAGTCACGCGTTCCCCACGGGTCTACACGGGTTGGCGGCACCGAATAGCAATAAGCTGAAGTCGAGCTACGCGTCTGCATTGCGGCCTCGTCCGGCATTAATCACTTCTGTCGCCGAAATCCCGAACTGACCAGGGGTTAACGGGAATGGGAGACGCGAGATGTGCAGACTCGGCGTCGGCCATGAGCGATGAATCCGCTGAGCTGGTTAACCTATGGCACAACAGTCAGTTATAGGTGGCTGCCAAAAGAGTCAAGATGCTGAGAACAAACACAAAGCCGCAACGCTTTGACCATCTCAGAACTCGGACATGAGCGAACACAAAAAACAATATGCAGTCCATCAATGTTATGATAAGCGTCGCAGATGCCCGCCGCATACCTCCGCAGAGCCTCGCTCTTGGCCGGCGGCGATCTCACACTCCTCCTACAGCCCCTCCCTTTGAGCTCCTCACTACCCTCGCTGGTTCTCTCGACGTGGCCCGTGCACGAGATATACAGGGGCTACGCCTCGCAGCGTGCCGCCGGCAGCGCATACCACCGCTCTCTGCCCGACACATTTGCTGCTGTACGCATCGCTTCGGTCGCCATCGGCCACACCCGTGGCATTCCAGCTGTTCCGGCCCTGTCCCCCAACAATGGGGTGTTTGAACGCCACACTGTCCCAGACACAAAAAAATTCCAGTTACTCGTCGACCATGACCCAGCGCGTTCCGTCGCGTCGTTGCTTGCGTTTCACGGGCGGAAGGTCGACGCCAAGGTCTCCAAAGTGAGGCACGACGATGACTTCGCGCTCGTTCCCAACCGGATTGAGGCGCGCACGAGCAGCCGCCCCAGGAGGGTCAACGGGACGGGAGAACGTGCACATGTCCTTGCCCAGCACTGCGAGCCATGCAGGCTGGATCTTCGTCAGGCCCTTGAGGTACGCTCGCGATGTGCGGACGACTTCGGTGAAGACAACAAAATCGGGCGGCGTGCTGTGGAAGAGCACAGATGATGGGTGGATGTAGACCGGCTCGGGAACGCCGATCGCACGGTATGGAATGCCCCTCGTCGAGGCGTGCCCTGCCGAACCCTTCTTGAGCGCCAGCGACTCCAGAACTGCAACTTGATCAATGAATCCTGCGGTCAGGATCTGGCGGATGATCTTGCGCTGCAAGGTCAGCTTCTGCGGAGCGGAAAATCAACAGCCCTGAGTTCCAATCACCATTCCCGAGTGCCACCGCTTCCGAGTGCCACTTCGGTGCAAGCAGACTGGGGGTGGGATTGCATTCGCAACCTCTTGGTCTCAGTCTCATACTCACCTGCTTGTCATTCGGAGGCTCCATCCTGCTCATCGTGATGCTAGCAATGTTGGAGA
This sequence comes from Apiotrichum domesticum, assembly GCA_001599015.1. Taxonomy (NCBI): domain Eukaryota; kingdom Fungi; phylum Basidiomycota; class Tremellomycetes; order Trichosporonales; family Trichosporonaceae; genus Apiotrichum; species Apiotrichum domesticum. The sequence continues at coordinate 13,621 of BCFW01000012.1, forward strand.
TCTGCCCACGCAGCTGTTGGATCTCTTGCATGGCCTTCAAGCGGAGGAAGTACTCGTTGCAAAACGTTGCTGTGGGGTTGTGCTCGTACGCACCGATGGCGGAGAGTAGCTTGAACATGTCACTCTCGCCCTTGCCTGCAAAGGCCTGAGGTGTTAGCGGAAAAATAACCAGGTCTGGGACACCGAAACTTACGGCCTGGCGCTTGTAGAACTTGCTTCGCAGGTCCTTGCGGCGCTCCTTGTCCCGCACGTCGTCGCTGCGAATGTGGGCGAGTTCCGCATTCCGCTCGGCATCGGATCCTTCGTCGTCGTCGTCAACGTCGAGCGCATTGTCGTGGATGAATGGGTCGCCGACGCTAAGACCCGCGACAATCGCGATCATGTAGGCAAGACAGTCGTGCTGACCGCCCACCACCAGCATCTTGGCAAACCGCGGAGTGACGGGGTAGGCTGCCATAGCCTTTCCGAGGTCTGTGATGCGCCCCCCTGCTGCGCCTGCGCGCTGTACACCAGCGACCATGCGAGTCGCTGCCGGCTTGTCGAGAGCACCAAGGTGCTGGAGAAGCGCCTCGGCGCGCCGCAACGCCTGGCGATCGGGCGGTGTCGGGAAGGGGAAGTTTGTCACTGCGTCGATGTTCATGGCCTTCATGTTAAGCACGACGCCCTCAATCGGCATGCGCAGGATCTCGGGTTCGGAGAATGCGGGCATGTGGTCCTCGAACAGCGCCGAAGAGTACAGTCTGTAGCAGTGACCAGGTCCGGTACGACCTGCACGACCGGCTCGCTGGGCGGCGGAGGCCTTGGAGATCCATCCGACAGCGAAAGTCTGCACACCAGAGGCATGGTCGTACTGCCGTTCCTTTGCACGGCCGCAGTCGACAACATAGCGCACCCCAGGGATAGTAAGCGACGTCTCAGCAACGTTGGTTGACACGATGATCAGGCGATGACCCTCAGGGGGAGGCTTGAAGACCTGCATCTGTTGCTGTTGCGAGAGGAGCGAATAGAGGGGCAGGACCGTGACTGGCACTACGTCGTTAGGGTGAACAAAACCTACAAACTTACTGTCAGTGTCCTCCAACTCAAGAGCGGGCTCATCGTCGTCGGTATCCAGGCCCTCCGGGTCCTCCTCGGCGACACCGTCGTCCACGTCCGCTGCCAGGTCTTGGTCGCCGCCAAGATCCACGTCCTCTGCTTCCAGCACTGTTGTCAGCTTCGTAGGGGTTTTCACAGCTCACCCTCTGGGGCAAGCATGCCATCACCATCGTTCGAGGCTGGCTGTTCCACCTTCTTGCCCTTTTTGTTGTTGCCGTACTTCTTTTCCAGTTTCCTGCAAAGCCCCATGATCTCGCTCTGGCCCGTGAGGAACACCAGAATGGCTCCAGGTGGGAGACGCGCGTGAATCTTGCACACCTTCTTGAAAGCCTCGCCGACATAGTCGGATGAGGTGCGGCGGGCAAAGTGGATCGTGACCGGGTGCTGGCGTGCGCCGATGTGGAGCACTGGTGGCGGGGTGGGGAACAGTGTCGCGTTCTCGGCAAAGTCGGCCACACGCAGCGTGGCGGACATGATGACGATACGCAGAGGGCTGAGTTTATCTTTGCTGTCGCCGGCCTCGCGCCACCTCTTCTCGCGAAGACGTGCAACGCGAGACAGGACACCGATCAGGACGTCCGTGTTCACACCGCGCTCGTGCGCCTCGTCGACCACCACAACCGAGTACCGCGAAAGCATGAAGTCTGAGGCGAGTTCACGGAGAAGAACACCGTCAGTCATGAACTTCATCGCCGTGTCGGGGGAGGTGGTCGAGCTGTAACGAATCTGGTGGGCAACAACTCCTGATCGCGAGTCGAAACCTAACTCATCACGGACACGCTCTGCCAGCGATACCGCAGCGACACGTCGCGGTTGAGTCACAGCGATCATCCCCGGGTTATCTGAGAGTTAGTTTCAACCGGACGGACCCAACAACTCACTGGATCCCGGAAATCCAAAGCCAGCCTCGTACAACATTTGCGGCACCTGTGTCGTCTTTCCCGAACCAGTTTCACCGCAAATGATGACGACAGGGTGCATCAGCACCGCTTCGACAATGTTCTGCTCCTCGGCGAGAATAGGAAGCTCCATGCGTGAAGCAGTGACCGACGGCCGACGTTTGATGGTGGGTCGGGCGGACGAGCCTGGCTCAGAGCCCTTCAGTAGAGACGATGTGGGAATGTTAAACGTGGAGCCCATAGGTCCGACAAACTCTCCAGTCTTCGGAATCGGCTTGGACTCCCTCTTGGGTACTGGGGCCGTGGCAAGCAAGTCCGGCATCGTCGTCTGAGCCTCGGTGCCCATCTGATTTTGCGCCCACGATTTGAAGCCTGCGGAGCGTTTTGGCGCGTCCGTTTCCTCCTCATCGTCTTCGTCGGCGCTGCCCTCTTCCTCGCTTCCCTCATCGCTCTCACCACCTTCGTCGCTGCCGTCCTCTTCATCACTCTCGTCACTGCCTTCCTCGCTGTCCGCACTGTCATCGCTGTCGTCGTCGCTGTCACTCTCCTCCTGAGCATACGCTCTTGCACGCGCAAATTTGCTCTTTCCGCGGAGGACGACCCGGGGTTGGAACGAACCGCCATCAGCAGTCTTGAGGGCGCCGCCTACGGAGGGTTTGAGAGCGGAGCCCATAGCGGATGAAGTCTTGAGAGCACTTCCTGCTGCTGGCTTGAGAGCACCGCCGACCGAAGTTTTGAGGGCACCTCCAACTGAAGACTTCAGAGCGGATCCGACACTGGCCGGCTTTGCCTCGCTTTCTACCGGGCTGGTCTTCGAGGTGGCGGCCTGCTTTCGGGGTGATGACGGTCCCGCTATCGGCTCCTCGTCAGAGTTGTCCCCAGAATCCTCAGATGAATCAAAGTCGGAATCAGACGTTGCCTCTTTCTTCGCCAGTTTGGGATTCCAGTCGCGCTTTCTGTCAGCTCCACCCGACGGCTTGATTGCGTCCTTCACTCACCTTGGATTTCAGATGCAGTTTGCCAGATACACCCTTAGAAGCAGCCTTCTCCCTTGCCTTGCGTTCGGCCTTGGACTCCAGCACAGTGGTTTCAATGCCTTCCTCCTCGGCACCAACGGTCGTAACAACCTCCACCGCCCGCTCCTTCCCTTTCCCGACCTTGTCGGAGTCACTGTCGCTGCCGCTATCGCTCATCGCCTCACCGTGACGCCGTTTGAGGCGGTCAATCCCCCGCCTCACAGCTTTATCCTCTGCCCTTTCTGCGCGCTCCTTAGCGGTCGATGGCTTGTCGGGGTTCTGGCCCAACGATGCCGTCGAGTACATCGAAATGCTGGCGTCGTTGTTCTGCAGCGATGCGAGCGTCTTGAGTGTGGCATCACGCCGTTCAAGCTGTAGCTTCTTGGCCTAAAGCCATTAGTATGTCTGAAATTCTGTTCTGGACCCACGATATAGGAATCGAGACGCTTGCGTTTCTTGGAAGACATGCCGGCCTCGTGGTGGGGCTGGGCGGGCTTCGCGTCGGGCTCCTCATCGACGACGGTCGGCTTTTTCCGTTTCCCCACCTTGTGGGGCTTGCCACGCGCCTTCTCATTGTACCTCTCGCGGACGGGGGGAGGCATGGTGAGGGGTAGGTGATGGAGAGTAGATGGATATCAAAAGTGAAGGTTACGGTCAATGCCGTTTGGAGTGAGCTGTGACCCAGAGAATCTGGAAATTCACAGGTGGAGGTCAATAAATCCTGCATTGGAGGATCAGAAGATTTCAGAATTTCAGGGCTCGGTGGCGATCGCGCGGATCGCGCGCGGATCCCACGTTACAGACGAACTGCTTCTTGCGCTCTGGCCTCTCAATTCTTCCAACTTGCACGTGACCATTTGAGCCACGCCTCCCGCGACGATAAGCTATGACCTCATTGGACAGAGGCATTACGTATGGCGCGTTGCTGGTTGTTCGGCTCCATTGCCCTGCCTAGCTGGTGCCCTTCCTTTGTGCCCTGTGTTTCTCTGTGTGAGGTTTGCTTTGCCCAGTTGCTGCTACGCGTCATCGCCGAGAGATTCCTGACACTGTCTGCCGTGTCCGGGATCGGGATCATCAAGGGAGAGAGAAAGATGCAGGAGAACTGGAGAGCTAGGGACAATTGTCGTGCAGAGCATGCAGATGGAGAGCTGCAGCAGGGGCACCTGAAAAGGAGGGCAGCCCCGGAGTGTCTAAATGCAACGATGATGCTAACACGCAGAGGATCGAATGTGCAACGCGGGCCGCACTCGGAAATCGATTATAGTTAATGCATGCTGTGCTTTGAGATACAAGACGAGATGCAATACCCCAGTAGTAGTCGTGGAAGAGACAGCGTCATCGGCATCGGGCGTCTGCGTTGGGTGCAACTTGCCCAGGCACGACGCGTACCGCTCCTCTCAGGCCTCTCATGTGGGCCGAAAGGGGGAGCCAAAGCTGGGCGGCCACCGGGCGGCGCATCGGGCACTACGCACTATGTAATATGTTCATACAACTGCCTGCAACACAACGCCAGAAACACCGTACTGGCTGGTTGCCGCGCACCCTGGCATCTCCATCTTCCCTATCTGTCGACCACCACAACCTTCTCATCCTCCATCACCCACTCGCCACTGCTGTCACTGCACTTCATTATCGCGTTTATCACTATCAGCAGTGGCATCAGCGCCATCGACATCCGTTCCCATCCCGATATACCTCGTCTCTTGTGACAGCACCCCAGGAGCTTGAAACCCAGCGCCGTGTTTCACCCACACCACCACTTGGTTCTGCAAGTCACATATCCACCCCGCTTTCAGTTGTCCAACACCCCCTACATTCGGCTGGACATTCTTGTCGCGCCTGCCTCGCCGATACGACATATTCTCCGCGGAGGCCGAGCCGAGCTGGCCGCACTGGTCTAACGGCCCGCCTCCAATTCCATCCATCCCCGCAGACAGTCGCCCATCATGCAGGTCGTCAAGGATATCGCCCTGCGCATGCTCAACGTCTATGTCTCGCCATACGTTGAGAACTTGAATGCGCAGGATCTTCAGCTCTCCGTTCTCTCCGGTCAGTTGTCTAGACCCGTTATCAATATGCCGCCGCGAGCAGGGAGCACACAGGGCGCTGTAGGCCAATGACGGCTGCGGCGCGTGCTCTTCGAGTCTCCTATGCGGTCTTTGCGCTCTTGCTTTTCAGCTGCTGACATCCCTCACAGGCAAGGCCGAGTTCAAAGCCCTTCGACTGAAAAAGTCGGTACTCGAAAGGTTCGGTCTTCCCGTTGAGATTGTTGCCGGTGAGTTCATGATTGATGCTGTAATCGTGACCTCGCTCATACCCCAGGTGACATCGGCACATTATCGATCACGATCCCTTGGCAAGCTATAAAGAATCAGCCAGCAAAGATTGAGATCGATGACATCTACGTCCTTGCTCGCGCGCGGCCACAAGGGAAGATTGACCCCGAGGAGGACGAAAGGATAGAGCAGGCATCAAAGCAGGAGAAGCTCAAGAATGCGGAAGTCATCGACAGCGCTGCGTCGCAGGTGGAAGCTGGCCACGAGGGCTCAGGTGAGTGCTGATTTGTGATTTCTGATCTAACAGCTTCTAGACCAGCAGACGTACTTTGGTGCGATCATGGCCAAGATCATCAACAATGTCCAGATCCACATCAAGAACATCCATTTGCGTTATGAAGATGGCACCAACACTCCTGAGCACCCCTTCGCTTCTGGTGTCACTCTCTCGGAGTTCAAGATGGTCTCGACCGACGAGCACTGGATGGAGGCTTTCTTGCAGAGTACAGTCAAGGATGTGCACAAGGTGCGCTTGTCTACGATCGTTATGTTTCGCTGACGTTCCAGCTGGCTACTCTCAACGCGCTCTCGTTCTACTTTGACACCGACGCCTCATCTCTTGACCAGGGCGAGGGCAAGCGCCAAGAGAGCATTAATGCCGTAAAGGCGATGCTTGCGGAAAACGTCGAGCATCAGTATATCCTAAAGCCCGTGTCCGGCGAGTCGCGTCTCGTTATTCACCGAAAGATGACCAACGATACGCCCAAGTTGGATATCCAAGCGTTCTTCGACGAGATTGGTGTTGTGCTCGACCGCGCACAGTACCGTGACGCATTGACTATTCTCGATGTCTTCCACTTTTACAAGCGTACTCATCAGTACTATAAGTTCCGCCCATCAGCAGAGGAATACAAGGAGAACCCGGCCAAAGCAAGATGGAAGTTTGCTCTCAACGCCATCAGCTCCGAAGTACACGAGCGGAACCGCCGATGGACATGGGCATACCTTGCACATCGCCGAGATCAGCGCAAGAAGTATGTTGAGTTGTACGTCAAGAAGCTCGCGTTACCTGAGGGTCAGGAACTGGATCCAGAAGTGAGTAGCCACAATTCGAATACCATTAACATCTCAAGGACAAGGCGGCTCTTGATGAACTGGAGTGGGAGCTGTCATACGAGGATATCCGCTTCTTCCGATCCGTTGCCCGCGCCACTGCTCGTCGGGACGCAGCTGTCCGAAAGCGTCTCGAGGCGGAGGAGGCCAAAGCCCATCCACCCGCACAAACGTGGGGTCAGTGGCTATGGGGCACTAGCGCATCAACAACGACTGGAAAGTCTGACAAAGGAATGACAGAGGATGAGCAGAAGGAGTTAGACGACCTTATCGACTACAATGCGTGGTCTGCGGATGAGGTGGGAAGCAACGCTGCACGAGACTTGATGAAGATGCGAGTCTCGACAACTCTCAAAAAGGGCTCATTCTCCTTACGAACCGACCCACACGACACGGACAGAGATGTGATTGCCCTGGTGTTCGACTCCTTCTCCGCGGATATGCTTCAACTTACCGACTCCATGCAGGGACGGATGGCCCTCGGGGGTTTCCGTGTGTACGACGGTACCACGCCAAACTCTCGCTACCCGCAGATTGTGCGTGTCAAGGACATCGACTCAGCCGGTGCGGCCTCGCGATCAATCGCCAAGCAAAACTCCCTCGAGGTCGGCGGGACAAGGCAAGCCATGGCCGAGATTGGCGACAAAGTCGCGCCTGGGACAGAGCCGTTCTTCTCTCTTGAGTTTGACCACAATCCAATCGACGGACGAGCGGACAACGCGGTCACCATCAAGATGCGCCATCTTGAAATCATCTACCACCGCAATTATGTCCAGGAGGTGGTCACTTTCTTCAAGCCCCCTGCCAGCCAACTGGAGTCGATCAACGCGCTCCTTGACGCAGCAGGAGAGACACTTGATGGTCTCAGAAAGGAAACGCGTGCTGGTCTCGAGTACGCCCTTGACCAGCACAAGACCCTCGACCTGCATCTCGACATGAACGCCCCTATCATCATCCTTCCCATGGATGTTACGTCCAAGAAGTCTCAAATGCTTGTCCTCGACGCTGGTCACATCTCCGTCAATAGCGAGTTGGCTGATAAGGAGAGTGTACAGGATGTCCAGGCCAAACGAGGACGACAGTACAACGATGAGGACTACAAGCAGCTCGAAGATCTCATGTACGACCGCATTTTGATCAATCTGGACTCGACACAGCTGCTGATGGGTGACGATGCCGATGCGGTGTTGAAGGCATTGGACCAAGATTCACACAGCCCAGATGGAGACTTGCATGTTGTCGAACGCATCAACATGTCGTTCACAGCTCAGAACGCTATTGTCAATGCTCCTACGTTGACAAAGTTCAAGATCGCGGGCAACCTCCCAGAACTACAGGTCAACTTTTCGGATCGGAAATACCGTATGTTTGCCCTTCATTACCGGCTGAGCTAATACAACCAGAGACGCTCATGAAGTTTATCGACATTGCGATACCCAAGTTTGGCGACAACGAGGAGGAACAGGAAAGCAGTCTGACACCGATTCCGAGCACTCCAAAGGCGGCTTCCGCGTTCAACCGACGTCCAATTGAAGAGTATACGCTGGACGACGACGTGCCGGATAACAAGTCCCATGGTGGGGATTCGTCCATGTCCGAGAAGGGCCACGAGCAGTTCTTTGACGCAAACGATGACCAGACTGATCGCATGCGGGCGGAAATTCAGCAGAAAACATTCGAGTTTTCGTTCTCCGTTGGCAAGCTTCAGGCTTCATTATTCCGTTCCACTTCGGCTACTACAGAGCGAGCACTGGCCTACGCTGCACTGGAAGGCTTTGGTCTCGTACTCGTCCAGCGCAAGTTTGATTTGTCCGTCGACCTGTTCCTTCGCAATGTCATGTTGGCGATGATCGAGCAGGGCAACATGGCCGAACGACCCCTGCTCGCATCTGATGCCGTGGACGACTCCAATGACCACAAATTGGTGCAAGTCCGGTATCTGAAGGTGCAGAAGGACTCGCCCGACTTTTACAGCCAACATGACGGATTCGACACGACTATTGAGACTGATCTGTCGACATTCAATATTACTCTTGCACCTGAGCCGATTCTCTCGCTGTACGACTTCATAATGACGACGTTCAACTCCAAAGACGAGCCACCGGCGTCAACGGCGGATGCGGATCGCAAGTCAATTCAGGCCGCTAGCGAAGCTGAGCAGCCCGAGGTCTCGCCCGACAAGATGCGTATCAAGGTCAAGCTAACCAGCGCGCAAGTGTCTATCGAGAACAACAATGTTCAGCTTGCCCTGCTCAGCCTTCCCTCCGCCGATGTGGCGATAGTCATGCGTGCTGGCACTCTGCGTGTGAGCGCTCGCCTTGGAAATCTGTCCATCGCAGATACCACCGAGGGGCAGGTTGCGGTCCCAGCGTTCAAGAACCTCCTCACCATTGAAGGAGAGGAGTTGGCCGACTTTTCGTACGAGACTTACAACCCTGACGACGCTTCGTTCCCAGGCTACAACTCGTCTGTTCATCTGCGCGCTGGATCACTCAAGTTCACGTTCATGGAGAAGCCAATCCATGACCTCTTGGCTTGGGCGGTCAAGTTTGCCCGCATGAAGGCTGTGTACGATGCGGCGTCTCAGGCCGCCGCGGACCGCGTCTCTGAGGTAACAAGGATGCAGTACGATGTGGAGATCAAGACCCCCATCGTCGTCCTCCCGCGTGACGGTCTCAACTCTCCCGACGTCCTCATCGTTCGTCTGGGTGAGATTGTGGCCAGGAACAAGTACCTCCAGGACTTGAATGACACTGCCACCATCGACGCGAGCCTGCGGGGTGTCAATGTTGTCTCGGAACTGCATCTCGAAGGCAAGAAGGCGTCGCTTCAAGTCGTTGATGACGTCACCCTTACAGCCAGCATCAAGCAAATAGGAGGAACGGAGCATCGGGACGATCCACACAGTGCGGACACTGAGGTGAGGGCACTGCCGGTACCGAAAAGCTGACAGCAGATCACCTCCGAGATGTCAGATGTCAAGATGTCGCTCACGCAGCGGCAGTATGTGCTGCTAATGGAGATTATCGACGCCATCCCGCGCACTCTAGCTAGCCTGAGTGACGAAGACGACGATTCAATGCCTCCCACACCGATGACCGCCTCTGAACCTCCTACCCCAATCAGCGAGGAGGGCAGTGGGGCCACACCTATCACCCCATCGCAGGAGACCGATCTCGGCCCAGAACTCATGGTCTCACCACGCAAGAATGAGACGAAAGGAGTGTGGACCACGTTGGACTTTGTGTTCAGCGTGAAATCCATCGGATTGCAAGTGTACAACGCTGATGCGTTTGATGAGGAAGACCTCGCAAAGCACAGTATTGCACGCTTCAGTCTCATCAGCTCGCATCTGGCTTTCAAGACCCTCTCCAACAGCGCAATGGAGCTCGAGTTTACCCTGAAGACACTCGCGTTCTCGTCGACGCGCACCGGCAACTGCGTGTTTAGGGACATTGTGCCTGAGCTGGCCAACGAGGGCAATCAGATAATGGTGCAATACACAAAGTCCGGCGACGAGAGCGCATTGGCAATTGTCACGATCGATAGCCCACGGTTCATCCTTGCAATCGAGCCACTCGCCGCATTGCTAGAGTTTGCCGTCGCGCCGTACAAGAACAATGCGGCTCCACCTCCACCGGAGGAGGACGACGGTATGGATCTAGTCGACGTGCAGCGCCCGCCTGGGTCGCTCTCGTACCGCATTGACGTTGTTCACTCGACCGTCATCGTACTCGCCGACGACACGAACCCTCGCACGCAGGCCATCCAGCTGTCGATCAAGGAAATTCTCGTCTCGCAGAACAATGTGATGACTCTCAAGGTCGACAAGCTTGGAATGTCTTTTGGAAGCATGGACAGGCCGGATGACCGCGTTTCATTCCTTGACGACGTGGGCATGACCCTCTCCCTCGACACATCTCGACGTGGAGCACGACAGATGACAGTGATTGATGTGGATATCCCCGTCCCAGTCATCTTCCGTGCTTCGTTCGGCGATATTACGCTTATTCTGGACATCGTCAACAAGGCATCAGCGGCTGCCGCTCGGGCAATGGGAACACAGGAGCACCCACCACCGGTGAAGGAGACCAAGCAGGTCACCGATTATGCGGATGTCGCCACGACGATAACGACTATCGCGCCCCCCGCAAGGGCTGCCCCGTCATCTCGCAGGGTCTCTGGAGCTCGCCGAGCGTCTGCAGCTGCCAAGACGCGTGTGATCGTGTCCAAGGAGCACCTCTCGCTCCGCGTCAACGGATTCCAGTTTGTTCTCGTCGGCGATGTCCACGAAATGCCCATGGTTCATCTGACCACCAACGAGTTCCTCTGTACCGTAAACGACTGGTCGGGTGACATCAAGATGGCGACATCCCTTGTCACGTCCATCCGTTACTTCAACCTCTCCAACTCCTACTTTGAGCCTCTCTTGGACCCGTGGAAGTTTGATGTCGAGGTTGCGCGCGAGTCGACCACACCGGGTGTTTCACCGCTGAACGTGAAGATCTCCGCCGACCAGCGTCTGGAACTGAGCTTGACCTCAGCCTTCATTGAATTAGGCATCACGTCCATGACGGTGTGGAGCAAGGAGGGTGATCGCGCTAAAGACCGCGGACCGGCCGCACCGTTCCGCATCTGCAATCGCACCGGCATGACTATCGCCATTTGGCCGGAAAGCGACGATGTGACCGCCATTCCATGGCACAAACGAAAGGTGCTCGAGGACGGTGCTGAGGTGCCTTGGTGGTTCGAGGATCGCCAGACCTTGCGTGACAACGTTTCTGCATTCCGGCACAACTCGTTTGGCCTCGAGTTGCCTGATGCCCAGATCAAGTGGGACCCCATCCGCGGAGTGTCCGTGGACCGTGAGGGTGAACACATCCTCAATCTCCGCCCTCGTGTCGACAAGGTGACCCATCAGCTCATGTGCGAGATCGAGTTGATCGACAACATTAAGGTTATCACCATTCGGTCGACCTTGGCTGTCGACAACCAGACGAGTCTGCCGGTGGAGATGGTCGTCGTGGATGCCCATGGCAAGGCCGCTGGTGGAGTGATGAAGATCGACCCAGGAGAGACCTTCCCTGTTCCTTTCCAGGCCGTGTACGAGAAGCGCTTCCGCATCAGGCCTCTCCGCGGGTTTGGCTTTGACTATGGCTGGTCAACCCCACTTTACTGGCGCCAGCTGATCCAGAGGCCGATTCGTCCGATCAGCTGCAAGCACATGACGCCGAAGGAGTCGGCCTTCTACTTCCAGGCGCAGGCCATCTTTGACGCCAAGGACCCCTCAACACGCATATACCCACGCATGACGCTGAGGTTGCGTGCACCAGTTGAGCTTGAGAACTTGCTTCCGTACGATCTCAAGTTTAGGATCCACGATAAGGCTACCAGCATGAGCTCCTCAAACTTCCTCGTAAAAGGTGGTACCAGCCCTATCCACACCGTCGAGCTGTCCCACTTGCTCTTGCTCAGTGTCGCGCCGGAAGACACGCCGTTCAAGCAAAGCGAGTATGCTATCATCAACACGGACGATCCCGAGCTGCCGATTGAGAACCATTTCTATCTCACAGATCCGAAGGGCCTCAAGCTGCAGCTCAAGCTCCACTTCTACACCTTCCCCGAGTCAGGTGGGGCCTTCAAGGTCCAGGTATACTCTCCCTTCATCTTGCTCAACAAGACCGGACTGCCATTCGATTTGCTCGTCAAGTCGTACCTCGGTGGTCAGCGGGCTGTAGCCGGACGCGATCAGTTTGCAACCGACTGCCAGAAAGACACGCCCACACCGTTCATGTTCAGCTTCCCCAACGACGACCGCAGAAACCGGCTTTTCCTCCGCGTCGCCGACTCCAGGCTGTCTCAGCCGCTGTCCTTTGAGCCCGTCGCTGCAGACATGCAGATTGTCATGCCGAGCGAGAAGGGCGACAGAGACTATTATGTCGGTCTCTCGTATGCCGAGGGTCTTGGCAAGGTGTGTTTGTTATGTGGACAGCTTTGCTAACATGCAGTACAAGTTGACGAAGGTCATCACTATTGCGCCTCGTTTCCTCATCAAGAACACGTTCTCCTATGCGCTTCAAGTACGACAGAACTCTGATCCCCGGCCCCTCGCAGTCGTCAAGCCTGGACAGCGCAAGGCTATCCGGTACCTCTCCAGTCGTGACAAACTGCAGCTACGTATTGCGTTTGAGCAGCCGGACGCCTCCCTCCTGTGGTCTGCGCCTTTCAACATCACGGATATTGGTCGCACACATATCCCCGTCAAGCGCCAGACGACGCGCGGCGAAAAGACATACCTCATGCGCGTTGACACGCACCTCCAGGGCTCTTGTGTCTTCCTCATGATCTCGCGCGAGACTGATCCGTGGCCGATGAAGCTCCGGAACAACACAAGCATTCCGTTCAAGTTTAAGCAGATGTACAACCCTGAGGACGGAGGCGACCCAAGCGTTTTCGTCGAACGCGAGCTCAAGCCTGACGAAACGGTCGACTACGCCTGGGACTGGCCTACTGCTAGGGAGAAGCGACTTACACTCGTCGCTGGCAACCTGACGTTGCCGAGACCTATCGATATGATGGCGATTGGTGTGCAGCCGCCAATCAAGATTCCCGTGAGTTACGGTCCGAAGCGTGAACTGACAATGCAGGCGCGTGGTGCCAACCAGCCATCGGCGACCGTTGCTGTTGACGTCCGCGCCGAGGGTAGCTCACAGCTGCTTGTCATATCCAACTGGAGTGAGGAACGCAGTGTTTACAAACAAGTCGCGAAACGGAATGCCCCCTCCACACCTACAGGCCTCGGCCCGTCCGACAGTAGCGACAGCCTCAACGTTGCGTTTGAGGCTGAGGCTTCCGTCGATAAGACGACTCTCATGGTCCAGGTCGAACTTGAGGGAATCGGTGTCTCAGTGGTTACCAAGAAACCCGACGAGCTCCTCTACATGTCGCTCCGTGGCTTGAAGTTTAGCTACCACGACCACGTAACCCAGTACACCATGGCGGTCGACTGCAAGTGGATCCAGATCGACAACCAGCTGTTTGGTGGTCTCTTCCCCATCATCCTGTACCCCACTGTTGTGCCCAAGGATGGCAAGGACCTCGAGTCGCACCCGACGCTCCAGGCCATGTGCTCTGTTCTCAGGGATCAAAGTAGGTTATCGTTCACGAATTCCACTAACCATCAGCCCACGGTGTCGTTTACGTCAAATACGCCTCGGTACTCCTGCAGGCCATGACCGTGGAACTCGACGAGGACTTTGTCATGGCTCTCATAGACTTTACAAAGTTCAAGGACGCGACGTGGCGCGAGCAGACCAAAGACGTTCTCATCGAGTACCCGAAGGAGATCCCCGATCCGGACGTCACCGAAGCCAGCTCGGACATGTTCTTCGAGTCGCTGCAGCTCCAGCCTATCTCGCTGGAGTTGTCGTTCATGCGAACCGACCGTGTCAACGTGGACGAAAAGGTGTCGACGCGTAATCCCTTCTACTATGCGCTCAACGCTCTCACCATGACACTCGGAAACGTCAATGCGGCGCCAGTCAACTTCCGCGCTCTTTTCCTTGACAACGTCCGTCTCAGCAGCGGCGAGCTACAGGAACGTATCATTCTGCACTACCAGGAACAGGCTGTTGCGCAGATCTACCGTGTGCTTGGATCTGCCGACTTCCTCGGCAACCCTGTTGGCCTGTTCAACAACATCTCGTCTGGATTCTCCGACTTCTTCTACGAGCCCTGGCAGGGCTTCGTCATGCACGGAAACAGAGATATAGGACTGGGAATTGCGCGCGGTGCTACTAGTCTCGCTCGCAAGACGGTCTTCGGCATTACCGATAGTATGACCAAGTTCACCAGCAGTATCGGCAAGGGCCTGAGTGCGGCGACGATGGACTCGGAATACCAGACCAAGCGTCGCATGACCCAGCGCCGCAACAAGCCCAAGCATGCGCTGTACGGTGTCGCGGCCGGTGCATCTGCCTTTGCCGACTCGGTGACCTCTGCGTTTGAGGGCGTGGCGTCCATGCCGATGGAGGGTGCGGAGAAGGGTGGCGCGGCTGGCTTTGCCAGAGGTGTTGGGAAGGGCTTTGTCGGGTTGTTCACCAAGCCTGCCGTGGGCGTCTTTGACTTCCTTTCTGCCTCGACGGAGGGTATCAGGAATACGACGACCGTCTTCGACTCGAACGACATTGATCGCGTGCGTCTCCCGCGATTTATTGCGGCCGACGGTGTTCTCCGCCCCTTCTCGGCGCGCGATGCCCTTGGTCAAAGCTGGCTGAAGGACCTCGACGCTGGTGCGTATTTCAACGAATCGTACGTCGCGCACCTCGACATCCCCGGCGACGACGCAGTGGCAATCCTCTCCAACTCGCGCCTCCTGTTCGTTCAGCTCCGCAAGATGCGTGTCATCTGGCAGGTGCCATTTGACGAGCTGCAGTCGCTGTCGCTCGAGAGCTCGGGCATCGCCTTGACGCTGCGCGGCGGCACGCCCGGGCCGTTCCTTCCGATTGGCGAGCAGACAGGACGTGAATGGCTGTTCCGCAAGATTGCAAAGGTCGTCGAGTCATACAACAAGAGTCACTCGCAGCGGGATGAGTAGTGAGGAGGCGGAGGGCAGCGATGAGCGGAAGAAGATACCGAAATGAAGAAGGAAAAGTTCAAGTACATTTTGTGCATTCCACTCATATCAACTTAATCAGATACGGATGTGCCCCGTATCAGGCCATAGACCACAATGTATTGTCGTGCAGCAGCTGTCGCAGTGTTCAGTATACTAACATGTGCGTTAGTAAGACTTGTACAGATGATGTCCTTTCCACCCAACCCATCCAGGCTAAGGCCCCGGGTAGCCGCACTCGACTCTGTCGCATACCTCACCCCAATCTCAGACGCGTGTAGATATGACCTCAACTGCGTTCCACCATGTCAAAATGAAATCAATGTCCGCTCCACGAGACCTCAGTCGAGAAAGGAGAAGAACTTGTCCGTTGCGATACAGCCACCCATGTAGCATTTGGCAGCCCGCGCGAGCTCCTTGGTGAAAGTCGTTCCTGAGAATGGCCTGCCTGCTCCAAGAGCAGGCCCTGCAACCGCCACCACATGGACACCGCCCACAAGCCTGTACCACCATCGCCACATCAAAGGAGACAACCAACACACCCACCAGCACACCCACCAGTTCACATCACATCAAACCCCAATTTCTTCAAATATCCAAGGCCGCTTAGCTCAGCTGGTTAGAGCATCGTACTAATACGCAGCAGCGTGTCAGTCAATGCGGAGGTCGGCAGTTCGATCCTGTCAGTGGTCAGCAGCGCGCTCGCGCGCTCTTTTTTGCATCCCAAATTACCTGATGATGTATTCTGGTCGAGAAGAACAGCATTTTTTTGGATTTTTTTTTTTTTTTTGCTGCATGATGGAAGGATACGGAGAGAAGGAATCGAAGAGATCGGCAGTTGGTCGGATTCTTCGGGATCGACATGTTGTGTGTGTTTCAGAACGGACCTGGCACTAGGTCCAAACAATCTGGGGCGCAAGTCATGTTTGGCCGGCGACTAACCGATCTAATCTCCCGTTAGTGGTCCCGATTCTGCGCTCGCTGTGCTTCGGCTTTTGGCATATCGTAAAACATAGAGGTATACACGGTGCGCGTTGATTCTGCGCATGGTGTTGCGTCAGTCGAGTTGGCCATCGCGTGTCTCCGTGTCCTGCCTCCTTCATATTGTGTCACAGAACTCCTTTGATATGATCCTCACTCGTGGGCCAGTGTCGCCTAGGAATGGGTGCTGTCGGTGTATCAGCGCTAACGGAATGAAGGGCGACAAACGAGAGAACTCTGTGAAGAGATGGTTGAACCAATTGATGACACGAGGCGCGACGACGCGAGGCAGTACGGCCCGAGAGATCGAGTCTCTCGCTCGCTCACTCCAGTCACGACACCCTACGGTGTCGGTAGTGCTACTGTAGTGTTGCGCATGGACTTGAGGCGATGGGCGAACAGAATAGGCTGCTTCAAACCATTCACGATGGGCGGCTCGCTTATAGGGGCTAGTTGTTGCGCCCGTGGTTGCAGAGCCGGTCGTCGTGTCGCCTCGTCCCGTCTGGTGAACGCAGAATCAAAAGTCACTCGCCAGTATGCCGCGAGATTGGCGTCAGCATCCGACGTGGCCCGAGCCGCCTTCATCTTCTACTACAACATCATCAAGCGCGAGCAGCGACTCTGTTAGCGTACTGGTCGTCCTCGCAACAACCTTCGAGACACCTTCCTTCTGAGGCTTCCATGGACGTGCCGCACACGGGTTGATCGGTAGCCCCCAGTCCCTCGTTCCCACTCTTCCTGACGTTCATCGATACGTTCGTCCTGTTCCTCGCCGCGTCTCCGTACTCGGAATTTAGCAGTCTACTATACATACATGCAATGCTCTATTGATACACATTGACCGGTCTAGGCTTCTACTGGAATTAAACAAGGGCATAAACCATCGCGACGACCGCAGCGCCAGCGAGGGGCATGCTGGGGCTCATACCCATCGCCGAGTTATGCCCGTTGTTATTGTGGGCACCTGCCATGCCCGCTCCGCCGACGTAGGGGCGGCCGCGGTAGCCGCCGCTGGAACCCCGGCTGTCGCTCGAGGACCCCCGGCTGCCGCCGGAGAAGGAGCCGCCGCCGCCGCGGCCGCCGCCACCGCCACCGCCGAATCCGAGCTCGTTCGCAATCGGGAGGTCGTTTATGGTGTTGGACTCGGAGTCAATGTTGGCCTTGGGCTTGGGTTTGGGCTGGGCAGGAGCCGATGTGGCTGCGGGAGCTTCGGAGACCGTGGTGGCCTCGGGGACGGGCTCAGGCTGGTTTGGCTGCTCGGGAACGGCTGGCACCTCTGGTGCGTCGGAGCGCGCGTCATGCTCGATGAGGTCATTGGGGTTGTTGGGATTCGAGTCGCGGACCACGACGGGGGTGGCGAGCGCGCCGGCGAGAAGGGTGAGTGCGAGAACGCGCATGATGATTGTGTTGGTGAAGGTGTGAGGTTGTGGTTGGTGATGTTCTGGGTGAGGCTCGATTGGAGTTGGAGCTCGTGCGGATTGTGTAGAGTTGTCCGAGTTGTCTGAGTTGTCGGAGAGGTGTTGGTGACTTGTTGGTTGAGCCCTTCTGCAACCTTCCATTCTTATATCATCATCAACTCGGAGCACCACAGTTTACATCCGACCTCGGAGACTTTCAGAACCATCATGCTGTGCACATGTCACAGCGTGAATGCTCCGACACACCGCCCGAGGAGGCCTGTGCCGACGGTGCCGAGCGATATCAGGAGATTAGGATGATTTTCTTGGCATCATCACCACAGCTGTGGTGCCGGGTGGTGCCGAGAAAAATGACTGTATGGTGGGTGGTTTTTCCTGGAGTTACTGCGGATAAATGCCTCCACCGCAATGACATCATTTACAGTTTGAAACGCGTGCTGTGCACGCCGTTCTGATCTCATCCCTCTGATCTGCATCGCCGGTGATGTTGTTGCGCTCAACTGTGAGCACAAACGCTCGTGTCACAAACGCTCGTGCCAGGCACGGACGCTATCTTTGACATCCGCAGCACAGCATGCGCCACTGCACAGCGTGTCCACGCGTGTTCATGTGCTTCGAAACGCGCTTCTTCGAGGGGCGCGATTGGCCCAGGGCAGATCCGCAGCTGCGACAGGATCGACAGAGGCACAGCCAGCTGATCAGTTGATCGACGACACCCGGGGATCAATGATCAACGTTGGGATCGGCGCTCGACAGCGTCGTCAGTCTCATCGGCTGGCCTCCCCTTTGTACAGTAGTGTACAGGATCGCTCCTCTCGGCAGGGTGATCTCTAATCCAAAAAGATTTGGCTCGCCTCGATCTTTTCGGAGTCTGCTGGATCTTTGTATTGACTGGTGTCTGTCAAGTTGTTTTCTATCTACTAATGCCCCTGTTTGTCTTTGTTGCACAATCGCGCTGCCTCTTATGGTGCTGGGCTTTCGGCCAAATTGTGGGGATTCGCGTTCTGAGCCGGAATCGATCCGTGCGTGATCAATTCTGGTAGATATGGAAACCATACCCAGTTCGCTACCGCCCCGGTTGGGAATTTTGTAGAAGTAGTCTGTTATGTGTGCGCAGGGTGATCCGATACCTCATCCGTTGTCCAGCCAAATGTTCTAGTGCTGCATAATCGGAACGACAGAAACAAACTAAGCAATGCAATGCCACTGACGATACTGGTTCTTGAAAATTTCCCGCATTCGCCGAGCCAGCCGACTACTACTATATTACTCGCCCTTGTCCAGGCCCAGGGCGCCGACGGGGCCGTTGCCGTTCGCACCATACGGCTTGCGGTGGTGGAGACCCTCATCCGGGGCATCAGTGTCAAGCTCGGGACCCTTCTCCTCAAACGGGTTCTTGAGCACAACCTCGGGGCTCGTCTGGGTCTGTCCACGGAGGTTGGTGAGGTCGTTGTACGAACGGCCCGCGCGCTTGCGAGGAGTTGCGTGCCCACCGCGACGCGTGTCGACAACAGCAAGGACATCGTCGTAGTCGACGTCCACCTCCATCTCCTCGTCCGACTCGTAAGGGCTGCCCGGAGCAGTCGACGGCTCAGAACGGGGCGAGCGGAACTTGTCGTCCGCCTTCCACGCCTGCGCAGCAGATCCGCGGCGGCTCCAGCCTGAGGGTCAGTTCTAATGTCCGCGAATGCACCACACTGCATCCCTCCACTCACCAAAGATGCGGTTGTCCAACCAGGCGACCGGGTGGGAGAAGACAGAAGAGTCGGGAGTGTGCGTCGACGTGCGCGGGCTCGTTGCCTGGGGCATCAAGCGCGAGTCGTAGAAGTTCTCGTACATCTTGGGGCCGAACTCGGCCACAAGCTCGCTGATCTCGTTCGCAATCTGCTCACGCTGATCGCGGAGCTTCTCGATCTCACGCTGGTTTCCGGGGACAAGCGAGAGGAACAGAGGACGCAGCGACCTGAGGTTAGATGGTGTCATGGGAGGGAAGACTCACTTGAAGACGTCGACGCCAGCCTCACCAAACTTGAGGGCGGCGTAGCCGAGGCCTGGAAGCGCGCAGAACACCACAACCGGCATCCAGTGACGCCACTTGGGGGCGAGATCGTAGTGGTAGGCAATAATCGTGGTGGTAAGAGAGTAGATGAGGTACAGGAGAGGAGTCACGGCCAGCGAGACAAGGACCTTCCAGGTGGCGAGCACATCACGGCCCTGGACCTTGACAGTCGACGCGGCAAGGGCCTCCTTGGCCTTCTGGTGAGAGATAATCTTGGCAAGAATGAAAACAGGCGCGTGGAGGATGGTGCCCGGAAGCGAGAGCATGCCCCACCACAGCAGAAGACCTATGCGGTAGAGTATGAGAACGAGAGAGTGGATGCTGCGGTTCGACGCGCGCTCCACCTGGTGGTCGGCAATGCCCATGTCACGCAGTTCACGGTTGTACTTGAGGACACGCTGACGAAGATCGATGACGCGGGGCTCGTCCTTGTACTTGAGGTAGCCCTCCATAAAGTACTTGCTGAGCTGAACGGTCTGGCCAATCGTGAGGTGCTGGCCGGGGGTACGGTAAAGACGGCGGGCGGCCTGGACAACCTGGTGTGTCAGCTAACATGCGTAAGGATTAGCTCACCTGGAGGGTCTCCCAGTCCGGGGCACGAAGAGTCACCGCGCGGAGCGCCTCATGGACGGCTTCCAGAAGCTTGCCACACGCCTCGCGCTTCTTGGGGCCACCCTCCTTGTACATTTGCACGAGGTCGGGGCTGACAGAAATCGGAGCACCAAACTCGACAACGGCACGAGAGCGGAACTTGTGAGCGTGGAAGTAGGAAAGACCGACGGGGACGAGCTTGACGTCAAGGTCCGGGTTAGCTGCCATGGCACCGAGCGCCATTATCGAGAAACCGGCCTTGAGAGGAAGGAAGTCGGTGCGGTCGTGCGAACCGCCCTCCGGGAAGATGCCAATTGCGCCGCCGTTGTTAAGCGCCTCGAAGACGGCGCCGTACGTTTCGTCCTGGTCGACGTGGGGAAGGGCCTTGTACTGGAGACCGTGCTCTGAGAGCATCTCGGCGCGGACACGTCCCGTAGCCTTGACATTGCTGTTGCCGTCCTTGGAGGGAACAGTGAACTGGGACTTGAGCTTGAGTTCCGTGTCGCTGACAACCTCGGCAACGACAGCCGACGCGTATCCAGCAGACTTGGGAAGCACAATCTGGCTGCGGGGCTTGAACTGTGTCGTGAACTTGGAATCAATGCCGCGAACGACGAGCGGGTCGTCATCAGAAAGAACGACACGGCCAGCGCCAGTCTTGGCGTAGTCGGCAGCGCGCGATACGGGGACTGGAAGTTAGTGATGTCCAGAGACAATCATGCCGCGGGGCAATCAATTTGCCGAGACTCACTGGAGTTGAAGAGACGTGCAATAAAGCCGATAAACTTGCGGTCCATAGACTACGGTCGGTTAGAATATCACGACTGGACGTGAGCCGTTCGCACTCACCTTTGCGGCCGTAAGGATCGAGGTACGACGGCCGGCCTCCTTCCTCACCTCGGTGAAGAGGAGGAGGGGATCCAGGAATTGATTCGCATGAGGGGCACAGATGAAGAGGACGGGGCCTTTCTTTGGGATGTTCCAGGCGCCACGCGGGCTGTTGATGACGCGATCAGCAACGGAGCTACCACCTGGGGACGCATGCACTCACCGAATCTCGCGGAAGAAGATGTTCAGAACCGCGACCTTCCAGAATAGAATGAGCAGATCGACTGGGGAGTGAGCGACAGTCCGCGACAACAGGAGAGCGACGGGCCGCGCAAGTTGGCTTCAACTAGCCTGTTGGGCACTACCTGGGGCCAGCAATCTTTACTCACAGGCAAAGCCTGCAGCCATCTTGGGCAGGGTCGTCATGGGAGGAGGACCAATAAATTTCAGAAGAGCTGCGCGCGCCGTCGGTGAACGAAGAGTAAGAGGAGGGTCCTGGAGATGGGCTCAAGCCGATAAGTTACGGCGAGCGGCGTATATTGGACAAGAACTGCGATGCAGTGTCGGAGATGTGATAAATGGGAACGAGGATGGTCGAGTGGGCGAGGGACCGAGAGGGGCGAGGAAGAGAATGGGCGGGAGGATGAGGATGGGGGAGGGAGAGAGATGAGGAGAGATGGATGTGTGGGAATCTGGTGCTTGTGAGAAATATGGAACTTTCCCCACCTGATTGAAACCTGGGGCCAAAGTGACAACGAGACCGACGATCGTAACCTGGTGCTGGTAAATGACAGAGGAGGCGTTCTTTTCGCCGGCGTGGTCGGAATGACTGTACCGATTGGCCCGGCGGCTGCTACTTTTCTCTCTTCAAGCTCTGCAGCTCCTGCGGTTGCGGGTTCCGCGTGCAGGGTATTGTTGCTCTGGCCTAGCTGGCCTGGCTGTGATTTACCGGCAATTCAGAGCGGCAGGGCGGGTCGTTTGGCGAGCCAAGCTAGGCGCGTCTGCAACAAAAAAAAAAGGAGCTGGTTATAGCCGTGCGTGCCGATATCCCAAGTCTCTCTCCACGCAACAAAAGCAACCCAATTCAGACTACCGCGACGGGTTCTGACGCCTCGCGGGCTGGCTATTGTGTGCACCCGCAGATGGACAGAGCAAGGGGCGGCGAAAGATCTGCGTGTTAACGTAACCTCGCAACCTCCCCGCACCAGACAAGCTGCCGGAGCCTGGGGCCAGCGAATGGGACTCAAAGACCGGCCGGGCAGTGGTGTGGTAGCCGTAGCCGAAAGCTTGTATTTTGGTTCGCAACGTGCTTGATGATAACTATCAACACATGCAACACAGTAGTAGCATATAGTGCACAGAGGCCAGAGGTTTGTTTGTGGGGGGCCGACAGCTGTGAAGCCACAGACAGACGGAATGCATCTGGTGTTGTGGTCACTCGCACTAACGCCCCCGACCGGCCGGCTGTGTGTGCCCCAACGCAAAAGGATGACAAGGTCTGCTGAAATGTTAATCTCGTCTAAATTATGAAATAAGGTGGTCAGCTGTAATACTGTAATGCACTTGATAAGGTTCTGCAACAACGAACCGCTAATGAGCACTTTAAGCAGGCTCACTCTTCTAGCTCTTGTACTGTACTCTTGGGGGCCAGAGATCTGCGGTGGAAAATCACGTGATTTGAGACTCAAGTTGTGTGTTACATAACCTGTAACAATTTTGAGGACCGAGAATAGCCGATCTCTGCCCCAGTGCGGGGCCGCCGCCGCTGTCGAAGAAAGTCGGGAAAAAAAAGTGACTGAGACTTGGATGGGCAGTGGTGGGAGTGTCACTTTTGCGGTGCGATTGCTGGTGGTTGGTGTTATCACTTATCTCTCATCAACAACACTCCGCGCCACCCATACCCACTGCCCTCCTCGACAGGCCCTGTCTCCCGTCATACCCCTTCCACACTCCGACCCCACACCCCAAACCTCCACGATGGCCACCCAACCCCCGGGCCTTGCACCCATCTACCTCCCCGGCACCGAGCCGCAGCTCGCGAGCTTCACGGACGAGGAGAAGGAGCAGATGAAGCAGATGCTCAAGTGGCAGAAGATCGGTGGCGACTTTATGTTCTACTGCCCCACCAAGGTCCTCATGGCCGGTGGTATGGGTGAGTTCTGAGTCGCGAAGGGAGAAGAGTGTATGCTCGAACTGCACTGACATCCAGGTTTCGGTCTTGGTGGATTTGTCGCGATGATGTCCGCGACGTTTGCGTACGAGGACCCGCTGGCGCGCGCATCGCAGAAGCTTACGGGCACAAAGGCCCAGGCGGTGTTCATGATGAAGGAGCTCGGACGCAACATGTGGTCGAGCGGAAAGGGTTTCGCAAAAGTCGGTGCGCTCTACTCGGGTGTCGAGTGCTGCATTGAAGGTGTGAGTATGATCATCTGGGGTGCGGAGAAGGAGATAGGGGAAGGAAGGCGGCAACGACATGAGCAGTTGGCCTTCCATGTAATCAACTGCTCCATGTTGCCGTCTATGGCACCTGTCTCCCTTCTCAGCTCTTCACGCTCGTCGTTTTATGTTCATCCACACTGACAACAGTACCGCGCCAAGAACGATATCTGGAACGGCCTTTCTGCCGGCTTCGTCTCTGGCGTCATCCTCGCGAAGAACGCCGGCCCCGTCGCTGCCTTCTGGGGTGGCATGGGTTTCGCCGGTTTCTCGGGCGCTATCGACTGGTACATGCGCAAGCCGCCTGCCGATGACGAGTAAGGATGAAGAGAGGAAGGAAGGGCGAACGGGAGTGGTACGGAGCAGAGAGAGAGCCCGGCGATAGACGAGATCGAGGGGGTGCTACACCTCCCGACCGCAATACCACCCCATGGGCCAGCGTGCGATGGCTCGGCCGTCAAGCGCCCCCACACCACGCGATAAACATATTCCTGCGCGCGGCGGCGTCGCACCAGTGTACCGCCCCCGTCCAGAATACTGGCGGGCATAGAGCGTAGACGCTAGATTGTTGTACCATGCATACACCATTTCTCCTGACCGCATTGGGGTTGCTAAGGGAAGTGACGAGGCTCAGGGTCTGCACTGGAGGACTTCGACGAGAAAGTGATACGAACGAGCGCTTGCAGTTTATATGTATGTGTCCAATGGGTATGACATGCCCCTCTATGAAAGAATACTGTACCAAATGCTGTCCTTACGCAAGTTTGCTCTTCTTCGCCTCGGCAAACACGTCGTCGATGGCATCGCGCTCGCGTTTCTTCTCCTTGCGCAGCCTCTTCCGCTCCTTACGCGCCGCCTCGTCTTCCTCCGCCGTGGGAGCGGGAGGAGCAGCTGCTATCCCCTGGCCCTCGGTCTGGTGCGCAAAGTGGTGCTTGACACCAATGAGGGCCGCGCGCCACTCGTCCGGCCGCCGCTGGAGAAGGTGCAGGTCCATCTTGCGCACCACGAAACGCCCGTACATGTTGTTACCCAAGGCGGTCGCGTGCGGGATGAGGCTGCGCGCAATCTTCTCCTTCATGAACCCGTCTGCGGCGGCCCACAGAGTGTCGGCCACGCGGGAGCCGAGACGGTCGGACGCGAGCGTGTGGTACTCCCCCACAAAGGCGAGGAGGAGCTTGCGCCGGTACTTTGCCGGCACGGCAGGGGACGTGAGTACCTTGTCGAGGAGGTGAGAGGCGATCGGCGAGCTCGCATATGCCAGCAGAGTCTCCTTTGGCTGGGCGAGAAGGCTGCAGGTCAGAATGAATTCCACAAGCAGAAATTCCGCAGAGATCTCGATACTCACCTCTCGAGAACGACAGTGTTGGCCTCGGGCAGGGCGACCAGGGCCTGGAGAAGTAGGCATCCCTGCATGTTGGGGTCGAGCTTGCCCCTTGGCTGGGCGGTGCGGCGGTTTTCCCACGCGCTGCGGCGTGCGGCGGCCTGCGCTTGTGCCTCGGCGGTGTTGTCGACCGCGGCGGGGGGCACCTCCTCGTCGTCTGGGAGGTCCGCGCCGGTGCGCAGCGCCTCGTAGAACGGGAAGGTCTTGAGCGCCATCAGGGCGGGAACAAAGGCGGTGGTGTTCTCGCCGAAGTCCAGCGCGGAAGTCACAAGGTCCATCACTGCGCTCTGCGTCTTGCCGCTCTGTCCCGCCGCATGGTCCGCCATCGCCTGCAGCACGGACGTGCGCGCCATCTTCACCAGACCCTTCCCGCCGCTGACCGCCTTAATCTCCTTGATCGCGCTCCGCACCTGCTTGCCGTCCAGCCGCGAGATGCCCGCAGCGACGACAAAGTTCGCGTACGGGTGTCCCGCCCACTTGCCGATCTTGCCGACAAAGTACGTCTTCCACAGCGCCTCGAATACCCGCGGCGGAGACAGTTTCAGGAGCGCCTCGAGAAGACGCGTACCCGTTGGAGAGACGAGGATGCCGGAGAGGTAGGGTTGCGGCTTGGGTTTCTCGTCCGAGCCCGAGTCTGGTGTCAGCTGAATCGCGGCAGAATACGTACTGAGCTGTGTGACAAGCCCCTCTGTGATGGTATCCAACAGGCTTCCGTCCTTCTCAGCCTCGCCGTCCTCAACCTCGACCTCAAGCAGGAGCTGCACGGCCGCACTTCCGACCTTGTCGACGCCCATGCCCTGCCACTCGACAGCGGTAAGCTTTTCGCACGCCTCCCTGCGGATCACCTCGCGCAGCGCGACGACCTCGAACGGCACAGCGCGCTTGGTCGGCGCTTTGTCGTCCTCGCCAAGAATCGACTTGCCCTGCACGTTCTGGCCCTTGCGGAACTTGCCCGAGCGCTTGGAGCGGACGAGGTCGGACCCGCCCTGCGCCGAGTCGAGCGATGGAAGTGCGCGGTTCGGGGTGAGGATGAGAAGAAGAAGGCGGATGACCGGAGAGGCGTGCGGGGAGACGAGGAGAGATGGGAGTGTCGGGAGGATTTGGTTGACAATGGCGATCACGAGCTCGGTCATCGTCGGCAGGGTGCCCTCGTCAGCGCCCTTCTCGGCCTGCTCGACGTGCTGGGGCGGGTAGACTCCGCGGGACTGCGGTCAGCGACATCTCCTAGGAGTGCATCCAAAGCCATGCCCAGTTTCAACTTACCTCCCTGTCAAGCGTTCCAGCCGCGAGGGTGAGCCAAGTCTGGGCGACATGGCTTCCGAAGCGGTGGCGCACGAGAGTCTGCCAGCTGTCGCCAACCGCGTCGCCGACTACACGCCGTCCCCAGTCATTCAGCGACGGCAACAGGCGCTCAAACACGACCGAAGTCTCAGGGTCGGTGGCGACCTGCAGCTCGTGTCCGCGCAGCTCGGAGAGCACGGACGTGAGGAAGATTTGGCGGTCTGAGGTTAGTGATATCCCTGGAGCAACAAGAGACACAGGCGCCGATCCAAGGCGCCATCCCTCTCCTGTATCACTCACCTTCCCGCTCCTCCCCGCCACCGCTGACCTCGGTCCCCTCCCAGTCCTTGATCTGCTCCTCCACATTACGGAAATACGCCTTGACGTCCGGGTCGAGCACGCCGAACGGGAACTCGGAGTCGGTACGGTCGAGGCGCGTCCAGTTCGCTGATCCCTCTTCTCCCTCTCCCTCACCCTCGCCCTCGCCCGCTCCTTCCTCAGTCTGCACAGGTGGCGGCGGCGGACGCACCCCGGTCTTGAGGAACGCCAAGCGCGAGGGATGCATCCCCGCGGCCGCGCCCGGCCCGCTCTCTTCATCGTGAGCCTCCACTTCCGGCGCTGGCTCGGCAGCCGGTGCAGGCGCCGGAGCAGTAAAGTCGCCGTGGTACTCCTCCGCCTTGGGCTTCCGCTTTCCGCGCTTTCGGATGTGCTCGCGGGGCATTTTGGCTGTGGTGTGGAAGATGGGGTAGATGGGAACGAAGTAGTGGTCCGCGATATCTCGATGGTCAGCTGCCTCGCCTGGTGGAGGTCGCAAACAATTTCAGAAATCTGCAGCCCATCTTCTGGTGAAACAGGAGAGGTCACGTGATAATTTGTGGAGCTGCGAGATGGCGTGGATCTCGTGCGCACCTCGTGCGGGCTACTTCCGTATACCCGCATGTTGATCGCTCGTCGCGTGGTCGGCCCCCGCGGGTCGACGAATATCGACGAATTGACGCGGAGTGTGGCGCAGAATTGCAGAAGCAGACGCAGCTACGCAGATCTGAGGATCCGAGGTAC
The DNA here is from genome assembly GCA_001599015.1 of Apiotrichum domesticum. Classification (NCBI taxonomy): domain Eukaryota; kingdom Fungi; phylum Basidiomycota; class Tremellomycetes; order Trichosporonales; family Trichosporonaceae; genus Apiotrichum; species Apiotrichum domesticum. The sequence goes on from BCFW01000012.1 coordinate 40,668, forward strand.
CGAGGTCCGATGTGGCGCAACCCCAATCGCGCAAAATGCAACGAGCGGCGTGCCCGGCGTGGAGCGCCGGTGGATAGGATGAAAAGGGGGTCCGAGGTGGTAGTCGGGTAACGCATACGCGGAGATGCATGCGGTGCGCAGTGATCTGCGTGAGAATTGAGGAGGGTCCTTCGCCATCTCCGCGGACCGAAAGTGCTCGTGGACCATGAATGGCGCTGCGCGCTGCGTGTCCGTCCACGTGCAGAATGTCACTAATGACTTGCAATATTGCCTTATGAGCAATAACCTGCGCATTATGCACTCGTGATGACAATCCGATCGCGCACTATCGCCTTCTGACGTGTCCACGCGCCGAACTACGCAGAGCCACGCGTCGAACCACGCGTCTGACCACGCCTCGCCGCGTCGTCGCGATACCAACGTCTGCTCAAAGAATCAAAGTGCAGCTGCTCGGGAGTTTGCAATGCAATCTATTCGTTCTATTTTCATCCACGGCAATCTGTGCCTGCAGACTGCCGCCATGTAAGAATATGACTATGGCTACAACGGTATGGGGTGGAGGTAGAAGGGAGTGGACGTGCTATGAAGTGAATGAAATGAGATGAGAGGAAAATGGAAGTTGAAATGAGAGGGTGGATGTGGCGTGGAGTGAGGTTGATGCGGTTACTATACTACACGGAATGACACATAGTCCAAGCTCGCGAACCCGGCCGTCGTTGGAGTCTTAGAGACCCTTGACGAGCTCGGTGGGAGGGAGGCCCTCGAACGCAATCTTGTACACCTTGTCGAAGAGCGGGAAGCGGTCGACGGCGCCGCGCGCCTCGAGGAAGTTGTGCACCTCCTCGGCGGTGGCGGTTCCCTGGAGCTTCTGGCCCTTGAGCATGAGGGTCTCGAGGTGCTCGAACGTCTTGCCAGACTTGACAAACTCGCACGCGACCTTGGAGTTGCGGCCGCCGTACGCGCTGGTGATGAGGTCGGCGAAGCCGGCAGACTCGTTCGAGAAGGTGTGACGCTTCACGCCGGGGAAGTACGCGAGGGTGAACTCGGTCATCTCGGCAAGGCCGATACGGAGGATGGCAGCCTTGGTGTTGCCGCCGAGACGGAGACCGTCAATCATGCCGGCGGCGAGAGCGACGACGTTCTTGAGCGCACCCGAGAGGGAGACACCGTTGACGTCCTCGACGGTCGAGACGCGGAACGAAGGCGAGTCAAAGACCGCGTGCCAGAGAGCAGCCTCGTCGGCATTCGGGCAGCCGATAGTGGTCTCGCAGAACTGGCCGACGGCAACCTCAAGGGCGACGTTGGCGCCCGAGAGAGCAGAGCAGGGAACGCCGAGCTCGCTCTCGATGAGAGACGCAAAGGTGGTGATCTTGTCGCCGTGGACGTCGACACCCTTGATGGCCGAAACGATGCGAGCGCCAGGGTGGATGGTGCCAGGGACGCGTTTGAGCTCGGCGATGGCGGCGTGCAGGAACTGATGCGGGGTGACGAAGATAATCAGGGTCGCGTCCTTGACGACGTCACACAGGCGAGGGGTGGCAACTAGGTTCTTCGGGAGCTGAACATCGGGAAGATACCGGTCGTTCATGTGCGTAGAGTTGATCACCTCAGTGAGCTTCTTGCCGTGGACCTGCGAGGCGTTAGATGGGTTCAAAGGTCAGGCTTCGTAGCACGTGGATCGGCGCCATGATTAGGCGATCTTGATTATGATCCAGTGATCTAATCTCGATCGCCGCAATGCATGATGCAAGTGCCACAAATCAAAAACTCACAATCTTCTCGCGGACCCACATGCGGACCTCCTGATGGAAGTCCTCTGGGCGGCGGAGGGCGTTCTCGGCGGCAATCTTCGCAAGAGCAGTTCCCCAGCTACCGGAGCCGATCACTGCGATGCGGTGGCGGCCGTCGGCGAGCGGTGATGGGGGAAGAGCCTGGAGGGGGGATCCGGAACGGTCTGAAGTCAGTACAGAACGTCATAGGTGGAGTGGATGCTGCTAGGCGCCGTACGCGCCTGCGCGCCGTGAAGTGGCAAATCCACGTGTGGGTAACGTGGACCAACTCCGGGCTGCGCCGAAGAACTTGGAAAGTTCTGAACAAACTTTCGATAGCAGCAAGACAAGTTACTCACCAGGCGTAGTGACACCGGACTCAATGGTGACCTCCTCGAACATGGCGTGGAGAACGGGAGAAGAAGGGGCGGTAGAAGCGCGCGACATTGTGAATGAATGTAAAGTGTTGTGTAAAAGACAGTAAAGGTAGTGATTCCGAGTCTATCAATGGCCAGTTAAAAGAGTGTGGCGATGTGTTGTCTTGACTTGTAAGAGACAGTAGATGGTGTGAGAGGGAATCTATGCGGGGGGAGAATGTGGGATGTGGGGGATGAGATGTCGATCGCAGCCCTGCTTATTTAAACCTGACGAGGTGCTGGAGTGTGGAGAGGTGAGGTGGTCGACTTGGAGGTTGAGGAGGTGAGGTGTTTGTGTCTATCGGTGGAACGTGCTCGGATCTCGGGGATCCCTGGCGAGGAGATAAGGAAAGAGGGTGCTAACGCGGCGAGGGTAGCGGTATAGAGGGTGGTGTACGCGCGCAACGTACGAGGAGCGAGGCGATGGCGAAGACGGGGGTCATGGGTGTCATGATGGAGGTACTATGCCCAAGGCGATCGTCAGCGACGGATCCCAACCGAGAGAGGCGAGTAGGTGTACGGCAGCGAGCATGGCGAGAAAAATATTGCGCGGCCGCGTTGCCAAGGAGTGGAGGCGTGGAGAGCCCAGCGTCAGCGGCGTTGACGAAGCGGACGGAGGCCGAAGATCCGGAGGGCTGACCGTGGCCAAAGTGGGAGATACGGCGACGCCGCACTGCCGCGGGCGGTACGCCGCGGATGTAAGGCAGAGAGGGAGAGGGGAGGAGACTCGGTGTCTCTCCGCGGACGCACCCCGGGAACACCTCGGATCATGGCAAGGTATACTGGTATCGCCGGTTGGACTGCGCGTACATTCCCGTGCCGACTACGGTATTCTAGTGGACTCGTTGCAGATAGCACAGGGAGATCTCGGAGATTCACAGCCTTGGTATGTGACTGGAGGGTGGCCTTGGTTTCAGAGCCGCGCGGCCGGCGTGGTGCGCGGGTTACCCTCAATCGCAAGCACGATTAATCACGCCCAGGGCAGCCAGGAGACTGATTGCTATCTGGGTTTAGGAGGTCCTTGGGTCCTTGTCCGACCACCCGTCCGATTCCTGGATCCTGTGTTTTGGCAGCCCCCTTCTCCTGCGTCTGATGCTGTCCTATTCTCGTGGCGCTGCCAAGCCGTCGGCTACTTGGCAGGTGGCCGCCGGGAGCTTGGGCAGACACATACCTGCGTGTCCGCCTGGGAAGCGGCTGCGTTTCGGGTGTGCGGCGCAGGGCGCGCGGGCATGAGAGGCGCAGAGCGCAGAACGCAGATCGCAGCGCGCAGCGAGAGAGGCCTGCGCCGGACGGACAGGGAGGGGCTGGTTGCGTGGAATGTCGGACGTTGACGAATCATCGACGCCGATGGCGAAAGTGGTGACCAAACAACGCACGCAGGTTGTCCCCCCGAAAGTTTTATGATTATGATTTTTCGAATCTTCCCGATTTTTTTTTACTGTTTGCGTTCGAGTGGACATGTGATGACCAACCAGAGCCGTTCCCGGCGGCATCGTCAGGGACGAATGGACATGTGAGTGCCCTGTTCGGCCGCGGCCCTGAAGTAATACCCCCAAGGGCCCAAGTAAGCAGCTAGTCTGGGAGCGGCCGAGGGAATTAGCTCGGTGCCCAGGGACTCACATACCTTCTCTCACCGCCCGGTATAGTCACTCTTACAACTATGTACTATTACTGCGATGAATATTTTTAGTCGGCTTGTATTCTTTCTTACTTCGTAGCTCCATGTCATTCCGCGACTTGCTACCAGATTCTGGAGTGGATGAACTAAGTAGTGAGATGGCTCCAATGATGCCAAGTCTGCGTGGAGCCGTGAGACACTTCACACCTGGCACGTGTCTCAACTCATAATGAACCCTTTATGATATCAGCAGCGGGCCAGCCATCAGCTGCCCTATGCAGCTCCACCGCCACGCGAGAGTGCTCCAATAATGTGGTAATTATTCGGGCCATTATCATCTACTATCATCATCAGACTGTGTCTCCTGCGGCGGCCGGCAGCACGTGTGCTGATCGACGTGGCAGCAGACACACATCCAAACAAACATCGGATCTGGCGCGCAGATCCCTCCCGCCGCATCCCGGGGTCCTTCCCCTGGCGTATGTGGCTGACGTTTATTTTTCATCATTTTTTCGTCAATTTTAATTTTTGATTATTTTGGTCGGCTTATCTCATCAAATTTACGCCGATCATCCCAACTAGTGTAGTGGCTGCCACATCACATGTCACGTCCACATGCCACTCCACCGTTCCTTTTCTGCATCTTCCACAAACAACCTCCAAAGCTTGTCTCTTCCGCCTACAATGTCCTTCACCCCTGGCGCATCACCACTTGGCAGCCCCTGGCGCCGCGCTTTCGGTGCCACAGACGTCACCTGGCGACTACCCTGGAGCTAACTCCACCGCTCCCACCCCTATTCCCCCTATCATCCCTATCTCCCGCGATATCCTCGATAAAAAAATGAGCGAATAAAATTTATCACCGACCGAATCTTCTCGCCGTGCACCAACGTATCTACTCCGAGAATGCTGTACACCCCGATCCTGCCACCCTGTGCCCGATTCCCGATCCACCACAGCCATGGGAACTCTACTCCCTGAGCGTCACCCGTTATCGCCTCATCCGACTGGCTACTCGGCGACCTCGGACAAACGTCCACGCGGACACCGTCACAGCGCCAACCCCCGTTTCCGCGCCATTCTCTAAACAGGCATATCGCCATCCCCCGTGTCCGATCCGACGTATCCGAGCGCTCCGAGCCACGTCCCACGGACACCGGACCGGCCGGACGACGCGGACGAAACGAGGTCCTTCTCATCCGAGTCATTCTGGGGCCATGCCACCCGGGTGCCGAGTACGGGGCGCGGAGCTCGGAGGTCGTCCGCGACACCGGCACGCCGACCAAGGCCACCTGCCTATCTCTCTCCCCTGCCGCGCAGATTCCGCGGAATATTCTACCCCCTACTGCATACCACCCCCGGCCATCCCCCGTTTCTAGTTGATACCCCCTCTGTCGCCGGCGCCTGGAGCCACAGCGTCATCGTCCAAGATAGCGGGAGATCGGAACGTGCGAGCGCAACCTCATCCCCACGAGCCGCTCACCGCACGCCACTCCTCCCCACCCCGATCGGCCACAGGCCGCAGGCCACTGCCCGAGTCGATAACTTATCGCCTTGGCGGTAAAGTTGGGGACCGGACACTACTGCCCGACCTAAAGATACAAAAGCACCGACTTGTGCACGTTGTTTGTTTCCTCATCATCACCCAACCCCCCTCTCTTCTCTACATTCTTGCCAGCTGTGCTGTGCCCATCAACCGCTAAAACAAAAACACCTGTAGCCATAGTTGCTTAGCCACACTCGCTTGTCGCCACTCTACACTACACACTCTCTTTACACCCCCATCACCATGTCCGTTTTCACCAAGGAGGCCTTCCAGATGTCGGCTATGCCGACCCCCTCTTCTTCTCTCCCCGCCTCGGCGATGGGCTCTCGTCGCGCCTCCATCTCGGAGGTGACGAGCTCGAACATTGTCGAGATCAACGTTGCCTCGGTCCTCTTCGACATGGACGGCACCCTCATCAACTCGTCGCCTGCCGTCGTCAAGGCATGGGAGCTCTTCGCTCAGAAGTACCCCCTCGACCTCGACCACATCCTCCACTCGGCCCACGGATACCGCACCATCGACGCCCTCCGCAAGTGGTGCTTCATCCCCGAGGACGAGCTCCCCGAGGAGGTCATGCGCTTTGAGCGTGCCATCCTCTCGAACGCCGAGGAGATTGGCCGCCTCGCCGGCGGCGGCTCCGGCATCCAGGTCCTCCCTGGTGTCGAGAAGCTCCTCAACGACCTCTCCGAGCACCGCCACCTCCGCAACGGCGAGGAGAAGTGGGCCATCTGCACTTCGTCTACCCACTTCTACGCCGGCCAGGCCATCCCCATCGCCGGCCTCACCACCCCCAACATCTTCGTCACCGCCGACTCGGTCAAGAAGGGCAAGCCCCACCCCGACCCCTACCTCCTTGGCGCGTCGGGCTGCAACGCCTCGCCCTTCGAGTCGCTTGTTGTTGAGGACGCACCCACCGGTATTCGTGCGGGCAAGGCCGCCGGCTCCCTCGTCCTCGCCACCTGCACATCGCACTCGGCCGAGGACCTCGAGAAGGAGAGCCCAGACTTCCTCGTCGAGGACCTTTCCAAGGTCACCGCCTCGTGGTGCACCGAGACCAACACCTTCCGCCTGATCATCGAGCAGCCCGTTGGCCGTACCGAGCCGCGTGCCACCCCCGACTCGACCCCGCTGGTTACCCCGGCAGGCAGCCGCGCGCAGTCGTTCTCGGGCGACCGCCAGCGTATCGCCGGCACCATCCGCCCGACCGGCGAGCTCACCGGCAACGACTCGGTCGTCGGTACCCCTGCATCCTCGACCCCGGGCTCCCCCGAGCTCAAGCCTGCCGACCGCCGCCCGAGCCAGAACGGCACAAGTGTCACCCTCGAGTCGTTCAAGCGCGCACTGGCTGGCAACGCCAACAAGGTTCGCGAGCTCCAGGCCGAGGAGTAAATTCTCTTCTTTTTGTATCACTATCCGCACTCTCATTATCCGTTCGACGACACAATAGCACGATCATTAGATCACTCTCATTCGTAGCATAGAACTTTAGACGCCGATGAAGGCAATTGCAATGATTATCATTCAAAAGAACACTTGGACATTGAGCACTGAGCAACACCCAGTCGTCAGGGCATCTGGCGAAAAAGAACTTACTCAACATAGCACATCAATCATCATTCAACACCTGATCGCCATCGCAACCTCAACAACAACGACGGAGCACATGATCTCAATACGCATCATGCATGCGATCAATGACGGCGACGAAGAGATCAGCGATGATATAGAGCATTAAACAGCCGTTGACAGGAACCCCCCACACGACCCCAGATCAAGATCAGGAGGTAGACACAGTATTGAGATCATCGCACACAAGCCTCGTCGACCCGGATACTCGAGATCACCGGGTCGACACCCCGCACTGCGACCGTGTCATGCCTCCGTACCATCTCCACGTCTCTCCACAATGCCAAGCGTCGCTCCACACCATCTCCGCGCTCTCCGCCGTCCATGGTCCCCATGGCCCCGACGGTCCCCACGGTCTCCACACCACAACGCTCTCCCGAGGTCTCCACACTCTCCGCATCTCCATGCTCTCCACTCCCGTCTCCACGAGCATCTCCACTCCCGTCTCCACGGGCATCTCCACAGCATCTCCGCAAGGTTCCTCTGGCCCCACATCCCCTCGAGCCCGGCTCCGCACCAACACGTTCACCCCGCTCTCCACGCTGGCCCCGCCCCGCCCCGCTCGCCCCATCATCCGCCCCGCACCTCATCGTGGTCCCCCGTCGGCGTCTAGATAACAGCTCTATCGCGGGGCATACGCGTGCCCCGCGTCCGGACTTCGATAACCCAGGGAGGGTCAGTTCTGGGGTTCCAGAGCACGCGGTCTGTGCGTGCTTCCAGCTCCGAATGTCCGATGCGCCGGTGCCGAGTCCGAGCTCGCCCATGTGGCGAGTGTGAGTTTGCGCATGTGGCTGCTGTGGGGTTCCCGAGTTATGCATAGTGGTTACACCTGGGGATGTTTCGGTTACTGTCAGGTTAAGAGTGCACCTAATGATAAATCTCATCAGATCGGCATCAGTGTGCAAGTCAGTTGCCCGCGACAGCCGAGCCTCGCACTCTACCCATTCATCACATGTGATACTACACTACGCCTACGCGTGCTCGCCAGTGAGGTGTTTGCGGAAACGCTCGCTCACGCTCTCGCGCATCTTTGCGCCCTCGGCGGCACCAAACGTGCCCGACCGCTGTACATGGACTTCAGGTGATCCCGGAGCAACGAACACCGGGTCGCCGTTGCGTGAGAGCTGACTGCTAGTGCTTGAAATGGAGTCCTTCTTGGCGTGCGCCGGGCGGGCCTCCTCCGTCTCATTCCGGTGCGGAAGGGACGGTTGCGAGTAAGCAGGCGAGTTGGAGATCGCGGTGGTCGGCTCCGGAGGGGCGGAGGGAACAAAGCTGTGCGCCCGTACGGTGTGGGTGCTAAGGACGGAGGCCTGTTTCCTCAGAACAGGCGGAGAATGTGCCGGCCCGGAGGTTCCGTGAGGCTCGGGCCGCTCTTGCGGCTGCTGTTGCGGCTGGGGAGTTGTCGCCGGAGACGGGGCTGGTGCGAAGACTCGGTCAAGTGACCGACGTGAGTGTCCCATCTGACGCGACGGTGCGCGCTCAGTCCGCGGCGGGGGAGAGGTGAGACGGAAAGATTCCCTTTGCCCCGATGAGGGTGAGGTATGGTGGCTCGGCGGTCGTGGCGGGCTCTGCTGGATGGGGTCGAGAGAGCGTGGGCCATCAAAGCGCGAGTTTGGCTCATGGCGGCTGGCCGAGGTTGGGGTAGCGGACTCGTACGTTGAGGACCTCTCGACTCTGGGAGTCTCCCGTCCACCAAGTAGACTCAATCGTGCTGAAGGCGAGTGGGGTAGTGTCGAGTATGTGCTGTGCCGCGACAGGGGAGTGTCGATTGTGGTCGACCACCCGCGGCGGTGGAGCGGCTCCGATGCTGGCTCCCGCGTGACGTACATGCTGTCCGCGCGACGTTGCGGAGTTGCAGTGGCCCTGTTGGGTGTTCCGACGCCTTGTCCGCCGCTGTGACCCCGGATGGCGAGTATGGCGTCCGTGAGGTCGCGCACCGCCTGGTCAGACGAGCGACCTGCCTCCTTGAGTGTAACGGCCAGGCGCGGAAGGCGTTCTCGTACCAGCTCAAGGGCGTCCCCATCATGCAGTTCGACGTCGAGCGCCAGCTCGCCAGCTATGGCAGCTGCAGCGCGAATACCAGCATTTGCTCGCTCGCCAGTCCCTGCCGCCGCAGTGAGTCGGGTAATGATTCCTGGATCGAACTCAAGTTTTCGGTCGAGCACTTTGGCTGCGTCAACGAGGTTTTTACCATGCTCCGTCGCAAGTGCCTCGTTCCCACTGCTGCCGGTCGACTTGCTTCCCATGCTCGTTTGACTCCGTCGTACAATGCGTGGCTCCACTGATCCGCTGATCGACCCCGAGGCTCGACTTGTGCGCCCGAGCAATGGGCTGTCTGCAACGGAGCCGTCCTCGCCGGAATGTGTGCGTTGCCGTGTGAGCGGTTGGGTACGGGGCGTACCATAAACGGACGACTCGCGATGCGACGCAACGGACATCATGGATGCAGAGTGTCGGATCCGGGAAACGCTCGACATTCGCGATGACGAGCGGCCGTTATCTTCCACGCGAGACGCAGGACGGGCTAATACTTCACGCTCGCCGTAGCGTGACCGTTCATACACCGAAGGCGACCGATCTCCAAGCACCGACATCGAGCGGTCCTCCTCCCATCGTCGTTGCGAGTTGGCACGCGTCTCCTCCAGTCTGCGAATTATGTCCAACGGGTCCTTCCGCGCCGAACCCACATCTGCGCGGGAACCGACAACGGAGACCGAGTCGTTTGGTGAGAGGGGTGTCCGGGGTGCCTCTGCACCGAGGTCGCGCATTCGAAGAGAAAAGTCGCCACTTCCTCGGTAGGTGCCGTCCCCCCGATCGACTCGGTCCCCACGCTCGCCACGAGTGCCAATCAGAGCGTTGAGATGAGCCGAACGGTCGGCCTCAGCAAAGCGCATCCGACTCGGTGTGCTCATGCTCGCATCATAGCGATCGCGCTCTGTGTTGGTCTCCAACATGCTCTCTGGGCGATTGCGGGTGGGAAATTCACGGCGGCGACTGCCAGACTGGAAGCGGTCAAAGTCGCTGCGCGAATCGGGCCGCGCGTACGTGCTGCCGACATTGCTTGATCGGCTCGGCCAGCCGCGCAAAGGACTATCCCGGCGCCCATCCAAGACGCTGTGCGGCCGCCCCGTAGCAAACGAGCGCTGGGATCTTGGCGATGTAAGATGGAGTTCGTCGTTGGCTCGTGACATCGGGCGCTCACGCGATAGCGGAGCTGGGGACTGGTTGAGGTCCATATTGGCCGGCTCGGTCCGAGGGGGCGGCGTGAACTGCCATCAGCATACGATCACAAGAGACACACTCACAAAGCTGCCGTTCTGAAACTCTGGAGGTATGGGCTGCCTCACCTTGCCCACGCGCCCCCCACTCGATCCAGGTCTGGTAGATGTTGTGTTGGGGCTGTCTTCTGGTGGTTGAGAGGACTCGCGGTCCTCGTATCCACTCTGCACACGCATCGAGGCGTAGCGGCGCACCGGTGTTGTTTGTGATTGCAAGTCAATGCTGCGACGCGCTGAGCGCCTGCCTCCCATGTCGTCTGCCTCGCGCAACCGTTCCTCCAGCGTCTTTGACGGCGTATCCCGATCGTGAGACGCGAGAGACTCTGTCTCTTCTTCATCTACTCGTGGCTGCACATGGCCCGACATGCTGTCATTGCGCGTCACTAGGCGCCGTGGGAACCGACGTTCCAGCGGACTGTTGACTCGTGGCGATTCGCGGTTGACAGGAGAGTTGAGCCTCGGCGATTGCGGCGGGTTGCTCATTCGCTGCGGCGAAGCGCGAGCGGTGCTACTCATGCTCAAATTGCTAAAGTCGCGAGCAAGATCAGAGGATTGGCGGCGCGGGGTCGAGGTGGTGTTTCGCAAACTCTCGGACGTGAGCTGAACGCGGTCAGAAGCACGTGATGATACTCGTCGAGGCAGGTCTTGGCCTTGCGGACTGTGGTTGGAGTCGATGCTAAGAGAAGACATGGAGTGTGATGACTCGAGAGAAGAATCAAGAACGGAGCTGCGAATGAGCGAGAGGCGCCGTGGCTCTGCGCTCATACTTGTGCTCGCGCTTGAAGGCTGTCGTGGTCAGCTGCATTGTATATTGTACACGAGGTCTCCTTGCAAACATGCACGTACCCCGGATCCTGATCCGTTCTCGGTGTGCTTCGCACCACCCGTGTTATCGGAATTTCGGGGCGAATGATGAGAGGAGCTCTCATCGCTGCCGCCATTACTGTGCCCGTTTCCTTCGACATGATGTTGGTCGTAGGGTTGGGGGAAGCGCTCAGAAGTATGCCGCTCAGGAGTGTGCACTGCGCCTGGCGTATGAGAATGATACTCTCCTTCTCTCGGCGGGTGCTCGACAGACCCTTCCCGCGCTTCACGCCCGGCCTTGACCCAGTCTTTAAAGTCGATCCGGACGGGTCCGAGGCCCACAGCGCCGAGCCCTAAGCCTTGCGCAATGCGGCCGACATTGGGGGACACCGGCTGTGCATGCGGGGGTGATTCGGCAGCACCCGACGTCGACCGGCCCGATGCCGCTGTGCTCGGGCGCGTCAGGATGGCGGACGACGACCCTTGACGGTCGTACGCTGTGGTGCGGTGATCGTCAGAGTAATGGTCGTTGGACGCGTAGCTGCTATCGCTATCGCGCAACGTTGCGGTCTGCGAACGGACGTGGGCGGCAGAAGGCAATGTTGGGTGGTGGTCGTTTGAGAGGCGCGACGAGTTGTCGGCCTTGGAATAGGTGTTGGAATGAAGCAGCTGGGCGTAGGTGTTTTGGGGAGAGGTGGATCCCGACCTGCTGCCGTTGATGGACGATGTCGGCGACGATGAAGATGTACCGTGAGACCGCGATGGATGCCGTCGGGGGATCGGTGGGGGAGTCGGACGCTGGTAGGGATGTTGCTGCAGGTGTGAGTGGGAATGAGATGAATGTGAATCCCCGAGGTGTGGATGCGAGTAGGGGGAGTGCGGAGACGAGGTCATGATCGCCGACGCGTGCGGTGAGCACACCGCTGGCCGCTGGGTGGGATGGAAGCCACTGTTGCACTGTTTGTGTGGTGCTTTGGCACGCCGCGCGCACACGGGGTGGTGGTGCGCTTGTGCTTTCCTGCCTCCTAACCCAAACCGTAAATATGAACCGGCGCGTGTGCGTGGGAGACCAGCGTTTGGTGTGTGTGATCGAGCGAGATGGGATGATAATAGCAGATGGAAAGAAGTGCGAGAGATATGATACCCCGATCGCAATTGCGACTGAGAAGCGTCTCGCCGCGTCGTCTTGTAGATCTTTTGCGGAAGAGGGGAGTGCTAACAGGTGGTGTTTACGCGATTCACCAGGACAAGACGCGGGACTGAGGGGGGGGCCCTACCACAGTGCGGGCTCGTTTCGTATTTTTGGTGGCACCCGCGGTAGTGCTTTCAGCCCCCGACCGGTTTAAATTATGACAGCGAGATCAACGTCCGAGATGTTGAGGAGCACCAAAGATGTCACCAGCGAGGATGATGTTGTTGAGGATTTGAGACGGCCCGGACGAAGCAGGACGGGGGACGTAACGAAAGAGTCGGAGAAGCAATCTTCTCATCAAAGAAAGGGGCCAAGAGGCCAAAAGGCGAAAGAGGGGCGCTGCAAAGGGCGCGGAGTATCTTGGTATGATTACTACTCTTAATGACGATAACAAACAACGATGTTAATGAAGATATGCAGAAACTAATTACACATCCCGGTGGAATGAAACAGACCACCTGGAACAATGACGGGCGCGGGCTGCCAGCCACAGTCCCCCGGCTGAGTAACATTACTCGTAACTCCAAATGCATTGCACGCAAACAACGAGTTACAAGCAGCGCCCAATGCATGCATGGTCACGTTTCGGCTTGGAACTGGGGCCTGTGCTGGCAGCAATGTCTGGTGTTGCAGCAGAGAACAGGATCGAAATCTTGTTGATCTGTTGACCTCGTTGACAGAAGGGCCAGCATTTGAGGCGGCACCATACAAGAAACCAACGGTAGCAGCGCCAGGGGCGCCACCCGGAGCACCACCAGATGCGGCGTAGAACTTCTGCTGTGAAATGTCAGTCTCTTGTTCCACATCCACATTCTCTCGCGAGCTCATTCTCTCGCGAGTGCGTTCTCTTACGTACCATGATCGGGTTCGCCACACCCTCAAGCTACCTTCCAGTGGTATTTGATAGGTCAATAAACCCAGGTGACATTGCTGGTGACCGAAGCAATGCGCCACAGCGGACAGAGCTGTAAGCTGATGAATTGCGGAAGCTTTGGGCTTTGCAGGGTCAAGCCGGTCAAGTTCCTCTCGGCACCCCAAAAAAGGGGTACCGGAGTACCGGAGGTAGAGACAGGGAGAGAGAGACAGAGACACAGACACAGACATGTACGCAATGCATGAGGAGAAGGGACTCGGACACGGGAGAGACATGAAGAGGGCCGGAGGGCCCGGAGACCAGCATGAATGGCGCGCCACCGGGATTGACATCCCTGGAAGGGCTTGGTGCCTGACACAGTCCTTGTACGCTCGTATAGCATTGTGCTACAGCCCTTCTCGCTCTCATCTCATAGCAGCATGCAGATTACGGAACACTGTGGTACTGTGGGTGTCGAGAACGCCGAACGTAATAATGTCACTACATTATTCGCTACATACTGCAAGCTCATAGTGAAGTCGGTCAAGACGATAGGAAGTGGGTCAGTGGGGGAATGGGGTTGACACGAGAGAATTGAATGGCAGAGGAAGGGAGATCTCGCTGTACAGCAAAGTGAGGTCATTCATGATGCTGTCCGTTGCCAGATCCTCAAGCTCCAAATCGAGGCCGAGCCATTCAAGATTGGGAGACTCTTTCTGTTACAGCTTTCAGATTGTTCCTCCATGCCTCTGCCTTTTGCCACCAGCCACACACACCCCACCCGCGCGCGACCCTCTAGGTCTCTAATGAAGCCACCATCTCCACAATCCTCAAATGTCCTGCATAACCTGGCTTGTGTGGAATGGGGTTTGGAGACGTGTTGGGAGTGGGGGCCGATGCGGTGGCAGCCGCCCTTTTGAGAACAGCATGGGCACAGCATCAATGCATATCTGCCTCCAGCGGAAGGGGACATTGGCGAACTACCTATTACCCAAACGGTGCCCTAGGCCCTAGGAACAATCTTAATGGCAAGAGCGTTCTGGATTCCCAGTGCCCAAAGTGCAGTTGATCATTCTTGTAGCTCATTCGAAGTGCTTTTTCTGGTTAGCATGGACCCACCTTGTGCCTTTTCGGTCCCTTTGGCTGTCATCGGCGGGCGCGCTCCTGTTGTCCTGCTTGAGCGGGAACGTCCTGGTAGCGCGCTGGCTGTTGTGGTTGCCATAGCTGACCTTGGATATCCTGGATCCTGTATCGAATGGGATTGATCTTGGACGAGATCCTCCTGATGAGCCAATCAATAGTGTGTAGATGGTGGTGCCGACCGCTTGTTGTCGCAGTGCTCTCTCACCACAACAATACCATCATCATTCTCACCATTCAAGCCTGCGGATCGTTCAGTTCAATCCACTGCAACAACAATCGTACAGAGTAGTGTGAGACGCTGGCCACTGGCCACTGGACAGGCTCCCGAAAGGCCTCCAATTCGTTTACAAATACAACGCATATTCGCTGTCATTATACAACTACACTATCCTATTCCCTCTCTCTCTCTGGTCCCCGAGTCCTCCTCCCTCCCTCCCTGCACGTCCACCCTTTCTCTTATTCCTTTTTCCTTTTGCCCTCCACACCCTCCACCCACACGCCTCTCCCCCACCCTATAGCGGGCCTAGCCACCCCTCCACTCTCTCTCTCTCTCTCTCCGTCCCTCGGTCAGCCCTCGCCCCCTCTTCCTGTTCCCGTCTTTCCGTCCCTTTTGCCCCTGCTCTCTGCTCTCGGAAGTCGGGCACCGCGCACCGCACCAGCACCGCACTCTACCAGGTCACCAGACCACTGGCCACCACGGCCACCACACTACTCACCACACCGGCCTCACCACACCCTTGGCCGCCGACCGGGCAAGCCTCAATCGATCGAAAGAGCGGGCGTGCGAGAGAGAGACAGCTTGCTTGCTACATTCAGCATTGAGGATAATCTTGCCAACACTACCATTCCTGGCCATCCTCGGCCTTCGCTCACTGCTCCGAAACACCATTTCAAGGCTGCTGCTGCTTGCTTGCTGTCAAAGGTATCTTTGGCCCTCGATCTCGCCGGTACAGCATATCCCGTTCCCTTCTCTCTCTCCCCCTCTCTCTCCCTCTCGCTCTCCCTCTCAGAGGACTCGACACGATTCACTCGCCCTCTAGTCCACACATACTCGCACGCACACACGACACTCGACTCTTTTGATCTGTCTTACGACCCCCCATCCTCCACATACCAGTACACACACTCCCTCAGCATCACCACTACACGCCTCCGCGCACGGTGTCCACAGCCGTTTCCTATTGACCCTTCCATTGACACGAACACGCGGCGTACGCACTGGCGCCCTGCCGCCGGATCATCAACCTCACACACATCAAACTGGCACATTAGCATACGCACACGTTGTCAAAGTCTTTGTCATTTGCATCATCCACCATCACCGTCTTTTGCGTCTTTTGGGTCGTCTTCTGATCAATCCATCTCTTCGTCTCTCCACCACCCTTCCCTCCGCAGCATACTTGCCGCACGGCACTTGCAGCAACAATGCCCAACGTTGACAATTCATCCTCGCGACCCAGTCTCACTCTAGGAGGCGGGCCAGCACCCTCGCTCAGCATGCCAGGACCAGACTCGGCCTCGCCAAGCAAGCCTCACCCGTTTGCAGCAGTCAAGTCATCCATCTCGCGCAAGAAACCGCTCGGCCTAGATATTTCTCGCTCAATTCCCAAGCCGGTTTCCCGCGGTGCTTCTATCATCACCACAGGGCCAGACTCGTCAGCGGACAACGATGGCGGAAGTGTCAGCTGGGTCCCGGAGGCGGACCGACTTCGAGACGAAATTGCACGCCTACAGCTTTCCTCAAGGTCTAGCTCGTCGTCGTTTGCCTCTGGACCGGAATCCCCAACTGCTGTCTCCCCGGTTCAAATCACCCCTACCGCCACCACTGGTCACGCTCCTAGCGCAACCAGCACCCCTTCTGCCGGTCTTCCTCCTCCCCGCCCTCCACGCCGCCAACACCACTCTTCCGAGGCTGTGACTACGCTGAGCCAGACCACCGCAACCTGTACTACAATTCAGGCTCCCTCTGCAGAACGCCACACATCATCGTCGAGCGGATCAACGCGGAAGAAGCACAGCAATGGCAAACGCAAAAAGCACGATGACGACTTGGTCAAGGACGAGGATCTGGAGGTTCTTTCTGATCTCGGTGCCGGAAATGGTGGAACGGTCACCAAAGTTTGGAACAAGAGACGCAAGTGTGTCATGGCAAAGAAGGTGCGTGAAATACGTCGGCGACGTGGACGTATGTGGACGCTGACACGTTCATCAGCTCATTCTCGTCGATGCAAAGCCGTCCGTCCGCAAGCAGATCCTTCGCGAGCTCCAGATCATGAACGACTGCTCGTCACCGTACATCGTGGGATACTATGGTTGTTTCCCGGTGGACGTGCACGTTGGAATTGTCATGGAATTCATGGACCTCGGGTATGTGCCTTCCGTTTATCTGCTTTTGTTCGCGACAAGCGTTCAAAGTTGCCGTCACCATTCCGCGACTTTCTCGTTGCTTATTGTTTCCAGGTCGCTCGATTACATTTATCGCCATACGGGTGCTGTCCCTATCAACATTGTAGGCCAGGTTGCAGAAGCGGTGCTTCGTGGCCTCGTCTACTTGTATGATGTCCATCGTATCATCCATCGTGGTGAGTAGTTTGGAACTGGCAAGCGTGAACCCACTCTGACTCTTCTCCACAGATATCAAGCCTTCCAACATTCTTGCCAACTCGCAAGGCCAGATTAAGATCTGCGACTTCGGAGTCTCCGGCGAGCTCATTAACTCGATCGCGAACACGTTTGTGGGCACGAGCACATACATGAGCGTGGGTTGTTCTTTCCCAGGTGGCAACTGACCATCAGCCGGAGCGCATCCAAGGCGAGAAGTACACGATCAAATCCGACGTCTGGTCGGTTGGCATCTCGCTGGTCGAGTTGGCGCAGGGCCGTTTCCCTTTCGCTGACCCCGTCGACAGCGACTCGGAATCGGGCTACGACGAGGATGTGAACGACACCTTTGACCCTGATGCCACGCTGCCGCTCTCCTCCCAACGCCCCAACCTTGCGGCAAAGCGCCACCGCAAGCGCGGCGTGTCTCTGGGCGGCGGCGGCATGACCATGTCCATTCTGGATCTGCTGCAGCATATCGTTAACGAGCCTGCCCCGCGTCTCGTCAACAACAAGCGGTTCACTTTCCCCGAGGAGGCAATTACGTTTGTTGACAACTGTCTTGATAAGGACCCCGTGAAGCGTGCCTCGCCCCAGTCGCTGCTTGTAGGTTGGGAACTGCCAGAGTATCTCTAACATTGCAGGAATCGGACTGGATCCGCAAGTCGACTGTCACCCAGGACGACCTCAAGGCCTGGGCCGAGGACGTCTCTGCCCAGCTCAAACCGTAAAAGTAAAGAAGTGAATGACAACCCATGACATCTCTTGTTCCGCCACTTGCGCCACGAACCACGAACCACCCACAGCCCAACACATCCCGTTCCATGCCCCACAATGCAAGCCAGACCGTCATACGATACCCCATCCCCATACCCTGCCCACAAGCGCAACGCCACGATTAACAGAACTCAGCTTGACACCATGTCACGTCTACATCTTGAGTCCCCATTATTCTCCTTTTTACCTCCCCCTGCAGTGGGAACTCAACCCTTTTGTACTTGTCCATACACTGCATGTCATTCCGTTCATGAGTGACGTTGAGGTGCACATGGGGTAGGTTCAACGGTGACCAGCCGTTGGCCAGAAGCACGGGCTGGTGCTGGGATGAGCAGAACCCAAGATTGAGCACACATGTGTGACATGTGGGGCAAAGCCTTGAAGCACCGGTGCAAGCGAGACGACACACACAGATGAGACAGATAACATGATAAGTGAACAGATCAGCCGATCAACCGCCTAATCAAGGGAGCAGTTGAGATCATAATTTGGCTCGTAGACGACATCACACGGACCTATCCGTGAATAGATTTTCCGATTCCGAGACAGACACTAACTAGCAGTACATACGCGACTACTTCTTCGACGCGAACAGCTCCACCAAGTCCGGACGCTTGAACATGGACGCACATGCCTGCGCACTCGGGTGGCCAGCATCGACATCCGCCCCGGCCTCATAGAGCACACGCACAACCTCATCGTGGCACTTGAACACTGCCCCCGCGATGGGCGCCTGGCCCTTATCGTTCAGCGCGTTCACGTCCGCCCCGCGGGCAATCAGCGCCGCAACCGTCTCCGCGTGCCCGTGGTATGCGGCGAGCATGAGCAGCGTGTCGCCCGTCCCGTTCGTAAGGTTCACCGGAATGCCCGCAGTGATGTACTCCTCCAGCTCGGCCGTGTTCCCCGCGCGGGCGGCGTTGAAGAGACGCGTCGCGAGCTCGAGCGCAGCGGGCGGGAGGGTGTCAACCGTCGGGCGCGAGTGTGCGGGCGCGCCGCCCGCGGGAGGCCCACCAACTGGGGGACCGCCGGCACCGACAGGAGGTCCACCAGCTGGCGCTGCGCCCGAGGGCGAGGTCGTGCTCGCGTCCACTGGGGCGCGCTCGGGTTCGGGGGCAGATGAGGAGAACATGGATCCCATGCTGGTGTCAGCGCGGACGTGGGGTGGGCTTACAGTGTGGTGGTAGATAGATTGGGTGGCGAGGGAATCGGAGTGGAAGTTGGAGATGGCGAACTAATAAATGCCGCTGTCGATGGTGGTTGATGTGGTTAGTACCGAGCGGCGCGGATGGGAACGGCCCTCGTCGATGGGCCTGATGGGGATGATGGCTCGACGGGAATGGAATGGCCGAACCGGCTCCGGTCGTCGGCGATTGCCACCACCCGCCCACAGGGCCACAGCCCACGGGCAAACCAAGAGGATGGTGGGAGCCATGCTAGCGATGACGCCACCGCCTCACGTGGGGAGGAACCACACAGAGCGGGGCTCCAGGTTTGAGCGGTTGACTGTGTTTTGAGGTCCAGTCGTCGACTTTGGATTTCGACCTTCTTTCTCCTCGCGATATCGCGCGTCTTTGTCTCCAGATCTTTGATCTTCCTCATCTTGATCCACTTGAATATCCTGGGTCGTCATCTTCTTTGAGCGATGCAGCGACCAACACAGTGTGTGATCTTTCCCTCTGTTTACTTACAGCAGCAAAACGAACACACGCGAGGCGGATCCCAACCCGTATGTTGCGATTGGTATCGCGCTGACCGAAGGTATATCACGTTTATCCGCGCGTTGGAGAACAATCGTGATGCGGCGGTGAGTGTGTACGAAGCGGCGCGCTTGAGATACAAGGTCTAGAGAGTATCTCATCTAATGCCCTTTCGCTCGCCACCGCCTTCCCTTTACTAACAACAGGACGCGGAACACATCCTGAAGGCAGTTGGTGAGCTTTCTTTAGCGCGGCCAGCTCATATAAGCGGCGCAGATGAAGCGTATCATGGAACGGCGGTTTATGCAGGTCGGGACGCTTGAGGAGGCGGCGTACAACGGTGTCGTGCGTGTTGTCTTTTCCCACTGACTGACGACGAGTTTGCGGGGCGTAACTGGAACCACGGACAGGTAGGCACATCTAGGAAGCGCAGCTCACAGCAGACGATTGAACTCGTTCTCCGGCGACCAAACGGCCAGTTCCTTCCAATCCGGTACATTGTCTCAACTATGTGTCACGAGGTAAGATGGGAAACGGGTGGCGCTCACGCCAGATGGCACACATCACTGTACGTGACCTCGCGGAGCCGTACTGATTATAGCATATGAACCACGGACCCGATTTCCAAAAGGTTAGTAGCTGTTATGAGGGATTCAACATCTGACAACAAGCTCAATGCCGCCATCAAGGCTGATGTGGCCGCGATGCAGCGCAAGGGAAATTTTGGTGATGGTGAGTTATTCGATCTCCGCTCCGAACTGACGACAGGCTTTTGGTCTGACGGCAAGCGGCTAGGAGACAGTGCCAAGATGGGCGCGCAAGGTGGCCTTAGTTAGTGTCGTTGTTTTGCGTTTGCTAATTCAACCCAGAACGTTCTGACTTTCCTGAGTATATCTGCGGTGTCACTGCCTCGTACGTGATGAAGGGAGGGGTTCATGCTGACAACTAGCGACGCGAAGCGCGGTAAGGGGAGCCGGACACGACGTCCAGCGAGCAATCGTGCCACTGGTCTGGTCAAGGGCGAGGCATCACATCGCTCTGGGCGCCAAACAGAGTATCGACGAAAAGCCGGGCGTGCAAACAAGGTGGACATGGGCGAGAGTCAAGGTCGCCTGGACGGGCGACGAGGTGGGTTTATCCGTCAGCTCTGTATGCTGATAACCAGAAATCACCGCCGCCGACCGTGAAGCGAGGCAGACATATATTGACAACAAGACCAAGGAGCTGCGGCGGACCGGACTCGATCTTGCAAAGGCAAAGCGCAAGGCTGCGGATATGTTTGATAAGGAGCATCCATGGTTTAAGGAAGGGAGCACCCGAGGGAAAGTGTGAGGACTCAAAGTATCCCCAAGCTGACGTACCAGGGCCAAATCAAAATCGTAACATCTCATTGCTGGCGTAGCTGACGACAGGGCGGCGGAACTCCGTGCTGCTGCTGCTGAGCGGCGGTTGGCCCTCCTGGCTGGGGTCAAGAAGGAGGAGGAAGAGGACGAGCTGGCCCCAGAGTCTGCAGACGAGAAGCCACAGTTATCTGACGGTGACAAGGACGACGAGTCTGACGAGGACGACATTGTCGAGATCGAGGATCCTCACCTATCAGTCGAGGATCGCAAGAAGGAGATGGAGCACGAAATGACGGCCGAGGAGCGGTCCGGTCTCCGCGGTGGATGGGAGGACTTTGTGAAGCAAGAAGATACTCCAGTTTCCTCGGCTGGCCCTTCGCGTGGACAGTCGCCGTCTCGCAGATCACCAAGCTCATTAGCGCCGGTACCTGTCGACTCGGACTCGGATGACGACGTGGTCTTCATGGGATCAGCTCCGGGTTCTAGTTCGACCTCCAAACGAACTAAGCTGCAACCCGCCGAGTCCGATCACGATCGACCGGGAAAGCGGATGGCAATTCGCCCAACCTCGCCGACCCACGCGTCACTAGCGGCCTCAAGCGCGAGCGCGAGCGCGCCAAAGTTTGGTGCTGGTATCGTGCACCAGGAACGCCTCCGAGCATTGGGGCTCGCCGGAAGCGCTGCCCACGCCGTTGGGGGCCGCTCCGACATTCCACCCCACCGGCGGGCCGGGCGGCCCGGATCTGCGACGGCGGATGGCGGTGATGGCGACGGCGATTGATGGCGATGCACTCACTGTGATATTTGTGACGTTGTGGACGTGCGATCAAGCACGCGTACGTGACAGTTTAGCACACCGTTTCATTCTCCATTTGACTCCTCATAGTGTCTGTAGCCCAGTCCCCACATGAACCATGGCCCACAGGCGTGATTGTACATCTTATGGCCTAGTGCCAAACGTCTCAACGCATGCGTATGAGTGTGCGTGCATGCAGCAAGCTACAAGTCACAATACACAATAGCACACCCAAATACACAGATGTCGCATACTCCCGGATGATATCCAAGCTATCTGTTGAGGCTGTTTGTGTGATCCGTCGCCTCTCGCCTGTCGTCGTTAGTTGACGCGACGTAGACGGCCACCGACCAGCACCCTGGCTGACAATGCCCGCGCCGAGCCCTGCGCCCTTCCTTTCCGTGGTACTACCTCATGCTCACCACGCTCGGCACCGCCTCGCGGGGTAGCGTACCTCAACGCCGGTGCCGCGACGGACGGAGGACGCGTTGGTCAGCGTCAAACTGTTCTATTCCGCGTTCCATGATCGTGAGCCCGGAGTAGAGCTAGGGCGGGGACAGGGCGGAGATACCTCTCGGCGCGCGGATTGCGGAGTCGGTGCGTCGTGCCAGTTTAGCAGAGTCTGGTTTTGGTTGCTGGGTTCCACGCACAGGCACGGTTCAGACCCCAGACTCGTGTGTGTGCCAAGCGCGTCGTGGGTGGGACGATGGTTGTTGGGCAAGCCAAGGTTGCTGCGCATGCATAATAGCCTCGGAGAATGGGTATTTCGTGTGACCCAGCCCAGTGGCCAGTGTGGGCGTATAGAGAGTGCAGATATCACCGGCATACTGCGGTGGCACCTTGTGGTATCTTACCAGTACACTGTGCATACCAACACACTGGGGGCTGTGCGCGGCGCTGTGGACATGCGTTGCCCACGGTCCATGCATGTCGGTACTGCAGCAACTGCATGGAGAACATGCAGAGGCACAGATAACAGCTTAAGAGTCGATTGAATGGGCTAAAAACGGACTGATACGAGCGGAGCAAATGCACCTCGAGGCAATGCAAACAAGCAGCAATTCATGACGTCGGCGCGTCCGGCGCGACAGCGTACAGTATACAGCGCGTGGCACGCGGCGCGCGGCGCGACAGCTCCCGAGCCTCCGAGAATGTTGGGTTTGAGTGCATACAGCAAGGCGCATACAGCGCAGACGACGACGGCGTGTGTACAGTACAAGTACTACTTGTGTGTAAGACCATGTCAAAAAGGGTCCTGGTTACCTGACTTTGTTGCTCCGGGTTGGTTGGCCCGTCGTGGGTTTTTCCCCGCCAGCCGGAGCCGGTCCAGCCGAGCGGCCAACAGAATACACACAGTGTATAAGCGGATGTATTTGGAAGTGGTGCACAGTACTCTAGTGCGATGCCGTATGCCCAGTACGCCACGCTGCCACGCTGGACACGCTACACCCCCCGACACAAGGCCGATTAGAAAAGAACAGTAGGAGTGATTAGAAAGGGGGGTGGTCATTAGGAAAGAATGGACCAACACGATCGCGCAGTTTGAGGCAGTGAGCGCAGAGCGCGAGTCATTCCATCCATCTGGCTGTCCGCACTGTCCGATCATCACCACCACCACCACCTCCTCTTCCCTACCACCTGGTCATTGCCATTGTCGTTGTCATTGCCATCATCATCACCCTCCCACCCCCAACCTTCGGCCGTCATCCATCGGCATTAACTCCTCCACCCATCCGTCGACCCCATCTCGACGGCCGTCCGACCCACCGACCCGCCGAGACCTGTCGACGACGGTAGACTCTCGCTGGTATCCACTCCGTCCGACACCACATCCCTTTCCATCTTCGGAACTTGACACTGCAGTCAACCCCTCGTTCTTGCTCCCAGCTATTACTGCTGCCGCTGCTACTTTGCTGTAACAGTTCTATAACGGTGCGTATTACCAACCCCGGCCTTCCGTCTGTCGCCGTCGCGTCATCTTGTGCTCTCCTTGTCCTCCTCTCGATCTGTATGCCTCTATCCATCCCCGCACACGCCGACGCGACATTGTCTCTATCTCTCCAATCTCTTCCCTTTCATTCGACCACCTGTGTGTGCGCCCATCTCGCGTCCGATTGCTGCCACCCTTGTTGCGCAGCTCATCAGCTGCGTTGTAATCAAACATACACACTGGACGCGGTGTTATCTATCCTCCATCCATTCCACTTGTCCGTGTCCGACGGGCATCGAGCTCTGTGGCCTACTCACTCTATCACATCCGTTTCTCTTACTCTCGCTTCCCATTCCTTTTTTCACTCTTCTTATTTTCATCCCCTCGGCCCTCTTTGAGCCTGTCTCATACGCACATCCCCTCTTAACCCTGATTCATCACTCGTCACCCCTTCTCTTTTCTCTCCTTCATCGCCCTTGACCTCGCTCTCTCAGTCCCTCCATTCTGTGCTCCCCCAAATCTCCCCTGGTACATCTCAGCTGCGTTGCAATCCCTACTTCATTTCACTCCAAGTTTCTTGCCTTCCTGTTCACCTCTGACGCTTAGAACGCTAGACAACATCGGATCGGGCGACCACCGACTTATCTGGTTCTGACCGCGCTGATATCCGACTAGACATTTGCGCTTTGCTGTTACGCATTGCGATCTGAGGCTCTGGACGGCTCCCAAGTGCTGTTCAGCCACCCCAACAGTGACCTGGTGTCAACCACAGCCCCGACCGGGACGGCACGCGCAGACACTGGCTTGCTGGACCGTGCTGCGCACGACAGAGGCCGTGACCCCCGCCAACCCCCGTCCTATCACGGACCATCCGACACACATATACACAGCACACGGCGACAACTGGGATCCTCCTCTGCACATCCCGTCCAGCCTTATCTGCACTGAATCTCTGCAACTTGACCCGGAATCCAATTCTTGTTGCCCACAATGGTGCGTAGTCGTTCCTTCTTTTTCTTGGCCCTGGGAGGTGGAGGCAGGATGCTTGCGCATGACACGCTGGCACTGGGGTGCTCAGAGGCAGCCAGCAACGCGACCGGAGCCGAAGAAGCGGCGCGTGCACGGCCAACTGGATGGCCCTTTCGCATTATACATGCGTCTTCTCTCCCTCCTTAATAACAAACACCCCACTTCTGCTGCGGATGTAGCCATCTCGCCTCACTATACCCAATCTGTCCAACTCACCTTCTCTTCGCTCTGTTTCATCATGCTGACCCCGCAGCCACCGCCAACGGACCCCAAAATTAGCAACCTCCTGCAGACGATCGCTGCAGAGCGGCGGAACCTCGAGGGCGCCAAGGCTGTGATGCGGGCGTATGAAGCCTCATCTAAAAATGAAGCAGCAATTCAGGAAGCTCAGAACGAAGTGCGCTCGTCGCAGGCTACCATCCGCTTCTTGGAGGATGAGTTGGCCAAGCTTCAGTTGAACACAGCCGGCGGTGGTCCCCAAGGGCATCCTCCCCCGCAGTCTGGCCCCTATGGAGGAGGCAACGGGTCTGGAGGACGGGGTTATGGCCAAGGAGGCAACGATTTCATGACTCCCCCTCCCCGTGGCAGCTCAAGTACTTCTTCCGGAGGCTCGACTGCTCCACTCCACATTGTCAAGGGTGACAGGGACCGCCCTCTTCCCCCTCCGCCAGTAGAGGATGGCGATGCCAACGCGAAGACCCAGCAGAAGAACTACACCCAGCTGGATCTCTTGCGCTACGATGCGCCGCTCACCGGCGCAAAGATCACGCGCATGCTCAACCAGCTGCAGTTCAAGCTCCAGGTCGAGGAGCAGTACAAGCTCGGTATCGAGAAAATGGCCCAGGCGTACCGTGCAGAAGGCGATCGTCGTCTCCGCAATGAGACTGAGGCCAAGCGTCTTGAGTCGGATGGCAAGATCCAGCTTCTTCGTAAAGCCAAGAGGCGATACGAGACGCTGGCCAAGTTTGGCGCCGTAACTGATGATGATGGTGGGTGTGCATTACGAGTTCAGTTGGCTGACAGCAGACCTCATTCCCGATGCCAAGCGCAAGGATGCCCTGCGCAAGCCCATCTCTGGTAAACTGCTCATCTCCCTCCGCTCAGCACGAGACCTCAACCATCGCCCCATGCAGCGCAAGTCGTCCAAGGCGCACGAGACCACTGTCGTCATCAAGATTGAGGGCAACGAGCGGGCCGTGTCTCACCCATCGCGCAGCGACCGTTGGCTTGAGGATTTCGATATTCCTGTCGCCAACGCTAATGAGGTCGAGATTACCATATACGACACCATCACTCCCGGCGACTCGGCGCCAATCGGCATGTTCTGGTTTCGCGTGTCCGACCTTCTTGAGGCCCTCCGCAGGCAGAAGGTTCAGGGTGCCGGTGCCGAAGCCGGTCCTGGATGGGTCACTGCAGGCGAGGCTGCATCGTTTGGTGGCCGCCAGGGCGCTCCCCCGGAATCGGCGACCCTCCATCAGACGACCCTTCCTCCAGCGCATGGCGGCACGCACGGGGCCAAGAGCGAGGGTATCGAGGGTTGGTTCTCCGTCGAGCCTGCTGGCGCCATTTCGCTTCGCCTCGACTTTGTCAAGGACACCGTCCCGGGAGGCCGTCGTCCTTACGAGGCTCTTGGCCGTCAGGGCGCGCTGCGCAAGCGCAAGGGCGATGTGCACGAGATGAACGGCCACAAGTTTGTTCAGCGCCAGTTCTACCAGCCCATCATGTGTGCGCTCTGTGGCGAGTTCCTCCTTACCGGCGAAGGATACCAGTGCGAGGACTGTCGCTACGCGTGCCACAAGAAGTGCTACCCCAAGGTTGTCACAAAGTGTATCTCCAAATCCAACGCCGACGGCGAGGGTGACGAGGAGAAGATTAACCACCGTATTCCCCATCGTTTCCAGGTGTACACCAACGTCGGTGCCAACTGGTGCTGCCACTGTGGTTACATGCTTCCGTTTGGTCGCAAAAACTCTGTCAAGTGCTCAGAGTGTGCTCTTACATGCCACCAGACCTGTTCTCATCTGGTTCCCGACTTCTGTGGCATGACTATGGAGATGGCCAACACGCTGCTCAAAAACCTCCGCGACATCAAGACAGTCCAGGGCACCAAGCAGCCCACCAAACGGCCCCAGCAGCAGACTCCGCAGGTTCAGGCGCCCCCATACCAGCCACAGCCGCAGACAGCCGTTCCGCCGCATGTGCAGCAGCAGACCCAGGTCCCGCCTCGCACCAGCTACACACCGCCCGAAACACGTGTCACCCCGACACCGCCGGTTCTCCCACACTCGCAGTCGTACAACGAATACACACACCCCGCCGGCGCACAACAGCCAGGACACGCCCATCGCCTCAGCTTCGATGGGCGACCTCAGCTGGAGATCAACACAAACGTTGGCCCGCACGCTACCACTGGCCCATTGGCGCCCCCCCGGCCTCAGCCCGGTCAGCACGGCCAGCCCGGACGTATCTCGCCGCAGCCTATGGGCAACGCCCAGAGCGGATATAGGCCGCCTGCCCCACCTCCGATGCCAGCAGGACACCCAGGAGGCCGTATCCCTCAGCAGCAGCAGCAGCCACCGCCACCACCGCCACAGCACCAGCAGCAGCAGATGCAGCAGCACCAGCAGTACCAGCCGCCTGTCCCAGCGCCTGCTCCCGTCCAACAGCAGGTATCGATGCGCAAGCGCAAGATTGGCCTCGACGATTTCAACTTCCTCGCCGTGCTCGGAAAGGGCAACTTTGGAAAGGTCATGCTCGCAGAGGAGCGCAAGACGAACAACCTCTACGCGATTAAGGTCCTCAAGAAGGAGTTCATCATCGAGAACGACGAAGTCGAGTCGACCCAGTCGGAGAAGCGCGTCTTCCTTGCTGCCGCGCAGGAGCGCCACCCCTTCCTCCTCGGCTTGCACTCGTGTTTCCAGACCGAGACCCGTGTCTACTTCGTCATGGAGTACATCTCGGGTGGAGATCTCATGCTTCACATTCAGCGGAGACAGTTTACTCTCCGCCAGGCCA
The DNA here is from genome assembly GCA_001599015.1 of Apiotrichum domesticum. NCBI lineage: Eukaryota > Fungi > Basidiomycota > Tremellomycetes > Trichosporonales > Trichosporonaceae > Apiotrichum > Apiotrichum domesticum. The sequence goes on from BCFW01000012.1 coordinate 68,101, forward strand.
AATACTACGCGTGTGAGGTCCTGCTCGCGCTCCAGTACTTCCACTCGAAGGGCATCATTTACCGTGATCTGAAGCTCGACAACATTCTGCTCACGCTTGACGGCCACGTCAAGGTTGCCGACTACGGTCTTTGCAAGGAGGAGATGTGGTACGGCAAGACAACAACCACGTTCTGTGGTACTCCCGAGTTCATGGCGCCCGAGATTCTCCAGGAGCAGCCGTATGGCCGTGCCGTCGACTGGTGGGCGTTTGGTGTCCTCACGTACGAGATGCTTCTTGGTCAGTCTCCGTTCCGCGGTGACGACGAGGACGAAATCTTCGACGCCATTCTTGAGGACGAGCCGCTCTACCCGCTCACCATGCCCAAGGACGCCGTTTCCCTCCTCACCCAGCTCCTCACGCGCGACCCCAAGCGCCGTCTCGGAGCCAGTGAAGCCGATGCCGAGGAAATCAAGCGCCACCCCTTCTTCAGCGACGTCAACTTCGACGACGTGTACCACAAGCGCATCCCGCCACCATACTTCCCGAGCATTGTAAGTCACCAGTCGTCCAGCCGTAGAAGAAGAGTGCTCACTCCCCGCAGGGTAACCCGACGGACACGTCCAACTTCGACCAAGAGTTCACGCGCGAGCAGCCCACCCTCACTCCTGTGCACACACAACTCACGGCCCAGGACCAGCAGGAGTTTGTTGGCTTCTCATGGGTGAGTTCTCGCAGACCTGACGGTCCTGTTCTCCGCTGACAAGCAGATTGCGCCATGGGCCCATTAGACCCCTTTCCCTACCCTGGCCATGCCAAATGGTCGCTCCCGTCAAGTGCAAGCGCTTGCGTCAGGAGCGCAATCATAACCAGAATCCATCCCATTTACATGAACACCCAAAGTACAGCGTACATGATATAGGATTAATTGTTCCCTTCCACCTTTGGCCCACTGCCTGAGTGACGGGCACACGTATGACCGATAAGAGAAGAGTAGACTGCGCCCGTGTTAGCATGCAATAGTTGTGGACAGCAGCACTGTGGGTCAACGCCAGTTGAGCTACTCCCACATGTGAGACAATAAAATGCAACGTAAATACGGATACGACAGTCGTCTACAATGATGTCTGCGGGACACTACAACATGTATGAGATATGGGCATGAACAAGCATACTGGTGGTAGGCTTGCCTTGCAAGTGAGTAGGTGCATTTGACACACTCTTAGATGCGGTCGGGCGGCAGGCCAGATACACGGATATTACCGCTGTGGGTAATGATGGCGTATCTCGTGGTCGAGGTAACTCCACGCGCGGTATTGCTGCTGACTTCAGCCTCGGCGACACCCAGTTCGTCGCGCGGGAGCCACACAATGCGCTGCGGGTCCTTGGTTGCTGGGTGGTAGAAGGCGTTCGGGTCGTCGTAGTCTTCGTGGGTGTGGCGGAAGACACCGGGGCCTCCAGGAACCGCAAAGAAGGGCTCCTCGGCGTTCTCGTCGTTGCCCGCTTCCGCATCACGCTGGTTGACGACCTCCCAGTCCTGAGGCGTCTCTGGGCCACCATCCCCCTGGTCTTCTGCACAACACGCCTCCTTCTCTTTGGAGCTTGCGTACGACGAGGGCTCCTCCCCCTTTGAGCCGCCTTGAGACATAGGCTGTTTCTCGTCGTTGAGCCGCTCTTCAGGGTCCGGGTCTGCGATGAGCGATTTCGTGTCGTGGTCGGGAATCGGGGATTTCTCCAAGTCGCTACTTTGGGCGTCAGAGCTGCTTTCCTTCTCATGGATCGCTGGCTTTTCGTCATCAACGCTTGGCTTGTCATCGTGGTTATACCCGGCTACGCTCTCATCCATGGTATCGATTGAGTCTGCGTGCTTGTCGTCCTTGTTCATTCCGTACGTCAGGTGCGAAAGGTTGAGCGGAAGGCAATAGAGGAGCGGGTCATACGACACATTGAGAATATACTGCACACCAGCCTGCGGGTCAGCGAGTTCTAAGAGTCGAAAGGCCCAGAAACACATACCGTAACGGCGATGAGAACGATTGTCAAAACGGCCTGGGGAATGGCCTTGCGGAGGAAGAAAAGGGCAGTGAGACAGATCTGCTGGAGATAGAGTCCAACGAACACATGTGTCACAGCCTTGGGGAAGAATAGACCGCCAGTGTCCATGTGCGTTTCCTGTTCTGCGACCCAGATATAGATGTATTTGTACGCATAGTAAGACAGGACCGCAAAGACGGCGCCAAACCCGACGATAATGGGCGAGATGATCATATAGGTAATCACTGTCAATGTCAGTGACAAGCTTAACGCGTTGTGGCGTTAACTCACTAATGACAGCGTAAATTGTTATGTTCGGGAAGTCGCTACCCCACATCGGGGTAGTCATGCGATAGCGAGACTTGAAGATTGAACGGGGGGTACCACGGCCCAGAATAACCAGTATGTAATAGATGGCAAGCGAGATGGGTTGGAGTAGCACGCGCACCGCTCCGGAAAGTTGCTGGAGGATAAGAGTGATGAAGAAGGTCGAGGCCAGTGGCAGCTGCGTTGCGAGAATCTCGCCCACTGACGTGGGGTTCTGGATGATAGGACCAATGGACGCAATGATACCTGTCGAGAGGGTGACGATAAGGAACGAATGCTGCGGTGTGAGCTTATCACAAGGGTTCATATGGCAGACCAAGAACACTCACGACGACAAGGAAGAGGAAGTAACGGTCCATGACTGCGAGCTCCACCTCGGTCTTGCTTACCATGCCCTGGTAAGTGCAGAATTGGCGCAGAATCATGGGCAGGACCAACATGAGAAGTGCGAGCAAAATGGGTGGGAGAACACCAGTGATTACACCTTGCAGAACCTTCTTGCCGAAGCTGTCGCCGACGATCCATGACATCCACTTAAGTTCTGCAACCAGAGTGGTGACTTTGGACAGAGCACCAATGAATGTGGCTACATGTCAGCGCCGAAAACCCCTATCACTTACATGGAAAGGACCATGCAATAAGCAATCCCAAGGTCGCAGCATATGAGACGAGAGTGCGCACGTTCACTTCGTATGAACCGAGGGACATGTTCATCCAAATAACATTGGCAGGCGACTGCTCAATAAAGCGCCGGTTCATTTTGTACCTACTGTCAGACCTTGTTATCGCGCTGAAGACTTACGGTTGGTTGTATGGAACACACTGTTTAGCCATGTGGGCAGCCAGCTGGTTGTGAAACTGGACGAAGGCCGACGAGAGCGGGGGATATGTGTCCTGATCTGCACCTGCGCTCTCAGTGTCGCGGAGATATGTTCCGCGCGACTCATTGAGCGAATTGGTACAGTTGTGAATCTCCGTCTGGCACCACTCGATCGTGTCGACTTTTGTGCCGATTCCGAGCCACCCCAGTGAAAATGGCGCCCATTTGGGCTTGAGACGCTTCATCGGTCGCTGATCGCGAGGGACAAGAAGATCGGTGGCAGAAAGTGGTGGTTGGCCCTCCTCTGCAAGCGGTGTCGGCGGTGCGTGCTGGGTTTCATGCTCATGTGGCTTCTTTTCCTTCTCGACCTGGAGCAGTCGAGCTTTCTTGATCAATTGAACCTGTGCACTTTCGAGTTCACCGCACGCCTTGAGTCTGCGTTCCCACACTTCAGGCATCTCCTTCAGATTCCTGTATACATAAGCGGATGTTTTCAACTCTGACGGTGGGTGGCCCGTGCGCGATCGCACAGGCCCCACAATATGCTGCCGAAACCACCTACCTGTTCAGCCAGACCCGTTTAACGCCACCTGGAAGGTGGGAAAAGAGCTTGGCAATCTCCCTTTCGTCCATGTACTGGCGCGGGATACTCGTGATCAAAACGGTGCTAGCCTGAGCGAGTTTCGAGTGCTGCGGAGAAGTAAGGTAGCGTTGGCGGACGACCAACCAATGCCGCATCTCCCGCCAGAGGAGGAAGATGAACCAGCCGTCGAACAGATAGGTGAGGATTAAATGTGCCCAGTAGCGGTCTGCCTTTTCCTGAACAATGTTTCCAAACGTAAAGCGGTCGAGGTCCTTCTTAGGGGTGCCCTTGTCGTCCGTGCCGACAGTCCCAACAGAGTCGACGGGGAGCAGGATGACCCATGAAAGTAACCAGATGGGGATGAGCGCCTTAACCATGAGGCGCAGGAAGCGCACAAACACGTAGGGATCCACGCCATTCTTCTTGAGAATTTCGCGGTGGTCGGCTGCATAGCGTCAGCATACATCATGCAGAAGATATCCAGATGTGCACCAAGATCATTACGGCCTGAGCCGAAATGCGACTTGAGTGGCGTTCTGTATCGAATCAGTGGAACTCACCGCGGGCGATACGCCACAGCGCCTTGAGTGGGTTGGTGCCCAAGGGTGGGGCTTGATCATCCCGTGGAGGAATATAAGTGCGGGGCTCATACCTGACAATCATCAGCATCAGTTTCGAATGGCAACAGCCGTAGTCACAGCGCCAACCTGCCAAAGACTGCACAAGGCTTTGATCCAGAAGTATTCCAGGCCAGTTCCCGCCATAGTCGCAAAGCTGTGAACGGCATCCTTACTCACACGGCTTTGAATGGGTTACGGAAGACGAGGAACAGTATAAACTGGATGCCAACGAGAGCCCCGTTGAGGGTGAGTGAAGCGATGAATGACTCCTTGGAGGCAGTGAAGGCCCTGTCCCGGATGGCGTTGCCCTCCCTGCGCGTCAGCCTGGTGCAATCTGCAGTGCATTAAACGCAATGACCAATTAACACGTACAATCCTGTGGCACTGCCGGTGTCGGTGTCGTTCGCCGCCGGATTGGTATGGTTTAGGCTGCTCATGATGGCGACGAGACCATGCGCAGTCGGAGATAGTCTAACGAGTGTGGAGCGCTTGAATATACGTTGGCGATGAGAGAGACAGATGAAGAACACAAGATGATATGCGAGAGAGATATGAACAATGAACCCACAACCAAGGGTTTCGGTCGCGTTCTTTTCCTTGCTTGACACAAGTGGAGTGGGATGAGACAAGCGTTTGATACACAAGTCACGTCAAGCAAGGCCAGAGAACCAGAGTGAGTGAGTGGGAATCTGAGAGCGAGCCTGAGAGTCGGAGCGTCGAGAATGAAAAGGAGAAGACAAAGACAAGAAACAAACGAATACGCGATAGTCTGCTTGCACATGGTCCATCTGCGCATCTGCATGCTGCACTCTGTTTGTCAGTGGCGTGTGCAAAAGGGCTCTCTCTCCTCCCAACTTCCTAGGCTCAACCCACACCAGCCCACCCAACGGAACCTCTATCCCCCAACCACCCCTTGTGCGTGCCTTGCGTGTACTCCGAAAAGCGCAAAGCGTCCGTGCACCTACCTGTGTACCGTGTGGGGGGGGTTTGCGTAAGTTGTCCACCCGCGCGGCCCCCCGCACCCTGGCAGTCCCTTGCTGGTCTTGCTACCGACATCTTTGCCCCGCATGCATCCCCCCCCCTCCCTCTGCCACCACGCAGAGGCTAAGCTTTCAAACCCAAGGAACCACAACCTCGCTTCGCCCTGCAATGCTTGGGGGCTGACGTCATGATTTGTCGCTTTTCGGAAAAGGACCTGCAGGATCGACGGCTTGGCGGCCAATACCCAATCGTCTGATCCTCTGATGGTCGCCGCAGCAGTGAGGTGACAACCACACGGACAAGCCACAATCCGAGCCCATTGGCTCCGGCGCTCCAGTACATCATAATATCATAACCATCTCCCAGATTAGGCGCAACAGATCTCTACTCCGGCCCTTCGTTCACCTTCCAGGCCTTTCACAGGCTCAGAACATCCATTCCCGCGCTCTGATCTCTGAACCTTCGTTGCCCGTCGCGTTTCAACGTCGGGTGGGCATGACTGTGATGTCACTGGCATGGGGCGTACGCGTTTGTTGCGATCGACGACGTGTCTGTACTTGACTTGTTTTTGGCTTTTACCCTACAAACATCCTGCGCCTCGTCGGCTGTTGTGCCTGGGGATCATTCAGAGATCACAGAATGGACCCGGCTGCAAGATTCGTGTTGACAGGTTACATACATCAAGTACATCGAGGCAACCAAACCCATTTTGAGACAAATGTCACTCTACTTGTCTAACCTGTAAGCCTTTCGGGCTGTCACTGGATCATCACCGCCTTGTTGTGTCAGTCGACGGTCACGTACTGCATGACGAGTTGGTCTCACCTTTACGCTTCTGCGAACCGAGGCGATCTGAGTCCCCGCTGCGGGTCGTCATCCCGGCCGTCACGGGTGCATATTCACTCTCCTTCTCTCTCCATTGTGGGCGATTCCAAGCATACGCCCCGCGTCCGCGGACTCGGTCCTCGTCGAGCTTGGCATTCATCCTGCGCTGGAAGGACAGAAATCGCAGATGTGGCCGCAGCGAGTCGATGACCGCCTGGTCCATGTGTGGATGGTCGCATTCGTCAAGACACAGCCAGTTGAGTTTGGCGACTTTGGGGCGGACGGCGCCGGATGTGTTTGGCGCCTGTCGCACCTTTGTCTGGGATTTACGTGTGGGCGCAAATGCCGATCGTTTCTGTGCCGCCCCAGCGGTTATCCGGGCCAGCATGTCAGGACAGTTGCGACTGAGGACGAGGCGCCGAATCGGACCAGCCGAGACGGTGTGGTTCTGGACGATGGAAAGCGCTGTTAGACTGGGCAGCAGAGCCGGCTTGCCGTCTTCGACGATGAGCGCCTCGATGAAATTGTTGTCGACAGATGTTCCTGGAATACCAAGGAATTGGAGCGATGTCAGCTCCGGGAGGATCGCAAGGACATCTGTTTGCAGCTCGGAAAAACGACGACTGAATTCGAGGGACACCAGTCTCGAGAATGACACGCCGACTGTGCGAAGGGTGGCGGGCGTGGACTGTAACCGGCGTGGGTCCCAATCAAAGGCACTGAACTCTTGCAGGTTCGGAAGCTCAATAAGATGGGGGTCAAACCACGTGTATCCAATCATTTCGGCCTTGAAAAGCTCAGGAAATGACAGACGCTCGACGTGGGTTCCCAGAGATGGCGGAATCGGGGCCATGGGACTGAACTCAAGGCCGATGGTTATCTCTCTGAGTTTCGGTGCGGCTTGAAGCAGCTGGGGCATCTGGATCTCAATAGGCCGATGGATCAGAGAGCCGTTTCTGATAGAGAGTTTGCGTAAAGACTCAAGACCGCATAGTCCGGGGGCGTTCTCAGAAAGACAATCGAGATGAAGTTCGTCGAGATCGATTGACTCAATGGCACATGCCTCTGGAGATATCAGATCGTGGAAAAGTGTTTTATGTTGCAAGTTGCAGCACCCTTGCACGCTCAGTGATCTCAGCCGAACACACTTTCCTAGCCAGCTCGGCGTATAGTCAGATGGTCGGTCGTGAATGGTGATTCGCTCGACATTGCAGATGTGTGGCGAAAGCGCCTGGCTCACACAGGGGGCCTCTCGGGTGGGAATGAGTTTAGTAAGCGTAACCTCCCTCAGCCGCCCCTTGTTTCGCTGCATCCAGAGCTCCACCTTCTCCACCGGACGGCGATGCGTGACGTGGAGATGACTCCAGAGCGATGAATACTGGAGCACGGTGGCCCGCCACTCGGCACACACACCTGCCATTCGGAGTGCAAAGTTTGGATCCGACGCGAGCCCGGCCTCCGCGATGAGGATAAGGACATCGTGGCTAAGCCGAGGAGTGAAGCACATTTTGGCCTTGGCAGCGGCCGTCTCCTTCCGGGCCCTCTCCTCAGGAGATAGCTTCTGCTGCGCCAATTCCATCAAGCGTCGGTTCTTGTCACGGAGATCGGTGAGGGTCTTGACCACCGCCGAAGGTGAGGGAATACCGAGCCCCTTTGCAATACTGCGCTCCGCGTCGTCGTACATTTCCATCCCGCTCAGGATTGTGGCGACGCGGTACCATGGCTGTGTGTCAGCGACGGTCATGGAAGTTGAATGTAAGCGCAGAGGGGAACTCAAGGCGAAAATTTCGAACGCGTTTCACAAGCGTTGCGGTGCACTCGACCGGTCGGGGGACGACCAAGTCTCCACCCGATCACCCGATGCATCGCTCCTTCCCTCCGGCGGCACTCACCCGCGCATTCTTCGCCCCAAAGCGCTTACACAGCCCCTTCGCGACTTCGAACGCGCGCTGCGTCTCCCCAAGGCGGTTGAGCACGGCCGCCTTGGAGTCGAGCACTTTCCAGCTCTTGTCGCCGAGCGAGATTGCCTGGGTGTAAGTACGCCGAACGGGGTATGCAGGAGTCACTCACACGGTCGAAGGATGCAAGCGCCGACGCGTAGTCGCCGCGCGCGTACGCTTCCAGCCCCCTGCGGACTTCCTTTTCGGCCTGCACGCGGTCCGGCATCGCGGAAAGAGGGGTGGTGAGAGGCGCGTATGTGAGAGTATATCCAGCGAGGAGTGATGTTGTGGTGGCAAGAGTGGAGGAACACAAACAGGACGCGCTAAAATACATGGCCAAGCCAACCTTCAACCCCTAGGCCGACGCGCTCGTCGTGAGTTTGCGGGGCCCCACACTTCCATCAATGACAGCATCCACGAAGAAGTAGCTTGGAGAGGTGCACACGACCTCTACACGGCGTGCGATAAACAGTGCATGCAGTCCAGTAGCTACCAAGTACGCGAACCGTTCAGTGATTAGTGGCAATTATGTCATTATGTCTTGATGACTTTTGACTCTGCAGCTCGCAACCAACAGCGTTTCCCCATCTCAACGGTGTATCATGCTATCCATGCTATACTTTATTGAATGTATGACCGCGATTCTACAACGGCAGACCACAGACGTCACAGTCCGTCGCACCTGCCTCGTTGATGAACGTGCAGTGTGGACATGCCTTTCCGCCCCCGCTCGCTCCCGTGTCCTCGTCGGGGATGATGGGCGACCCGGTGCCCGTTCCAGGGGCCGTGTTGTGCTCTGATGCCGACGCGCTTGCGCCAGCGCCTCCAGTTGGGCTGGCGTTGGCGGGTGATGCGATACCCATACGGTCGAACTGCGCTGCCGTGGTACTTGACTCGGCTATCGTGAGGAGCGTCTGCCATCCCGAGGTAGCAAAGAGTTGTTCCAAGGCCGCCGCGTGTTCTGGGTGGCGATGCGCGGTTGCGACCATGGCCACAAGCTTCTGTTCCTGTGGAGAGAAGGGGCCGTGCATGGCAAGGAAGGTGACGAGGTGCCAGTCTGAAAGCCACTTTGCCACTTCATCCTTGATCCGCTTCGGCCAAGTCGCAGTGTCGCCCACTTCAAGATCTGAAGTTTTGAGAATACGCGTGAGGTCGCGAACCACCACTTCCATAGACTGGTCGTGCAATCCTGGACGATTCTCGACTGGGAATGACGTAGAAAGGAACAGCGGGTCGGGCGAGTTGGGGAAACCGTGAGTGATGCTGACGAAAAGATACTCGACGGGGAATGTCGGCTTGGCAGGCATCTTCACCTGAAGACCATACTCGTTCTTGAAGCTGTAGAACACCTCAGGGATGTACTCCCCGTCCTTCGGCTTACGCACGCGCACGATGCTAGGATCCACGCTCGCCTCGATGGCATTGGCCTTGACGAGAGCTTCGGCTTGCTCGGTCGCCTGCCAGGCGATAACATCGACCTGGCCGTCCTGGGTACCAGTTAGGCAGCATGTGACCCATCGCGAGGAGTATTGGCCCGTCGGCGACGCCTTAGTGGCGAGAGGGTGGTCGACCTGATACTGCGCGGAAGTAAGCATCTCTAGAGCCGATGCCGTGTAGCTCTGCGCATGACGCTTGTAGAGGGTCTTCGTAATATCATCCGGGTCACTAATGTTAGTCGCGCCCAGCTGGAGCACACTCACGGAGTAAGGTCTGTGTAGATCATTCCCACAACACCCAGCCCGGCCTCGCACCACTTCGCGATTTCTGTCACGCGCGTCTCGTCGGACCACGGCACCTCAACCGTCAGGCCGTCAAGCTCGCCCTCTTGTTTGGGCTCCCAGACGGCCTCTACGACAGCTTTTACACCCATAGGCACCTTCTCATACTTGTCGTAGCGACCGATGAGGAAGGCGAACCGTTGACTACCTGTCCTACGCCATGCCGTCAGAAGATTGTCAATGATTGCCGGGCTGGCAAACTCGACGTGGTCAACCATACGGAAGGGCTGAGAGTGAAGTGTGATGGCGGACGGCTGGCATTTGGAGCAGATGCCTTCCGGGAATGGAGGGTGAGAGCCGCTGGGGCATGGTGTAATGACGGAGAGAGAAAGTGGGTCGAGGGGGGGAATGTCCGTCGAAGACACAGCCGACGGAGGCCGCCCTGCGAGTATCTTGCGGAGATACGCATGGAAAGACAGGTGCTTGATCTGGTTCTCCGCCTGGTACTTGGGGTCATACGGCTGAGGGTCAACGGGAGTGATGCGCTTGTACGTACTTCGAGGGGCATACAGTAATCACACATGCCCTTCTCCCCATGACGGCAGAACGCCGGATCACGCTTCCTGTCGATTTTTCCGGTCTGAGTGGCCCAGTACCTGTCGACTTCGGGCTCCACAACGCCCTCAATGTCGGCTTTGGGGATCAAGCTCGGTGCCGCCGAGGTCGACGCGGGAGTGGCTGTCAGGGACCGGGTCACTGCAGGCGGTGAGACAGGCTTGAAAGAGAGAAATAGCATGTCACCATGCCTAGAAACTATCAGCAGTGGACATTGCGCGCTCACTCACTTGAGTCCCATGTCGCCGACATTCCTGCCCTTCAGGCTGTCCAGGCCCAGCTTGGCGTGATCGGGATCTCGTGGGTCGTTGCTCAGTAGCACAGATGCAGGATCGGGCCGCTCTTCCTTGGGAATGGTCTCAACTATAAGATCCCAGAGCTTCTCGCCACTCGTGTTGCCATCTACCGTGATACGAACCGTCCCTGTCGGGGACCGAATGCGTAGGATCTTTCGCGTCAGCAGGCACTCGAGAAAGGTAGCGTTGACAAGAGCTCCTCACCATTGTGAAAGGATAAGCCTGAGGTAAAGTCTGCGCGGTTCCGTAGTACTTATAATTGTAGTCGCTCGCTGCTGTTGTTGCTCTTATCACAAACCAGTCAATGTCGAGAGGGGGAGAGAGAGAGATGATGCTCTTGACAAAACATCTCCTCTCCACAAGCAGTGACGACAGCCACAGACCAGCGACGCGCCCGCGTACGTGATACAACCACAGACGTCAGCGTCGACGGGAGTATTTGGCAAATGAAGGGGCCCCGCCTCCACTACACACCTGCCCACCATTATCAACATGTCAGCCGGTCAGCCAGAGAAAATACACGTATACTTCAAATGAGCGTGATTGCTCTCTCACGGAGTGGACCTCGTTCTCCGCACTCGGGTTTCGCCACCCAACTGACCAACACTGGCCACAAGCCTCCACCTCTTGGAAGCTTGGAACGATCACAACGACCAGTGCGACGAGGCCTGTCCTCATTGAAAGCTGTCACATACCCAGTTCGTTTTCTCCTCCACGATGCCGCGGTTACAGATTCTACAGTGAGCTACCTTTAATGGGATCTGAAGCTTTATGCTTACGACAGTCACAAGTCCTATCACCCGTACAACGAGAAAAACAAACAGCGTGTACGGGAGGACGAGGCCAAGGCGCGTGCTGAGGAACTACTGCTTGAGCAGCGCGCTATCGATGCTGTAAGTTGATAACCTCAGTTACAATGATGCTAACGACTAGGAATCTGAGGCACGGTTAACACTACTTCGTCGCCGAGCGGGCTCTCCGGGAGCAGGAGGCGAGTATGGACCCGCTTCACCATCACACGAGGACGGCAATTTTCGGGAGCGAGCTAAAGAACGGCGACAGCGAGAGCGGCTGGATTTTGACTTTCCTTCAGAAACGAAGAAAGGTGAAAAGCGGAGAGAGCATCGCGATCGTGATCGTGATCGTGGTCCGGACCGAAAGATCAAGTTCGAGACCGGTGGACATGTCAACTTCTGGGCGGACCTTGAGAGCGTAGGTGTTTTCAGGTATATGAGTATTGACTGGGCAGGGAAAGGCTCCCGCTGCTCCTGCACCTCCGACTCCAGAGGAGCTCGCGAAACGCAAGGCAGAGCAGGAAGCTGACAAGTTTACCATGTATCTCTCCAGGCCGGACCGCGAAACCAAGCCGTGGTACACGAACCGTGATCTGCGCCGAGTGGAGGACACCGAGGGAGGGGATGATGCCGAGTATCGACGCGCACGGGATCGGTACGTGAAATCACTTGAAAAGCATTCTCAGGGATGATGTACTGACATAATAGACGAAGAGATGTGCGGGCCAAAGATCGCAACGACCCGTTGACGGATATTCACAAGAGCCTCGCATCCCAGCGTGCTCCGCCCAAGAGGCCACCTCGAGCTGGAGGACAGCAGAGTGAACGTGAACGCGCACTCGCGCTTCTTGCGAAGAAGAAAGGCACTTCAGTCCAGGGACGACCCGGATGGGATACGCCGGAACGAACGTGGACTGACGAGTTTGAGCGTCAGAAGGACGCAGCTGGTCATCGATACAACGCTGATACATGGGACCGAAGTCGTTCCGGGCGGAGATAGGAGGAGAGGAGCTGATCATGACCCGTGCGGCAACGATTTGATGTATGTAGTTACTTTTCAGGCCATTAAGTTGAGGTGCAGCACATGCGAGTACAGAAGTGACTATCGAGGGCGGCAAACGGCAACGCAAATACAGATGTTGCGGACGAGCTGTAACTTCTAAGCAGCCCAACCAATGGTGAGAGAGTACTGATTTTACTTCCAGTCCTGCAGCTTCCGAGAATAAAGGTTTCACTTCGCTTTCTGTCTTGATGCATACATGCTATGTGGATTCGGGGTTGACTTCAGATATGTGGAGATTGATCATGCTTTACTGGTCTTCTTCTCGGAGTGGAGTCGACTACCTTTCGCTGACATTCTTCGGTACACAGGACACAACTTCTGTCGCTGTCGGACTTGGAATGACTATTGAACTTCGGATTCGATAACGAGTACTTCAAGGACCAAGGATCGGCTGGTGCACGGAACGCATTGGAACCGCGAGTGACAGTCCGAGTTGACCATCACTCTCCCTTGCGAACACGACACCCTAACCGCTGATGATGGCGGCCTCGTGGTCGGTGAAGCTCCTGCGGCGGTGCGAGTCGTCATTCTTGTGGTCGTCGTGCATCATCGTTGTGGTCTCGTCGAACCGTGTCGTCGCCTCGCCTGCAGGGTGACCATATGAGTTAAGAGTAAGGCCAAAGGGTCGACGAGCAGATATTAGAGCGCAACGATGGTAAGCGAACATTGTAGAGCGATCGGAGTAGTGGTAATGTCACGATAATAAGATGAGACAGGATGGGGTACCCGTGGTTAGTAGCTTGCGGTTGCTTATCGCCACTTGGGTCTGCTTACGGAGAAGCGACTGGGTGCGGTCCGAGTCATTGCGCATGCGCTCTACGCTCTCGGGAAGCGCATCGGGCGTTTCAAGACCGTGTTGGTTGGCGTAGAAGTCCATGATAGATGGTTTGTGCGTTGGTTGAGTTATGTGGTTCGTGGGAAGATGAGATGTTGGGAATCAGTTAGATCAGCTGCAACAAAACGACTTGGTACCCGTTATATAATCTGCTCTAACACGGCGGACGACAGAAGGTCTATGCTAGATTGTTCAATGTACTTCGCTGAACGGAGCTCAACGGCCGTCGTCGACGGCGCGTGACACTGTCCCCGGTTCGGCATGAGGTAGTTGGTGGTCAACTGATCAGACTCGCCTTGATCCGATGTCACATACCGTAGAAAGCCCAGCTATCGCCACTCCGATCGATCTGGACCAGCACCAGCAATTGCCAGCAATCCGCCATGCCATGTGCTGTAGCGCGTGTCGCGGGGTGGAAGGCCGACGCGCCGACGACCGTGCCTGTACTAATGTGGGAATGTGACCTCTGCACTGCACGTGAGGTATAGAGCAGATGTGTCGAGCATGTCGAGCGCGTTAACCACATTACGCATGATCACTCCCGCTTGGGCAGGCCGCACAGTTTAACTATTTTCACTCGGAGAGCCGATGGCAGGTGACCTCTCAGTTCCCCGGGACCGCAAACGGTGTCCAGATCGTACAGAAGCTCTTCGGGCCCATGCTAGAATGGCACAGGTCAGCAGCCAAACGTGGGTCCGGAAATCTCAAGGCCTCGTGGGGTGGCAGGCTAACTGACGTTCTGGCTTCTAGACCGGAGATGACTCTGAACCCATGATCCACGCCAGCTTCCGTTGGCCACTGGTCCACTGACCTACCGGCTGTACATTTCTAGTGCTTACCACCGGTAGCGCTGACCCCATAAATCCCCTATGTACTCAACCGGCGCGGGCGACTATGGACGTTGGCCACTAATAATCCTCCCCGTGGCCCATGATTCCTAGGTCCCTAAGGTCTCTTTGAGCCCCGAAAGTCGTGCACGCGCTTGGACAGCAACAACGTCCTGTGGCCTGGCCTGGTCTGTGCGTATGCACAGGCCATGAACGGTGCCCGCAGACCGGGTCCAAGCCGCCAAGCCACTATGGCATGGACCTCAAGCGCGGAACCCTGCACTCCGCACAGCCCTCGCCGCCATGGCCCTTCTGCCCATTCTGCCTGCAGCAATAACACAGGCAGGTATGGCAGCCCGTGCATACCGGGAAGACTGCAGGCGCGCCACTGTTAAGCCTTCAGAATCGTTCCGGACCGCATGACGGCGTGAGGAGTCCGTGTTGCGCGCTCCGTACGGGCCGATGGCATCTGAGCACAGGCAGCCGAAAGTCCGTTATCACAATCCTACTTTTGGGGTCTTCCGCGGACGCGCACTAGAACGCGCGCATGTTCGATGCGGATTGTCTTCGTATTATTATCTTGAGAGGAAACGGGTAACTGACTGAGAATGGAGTTGGAAGCATTGACGCTCTGACTGGGAATGGGATGGTAGTTCGCGGACCTGCTGAATCTGCTGGAGCCTGGCCATGGAGGGGAGTTCCACTACAGAACTTCTTGGAACATATGGGAATGCGACTCCTACCGAGAAGGATGGCTAGTATTATCGAGGTCTGGAACCCAACATAGAAGTACCTTTGCTCCGACCCCGGACTGCCACAACAGCTTCTCGGTTGGTGGGGTGTTCTTGTGCCTCGGAAGGTCCTACTAATTCCCCTCCACGCATTCCCCGTTCTCGGTACGACTGTGGGCGATATTGCTCGTGGTATTTGAGGAAACGACATTCCCTGTCTAAGACTACAGTGGTACAGAGGGGAAGCTCATTGTGAGGCTATTCAGATGTGTCTTCCTTCTCCGTCTGAATTGTCTTCGCCTGTGTTCCATGAACTCAGATGAGGAAACGGATCGCGTACCCCAATATTCTACGAGTGCTTGACGTTTCATCTCATGGCAGTCGCGAATCACGCTGCCGTACTGATAGGCCGAGATAAATTGCAGCCTCCTCATGTCCGAAACCGGAACAGAGAAGAACAATAGACTTTATCATCGGGGGACAAGAAGACGCGCAAGACACGGGATGCTCTGGGTGGGGTGCCCATGCCGCTCAAGCGCTAGACGTCAATAGGAGTTCCGTGTCCGTTATTCTACCATTGGTTGGCGATGGAGTGCGAGAACATATTCAGAGTGGGAGGTGTTCTCACCGGGCCAGATTGCGCATTAGCCGAGCATTCTGACAGAGCTGGTATACGCTTCTGTAGTCCGTGAGCTGTTGCCGGTGCTCCATAATTGGCCGTGAGGCCGTGAGCCAACTAGGAAACCTGCGATACCAGGGAACGCGATTCCCCGCACCAGGGATCTGACGCTGAGGCTCTCACATGGCCGTGATCTTGAATATCTGTGCGTCCTAGCCTCGAACGTGGGACGCAGAATGTTGGTTCTCACTTCTGAAGGCTGAAAGGTCATAAACATCAGAATCTCTTGATCGTGGCCGTGGGTGAGACGGAGTGCAAACACAGTAACGCAGAGCCCATGAAGCCTCTGCACGCGGTCACCTCGCGCGATACTCGAGGCGCGAGGCTCCAAGACCGGTAGGACCACAGTGCCACAGTCGGAAGCTCGCACCGATCGCACCCTGCACGGCCCGTGCGTCCCCACCATGTGACAGGGTCGAGTGCTCGTGCGCGATCGTGCGGCCTCCGCCGGCAACGCCGGTGCTGAGTGGCCGGCATAGGAAGCCCGGCGCATCAAAGTGTGTGAAGCCGTGCGTGGGCGCGCGTGGGATGCGGCTGGGATGCAACGGAGCAACTAACGAACAGGCCAACACAGGAGACTGTTAGGGAATTAGGGATGGTTAGGGTTAACAAAAGAGGGTCAGTGCGAGGGAACGTCGCCAATCAATCAACGATCTGCTCGACGCGATCGGAATGCTGCTAAACAAGGTTGTTTTGGTCCTCGGCAGTATTCAAGCTCCGAGAGGGGTGCCGATCGTGAGTAAAACAGCACCTAACCTGCCCACTCAGTCACCTCGCCACTGCAACTTTTGCCAGATCTGATCTTCAGGACTTCAAATCCCATGATCCGTCCAGGTGACAGTACTAGCGGCCCGCGGCCCAAAATCCCGAACTGTGGGAGGTCGTACTCGTCGGACTTCGGGCGCCGGCCGACGCCCGCGACTCGTCTTTGATCACTGATTCCCCCAACGTGATCCGCGCACCGGCAATCCGACAAGAGCCCCAGCGCCCTAAGCTAAGATGGCATGCCCTGCCGTTGCGAGCGCCACAACGGCCACAGCAGCACGCGACGGACGCCACGCGCCACAAGCGCCACCAGGACACGCTGCGCGATGGCGCTTTGTTCCTTGAGGATCCGGACAAGACATTGTGTTCACGAATTCGAAACCCGCGAAACCGGGGCGGAGTGGACCCCGAACGGAAAGCTGCGGCGATTCTGAGGGCGACAACACAGCTGGCAACACAGCTGGCACAGCCGAACAGGCGGCACATACCGTCACCGCGCCCAGCGGATCAGCATGATCCCCTGTACTATCTTTTTCCAGCTCTGGACCTTAGAACGATGTTTCCCAAGCTTAGCGCGGTATGGAGATGGCGGAGATAAGGGGCAAGACAGTTAAAGGGATGTGGTATATGTGGTGCGGCTTGTGTGATCTGCGCGAAGCAACGTGTGGTCGTTGAGTGACAAAAGCACAGGGCCACAGGGGTTAATGATGTATCTGTCGATCCCAGAAGCGAAGGGAGATGGGAAAGGGGGTCGGTTGCCTTGTTTGTAATTGATCTATTTATTGTATCTATCAAGTTTTGTACATATATTTTTCAAAGCACTCCTTTGCTTTGCTGTTGTCCAGACCTGGCTGTCCCGTACTACCGGAGAAATTTGGATGTTGATCGTCATCCCCCGAATCATGTTTGTACTGTACCTAAATAGACTCCAGGGGCTCGGAAGCGTCCACCTAACGTCATTGCCAGGAACTGCAGGTACAGTCGCCGCCCAGCCTCACAATTCACAACATTGCCAAGCAGCCAGGCAGCCAGGCTGAGGGGGTGAGTGCGGGGCCGTGAAGAGCGGCCGAACGGCCATGATCAAGCAGGTGAGACCATGTACCCCATTGTCAGACACCAGTACACTTGTGGCTGGGAAAGTAGTCAGTGGCGGCTGAGTTCATCGGCGAGCGATCTCGTCGATCAGCGAACACGACAAAATATCCTTGCCTTGGTGGTCCAATTGTCCAAGAAACCGACGAGCTGCGCGGTGGGGATAATGGGAATCGGCATGAATTGAACATGTAATGAGCACGTCGGGCACAGGGTCAAACGCGTCAACGGCGGACAAGCCGGAGTTGCCGGGGTCCGGCACAACGTCAGGGAGACGCCACAAGCCCACAAGGCCACAAGGCCACAAGGCCGCAAGGGGAGTGAGGGAAGTTCTGTCTGTACAGGTGGGCTATCCAAAGTCTTTGCGACCGAGAGCAGGACAAAGAAACAGTGCCTCCCTCAACCCTTTGATCCTTTGAGTGATTATCGGCCGCCAGCGATCCTGCGATCGATGCGATCCTGGCACTCGGTGTTCCTGAATGGAATCCATTCCTGTGTATCTTCCGGAGTAACAGCATGACGGTGCAACGAGATCATGGCCTCATGGATCATGGCCATATCATGGAGCGCTATGGAGCGCTATGCGATGATCCGTCCGCTGATCACTACTGGCAGGCCCGATAAAGCTCATTCTCCTACTTCTCGCAGCCCATAGCTCAATGAAAGCGTGTACAAGCCACCGTGGGCTACCTCCAAATATGGATCGTTTATAGCAGCAATACGCAGCCCAAGACTGCGAATGCTCTGCACCAGCTGCACCGCCGCGCGCCCGCGCGCTGACAACTGATACAAACTCACTTGTTAAGTCCACTCTCAACGATAACGCTAGCCGGGAGCTAGGTCCGGCTAGTCCGGCTAGTCCGACGATCTAGAGGCCCTGCCACCGATGGGCGGTATGCGAATCATGAGTGTGGCTTGAATGAAGATCGCTCGGCTCGATCGGCACGCTCACTAACCATTGATTCAAAGTAGACTAGCAGCTTCAAACTGCCTTCACATGAATGTGGTCGTCGTCAGCAAAGGCCCCTACTGTAGCTACTACTTGCAGTCTTTGCCATTAGTTGAACGCAGAATGTCTCATTGTGAGCGTTGGCCGCGTCGCGCTGTCGCATGTTGCCGGAGCCGTGACGGTTGCTTGGTGTGAAATGATACAAGTGGGCGGAGGGCAACCGGCCGTGGCGGAGACAGGTTTCGAAGGGGGTGTGGGACGGTCGGTATGCAAATCGTAGGCTCAGGGGTAAGAAAAGTCCTTTGGGCTTCTGGGCAATGACCCTCCGGCGTTCTTTCTTGAGTCTTCTGCCCTTAGCACTCAGGGCAGTTAGCGAGCCACAACGACAGACGAGCTCGAATACAAGACATGAGGGAGAAACATGGTAGTAATAGATCAAGAAACAAATACTCGGCGACGCAGGGCAGCACCTCAAGCACAATGGAATGATCAAGTCAGGAGGAGCCCCTGATCAGTGTGATCGCTGCTGATACTCGAAATGATGCCACTCGCACAACAGGCTAGCAGGCAATCTCATGTTGAAAAAAGCTAAACAAGCGCTTAGACACTCTTGCCCCTGCATAATTGGCGACCGTGCAGGGGGAGGGGGCGATTCTCAAATGATAGTTCACAACGGCTCAAGAGCGCAAGAGCAGATGAATGGCATATTTGCAGAGCAGTGGTGGGTTGGCGGCAGGCAGGCAGAAGAGCAGAACAAAACGAAGCCAACTGTGTGGGTGGGACAACGGAGGAAGACAAGTTGGAGCGCCGCCGAACGCCCAAAATGCTCCGAGGGCGCAAGCGCTCGGTCTTAGTCCAGTCGTGCTTCCTTGTAATAAGGGAATCAGGGACATCAGACGACTCAGATTCGCGCTAGGCACATGTGATCTCGCCCCCCCCTCGTCATGCTCTGCAACTGATCCAGCTATTTTGCCTACCTTTTCCATTCTTTTTTTGTTTCCGACTACCTTTTTGCTCAGCGTTCTCCTACCTACCTTTCGGTCGTGGAGTGGGCCGCTGCCATAAGCCGCCGTTGTTGTTACGACCTAGAATTCGCTCCAATCCTACTATACAATGACCACCTGATGGCAGGCGGTTAGTCCGCGCCCTGCACCCCTCTCTCGTCCTGTACACTGTTGCGCAGAATTCCAGGAGCTTGTCGCTTGTCGAGCCGGATCATCCCGCCCTCCTCCCTGTGCACACACCCGCCGCAAACCTCTCACGCCCACGGCCCTTCCGCGATGTGATCGTCCTCTCCACAATCCTGTGATCCTGTGAGCCTGTGGGCTTGCTCTGGCCATCTGCGTAGCAGCCAAAGGGCTGAAACAAGGACACTCTGTGCCCTGCAGCTCTCATGCCAAGGGCACTGACCGACCACCACATCTTCCATCTTGTGTCCTCCTCTGCCGTCCCTCGCTTCGTTCGCCCCCTTTACTCTCCGTGGGCCGCAGGCTGGAGGCCCAGCGATACTAACTCCCTCCCAATTTTACCACTTTATGGATTTTTTTTTTCCTCGTCGGAGGAAGATTAGCCTTTGTGGCGTAGGAGAGCTTGGGGAGTTGAGGCGGGCGCGCGGATCAGTTGCCAAGGAGGAAGAGCAAAGGAGAACAAACATACCTCGGGTCCTCTCGTCTCTCTCTCGTTGTCTCTCGGCATCTGGCTTCTGGCCTCGGGCCTGGGTTGACCCAGCTACCCAGCATGACAAGGATTGGACGAGACACGTACTGTAGACCGCGCTGTAGCCTGAAGCATTCCGTATATAAGGACGAAGACTTGATCTCAACTTCTAGCACACCCCGTCCCCTCCTCATAGCGACGTCAACAACCCCCCAGATTCCAGGTCTTGTCATCTACGAAGATTACGACAATGTCCGGCAACGTCCTCCCATCCCACGCCGACGACGTCAACGGCCACTCGGAGAAGTCCAAGCCTACCCCGGCCGTTGGCTCCCTTGCTGCTAAGAACCGTAAGTCTGGGGTCATGTCTCATGTTCGAGCTCAGTGCTAACGTCTGTTCAGATGCTATCGCTATCCTCGGCGAGTTCTTTGGCACTGCCATGTTCATCATGCTGTCGTGCGGTGGCACCAGGTAGGTTTTCGCCTTGCCGAGCATGAAGATTACGGCACTAACCGACACAGCGTCGCTCTCCAGGACGCTAGCTCCGTCACTGGCCGCATCGTCAACCACGCTTCCATTTTTGACTCTTCCAATGGGTGGGTCCTGCTATGACGTCCCTCATGCAACGTATGCTGACATCACCAGACTTTACATTGCCTTCGCCTTTGGTATCTCGCTCACCGTCTCCGTCTACTGCTTCTTCCGCGTCTCTGGTGGTCTCTTCAACCCGGCTGTCACTCTCGCTTTCGTGATCATTGGTGGCATTAGCCCGCTCCGTGGCATTCTGCTCTTCCTCACCCAGATTGCTGGTGCCCTGGCTGGCGCTGGTATTGCCACGGCTGTCACTCCTGGTCCTCTCCTTGCCATGGCTACCCTTGGTGGCGGTGCCAACGTTGCCCAGGGCTTCTTCATTGAGTTCTTCATGACCGCGGTCCTTGTCTTCACCATCCTCATGCTCGCCGTCGAGAAGAACCGTGGTACCTTCATGGCTCCTCTCGGCATCGGACTTTCCCTTTTCGTCTGCGAGCTCTTCTCCGTCTACTACACTGGTGGCGCTCTCAACCCCGCCCGTGCCTTTGCCCCCTGCGTCGTTAACACTGTGAGTCATCGATATTTCAAGGGCACATGGCATGCAATGCTAACGCTCTCAGACCTTCCAGCACTACCACTGGATCTACTGGATCGCTCCTCTCTGTGGTGCCGTCCTCGCTGTCGTCGTCTACAAGATCCTCAAGTTCCTTCAGTACGAGACTAACCTTGGCCCCGACTGCGACGGCGATGGCGTAACCTACGAGCACCACCAGGACCTCCGCTCCCGCCTTGACCGCATCGAGCGTATGCTCCAGACCAGCTCCAACACGGTTCAGGTCTAAGCCCAACAACAAAACTTATTCCTCATCATCAGTTACTGATCTCCCCCGCACAGTCGTGGGACGCATGGTTAGTCTGCCATTCATGATTAGCTTCCCACGCGTACAAGGCTGGTCTGGCACCGCCAGTCCCATGGACATTGATAGCATTATCTCTCTGAGACCTCGCATTAAGACACACGCGCATCGTATATGTATTGTCACATCCTAATACAACTTCTATTTTAATCTCATCTGCTGCAGAAGAGGGTGCAAGCTGGGGTCAGCATGGCATTGCCCGCGACTTTTGCGACATGTTACTGTGCAGATGTATCCGCAAACCACAAACCTTCGGCCTTTCGAGCTTCGGGGCGTGGCAATGTCATGTGCACAGGCGCCCTGGTTTAGAAATTTGGAGCCAAGTCGCGTTGCAAGGCTTAATTCTTGTATTCATTTCACTGTGTCGGGCGCGTCAGTGGCTGCTCAGAGTGGCGGCTGTGTGGCGTCCACGGGGCGGTGTGGTTAGCCGTGCGCGGCCGTGCGGCCAGGTGGCGGCTGCACGTCCTCTCTCCTGAGCCCTCTCAGATGCTGATCGCAACATCTTGTTGCATTCATGCCCTCATGGGTTGTGCTAATTCTGCCAGAAACACGAGGCATGCTGTCGGATGCGAAGCTCCAGAGCTCTACGGCGCCAGCTATGCACACACCCACATTACCCACAGAATCGCAGCTAACCTTCTCCAGGCCATTCGTGTGGCGGGCATGGCAATTGCGCTAGCTGCACGTCGACACTACTTTATTATTAGTGTTTGGGTACCACAGATGTGATGCTTCCAAAATACTAGCTTCGCGCTGCGTGGGAACTCCGACACGGCAAGCCATTACCGCGGCTGCGTTTCCATGCCCCTCTCCACTACTCCGCTGCTCTGGGCGCGTCGGGGCGTCCGGTCACGTCCTTGTAGAGTTCTGTCTGTCCGCGCTCGGCAACACCCTCGTGCATCTGGCTGCGAGGCAACGCCAACCCCCGATCCGCAAAGATTCAGGTGGCGTTTCTTGGTGCACCGTTCTCGCACACATTTTCAGGTATTACGTTCTTCTTGAATCTTAGTCCGCTCTCATGCAGCGATCCTCCACGATGCTGGCGTTCTAGTATTCTGGGACACCCTCCGTGGCTCCGTGGCGTCCTTTGCGAGATGCTGTGAACCCCCCCATGGTCGCCACTGGGCACTTGGTGGCCGTCGACATGGATCAGAATCTCGCTCAAGTGGCCGGCTGACTTCGCTTCGCTGCGGTATGTACCGTGGGTTGGTCCAACAGTGCCTGTGATGCCCCTCGATCTCTCATCATTAACCGGAGAGATTTTGGGCAATAGTCATCCTGGAAGCAAGCGGGGGCCGCGATCAGGCCACAAGAGGCACGGAGTGAGGTACGAGATCGAACAGAGGCATGCACTGTGCTTACCATCTCTCACTGTACTAGGGGGAAGAGCGACAAAAGGTCCGAGAGTCACGACCAAAAGCTATGGAAACGACTCCCCGTCAACCAGGAACATTCCAGGAACTTACAGGCACTCATACTCACACGCAGAGCACATTCTGAGCTGCAGATAACAATAAGTACAGAAAAATGCATTGCCGGCAGCACGGGCGTGAGTGTACTGCTCGTGGAACGTCGCCCTAGTGGCCTTGTGGGACGGCGACTGCCCAGGTTGTAATACACTTGTGCGCCGCGGAACGGCATTGTGGAGCGAGGCATGTGGACTGCGTATGAGCTAAACCTAACGGGGGCGCTTGGAAGCCGAGCATGAACTATAACGACCGGGAACCGAATGTAAGATAGGTCAGCTGGACCATTGCCCAAGAGACAATCCACCAACAACGCTGAATGACACTAAAACTAGCCACATCCGCGTTCGCCCACCTGTTACTGCAATACGACGGATGGAAGCAGTGGCTCGGAATTCTTGAACGGTCACACGACCAGTCCGCAGCCTCTGGGCGGCTGGTTCGCTTCCTGAATGGAAAGAGAACATAAGTGGACGAAGAGCTCGGATCCACGTCCTTCGGGCCGCGCTGAACGGTTTGCAGTGCTACTAGATTGCTGTCGTATTGGGTGGACGGCACCTGGCGACTTCCTCCTCGTTGTTCTCCTCGTTGCCACCTGATATTGAATTGCTGTTAAACGCAATGGAACAATGGCGCTTGCTACGAGTATTCCGAAGTCGTATGCCGATCTGCGGCTGAACTTGCCCTACAAAGGCGCCAAGCCAGCGAAGGCGCGGCTGTCGTCATGCCGTCCCAGGGCGGCCACATGCACATCCACAAACTTTAAAAGCTCCTTCCTCCGACAAGGTTGACCTTAACCTCTGTTAGTAGCACTTCTACGATGGGATCGGACAGACTGTCGCATGTTCCAGCCGCAATAAGTCTGGTGACCTCGAACGGGATGGCTTGGCGCTCTAGTGATCGCGAAAGCGAACATTCCTTACTAGCCTTGAAATCGCGTCCGACCTGCGACTGTCTTGTAAGCATGCTAATCGTACTGGCTTAATGTGGTATAGGTTGTTGTCGATGCCAATTAAGGCCCGAGTGCGTGGTGTTCACATATCCACACGCTAGTGTGCAGCCTCATATCGATCATATCAGTGGCGCCCAGTTGGCGACAGACAACAACCGTAATCGATAATCAACGAGATAAGCTAATTCCTGGAGTGACTGGAAACAATTCACATTTGGAGAGACGGGACCGGGACGTTGGTGCTTTGCTACGGCCCGATCGCAACTGCAATGTGGCCGATTGTGCTCATTGTGCCAGCTCGTCGCAGACACGACCCGACGGCAACAACGCAAGTGCGACTCCCACGCGTCTGGTAAATGGTGTAACGGGCCGACACCGCAAACAAGATTGTTTGTACAGGTACGGAGCTCCCAGGCTTTGTTTCGTGAGATGCCCGATGTCTGTTACAAAATCACTCGACGGGGGAAAGTCAAGTCCCGTTGCGTCACAATAGTCTGCGGGGATCGTTTCCGCACATTTTTGGGTGCGGAACAACAGTTCCGAGATTCCCAGATTCCCAACAGTGCCCATTGACACTCACGCGTCGCCGACGCGTTACTTCCCCTCTAGGCTGATACTCGGATGAGACTAGGTTTGTGTAGAGGCACATGTGCGTACATGTCTCCTCTTGTTCCACAGCTCGTTTCTCACCCGCCTTCCCCTGGATCCCACGTTGAGGGGTTCCAAGGGCCAAGAGCATATCAGTTTACGCCTGAAGTTTCGTGCGCGATCCCTAGTTGAGAGCGCTCGTAAGGTTAATCACCAGGGAAAGGAGTCAAAGTACAGTAGTAGTCGCAGAAGGCCATACGTGTCGTTTCGGGAACGGACTGGTGAAGACGCTTCATCAGCCACCGTTCAAGAGGTCGAGATCTGATGCGACCTGATGCGACATGTCATTTTAACGATTGTAGTTCCCATGCCCTTCGATCCTCCGAGTTGCTTTCTCGAGGAGTCCTTGGGAGGCTGGCATTCACACCACCTCGACACGCTGATGCGTCACGTGGAGAATGCGAAACGCAGACGGCCTGTTTTCTGATAAGATAGGTGATAAGTAGTTGGCAATCACCTTTCGGTGTAGTTGTTCGCCATGTGTACCTCTCAACTCACAGCATGGGACTCCATTACTGTACTTCTCAGATCCAGGTACCGATTTCCGTGACGCGATGCGGTGTGAGTTGATACATGGGCTGAATCAGTTCGCGCGGCTGTTAACCAATGAGCTTCGCGTTGTTGGGAAGAGTGTGTCTGTACATTTGGGACAGAGCACCAGTTATTGTGTCTTTCCGTCGTGGTAATGATGGAGAAGCAGCGGTTTGTTAGCATTGAGTGAGAAAGTCAAAGGAGGGTTCAGTACGATGAATGAGTATCCATGTTCAAATCTCCATCTGGTCTCGCTTCTGGACACCTGTATGGGTATACCATACGGCTTTCCAGACCTATTGTTCATCACAGACTGCAGATGTGCGTTATCCCCATGTACTTCACAACGAAACTGAAGATTGTATTGTACACACGAAAGACTTGAGAAATCATGAAAGGATCATTCGGATCGATGGTCAAAGTGCCACGAGAGACACCGCGAGAGCCGCGACTGCAACCGGTGCCACGGGCACTGCGAGCTTGGGCTGACCCGACGAGGCCGCAGCGAGAAGGGTCGCACTGAAGCGTGTCAGTGCCCCTTGCTTGACTAAAACCCGTGTGACTCACTTGTACCATTTCCCTCCGGGACTATCGCGGAACCATGGCGGCATGATGAAAGTGACATCGACTCCGGCGCGTTTACAGAAGTGTGTTCCGTACTCGAGAGCATACGCGAAGTCGGGGGCAGAGATACATTTGGTCGGAAGGCAGTTGGAGACGAGGGCAACCCATGTCTGTACGTTAGATGAGCTGTGTCACTGCAAGTTCCTGCGGAAGCTCACCGAATATTTGCAGTTCTCGGTGATTGAGAAAATGAAGTTTGTGCTGCGGTTCGGCAGACGGACGGACCCTGTCACAAGAGCGTGGCAGCTGACGAAGCAGTCTGTAGGCGGGTTAGCATCTACCGCCTGTAATCACGGTGCGGGAAAACCATGGATTCACTGGAGATGTCGCGAGATAGATCGAAGTTGTACTGCTTGCTCACTGGGTTGCTTGCTGGTGCGGCAAGCACAACCGCGACCAGGAAGAGGGGCAGAGTGACAACGAAGCGGAGGAACAGCATCCTGAAGATCGTTGAGGATATCGTTCCAAGTTGGTGCTGTTTGAGTAGCTGCAAGTGGCACGAGTCAGTAGAGAATGAAAGAGTACAGTTAAGATGAGCCTGTCGACGATGGCATCCTCGCAGCAAGGAATGGCGAAGAGGGCGGATGCGAACCGGTCATCGGGGTTGTTGAGTTAAGGACAAAAAGAACGGTAGATGTCATGAACAGCAAAAGACTGGAGGATCCCACACACACACACACGGTAGGCCACGGACCTCTCTTACACACACACACACACACTTCTGAACGCCACAAATGCCTCGCGGCCGCCAGCTTACTCGAAGAGGAGTGCTGTTGTGCTGAGGCTGTGCACCAACGCCGTCACCGTGGTCAAGCCATGTTCCTTAGATTACCATCGCGAACAACCAAGTGACAGGCCTCGAATCCGAAGAGCGGAAAGTCGGACTGGGTGCATGAGGCCAGGTCGGTGGCGTCGCGCTTTGTCGTGGGAATGAAAGGAAGGTTGGCCACTAATACCCTGCCTACGCGGACCATGAGCCGAGAACACCGTCAATTACGATTCCGACACGCTCACGCGAGCTCAGCTGTGCAGCTGTGGTCTTATTGTCATCCGATCCGGCATTCCAGTTAGGAGATTGAGTGGAAGACTGAATTTGAGTGCAGAAAAGGACAAGCATGTTCTTTTGTTGTTCCAGGATCGTCCGGGCAACCGAAGGGCATCGACGACATCCAGCGATCCAGCATTCAGAGATCATTGTCACGTGATTATATTGTAACTAGCGTGCAGCTCACGCGACAAACGGATGTTATCAAAGTAAACGTCATTTCTTTGCTGCATTCATAGCATTGAGGGCCATTCCTTTTTTTGCCACCACTCTCTACTGTATGCCTGCAATCGCTTGCAATCAATGCAGTCAAAAATCAACTTGGAATTGCCGCCGTCGCCGCTGCTGTCACGGTTCTGGACCCGTGGTACCGTGTGGGGTGCCAATCTTGTCTCTGCTCTCGCACCACAATCTCTCAACAACAACAACACAAAGACACGAAGATAACACAAATCAATCCGCTCTGGGGCACTCGCCATCCTCATCAGCCTCAATCTCGGCCCCTCTCCGCCTCCTCCGCGCTCGTCCGTGGCCTCTCCGTGCGATCCCAGCCATGAGCGGACACGGGAAGGGAGGAACAAAGGCCCCGATACAGCCTGAAGATGGGGCCGTCATAGCAAGAGGCAAACTCAAGCGGGTAGCCGATTTTGGTCCACCACAAGTCGGGACATTAGGAAGGAAGAAGACAAGAGGAGGATGGGGAAGAGGGGGAGGTTACGCAGGTCGCGCCGATCGCAACCATGGCCTTCCTCCAAGAGTCGGCGCCGTGAGGGACGAGGGACGACCCAGGGGTGGAAGAGGAGGCGGCCCAGGGAGTAGTGGTGGGAGAGGAGGCGGAAAATCCGGACGTGGAGGACATCGACCACCATCACCACGAAACGACAAGGGCAAACGGAAAGAAAAAGAGCGGAGAAGCGACTCATCGCAAGGCTCTTCCCGTCAACGCGATCGGGCACGGCAAGGGGATCAAGACACAGGCGAGCCAAGTCGCAGGTCAAGCCTTCCATCTCTTCAATCCCTTCTTCAGCGAAGTCCCTCTCCACCGGCTTCGCCTCCGTTTCACAATTTCCGGTGGGTCATGACCTCCTTCATCAACCAACCCCAGTTACTCGCCATCTCAACCCGCTACGATGCTCCAACCTGAACCCTCGTCGGATGTTGAGATGGTGTCGTCCCCCAAAGGTGCGCTGCGACTTCGTGGTCTTCCCAACTCGGAGACCCATGGCTCTTCAAGGTCGCGCGTTCCATCTACAGCACTGGATGTCCCAGGTCCGTCCTCGTCTGAGCGGAACAAGCGTAAACAAACATCCCCATTGTTGGAGGAACCACCGCCGGCTCGTCCACCCAAGTTCAAACCACGAAATCGGAACATCAGGGAGGATGATCCTGTTCCGCCTCCTCCGCCAGTTGTGCAATCGCCTCCCGCTCCATCAGTGCCAGCACCAGCTCCTCCGAGATTCAAGCCTAAGAATCACAACCCACGCAAGAATGACCCATTACCTCAACCACCGCCGACCCCCGGGTCTCCGCCTCTGATGCCCCCCACGCACCCGCATGATTTCGCATTGCATCATCAATCCACTTTGCATTCACAAGACCCCATACCTTACAGCGCTGGTCCATCAACAGCTACACGCGCTCCAACATGGGCTACGTCCAGCGCTAGCCCTGAACCTCCTCACGACTCCACTTCTCAACTCCCCTCCACGCCGCAAATCGCACCCGCTCACATACCCTCAACACCGCAAGAGCCGGAGGACATTAAACCACTTCATCTCATGGAATCTTCCACTCCACCAAGATCGTCACCACCGCCGCCCTCTCGTTCTCGTCAGGAAGGGGTAATGTGGCTCAAGTACGTTGATTTGCTGCTGTTATTCTGACTGTAGACCTGAAGAGCTTCCTGCTAAGTGCTGGGAGCTTGCGCAAGATGTCCCTCGTCCTAAGGCCAAGAAGGATCGCAACATAATCAGGAACGCCTTCGTGAAGCGTCTCCGGAGAGAGTTGGAAGCCAAGGGGAAGAAAGTGATTGCCACAAAGTGGCGTCAGGATGGGTTAGGCTTGGACTGGGTTTTGATCAACACCCCTCGTCCCCTTGATGACGACTCGGACGACGACATAATTGAGATTATACCTGGTCCACGCAAGAAGACGCCCGAGGCAATTGTCATCGACGATAGCCCCTCCCCACCTGCTTCCGGTGCACCGGCACCCCCTCGAAGACGACCTTCCGTCACGATCAATTCCGACCTTAACCTCTCGGCTCCTGGTGCAATCGTCGTGCCGTTCCCTTCACAATTCCAGGTGTCTCGCAGCGGCGAAGCATTCGATCAGTGGATCGCATCCCAAATCGGTCGTTTCCGCACGCCGGCCACCGCGGTGGCGCATCTGATCACGCCCACGGGATTGCGCATCGACTGGCATCCGATTGCCAATGCGCGTTCTGCCTCGCGTTTGCGCGCTCCAGACGCAGATGTGCCTGTGCCATCTCCTCCACTACCTGCAGCGTCGACACCGATCCAGCCACCAGCAGAGCCAAATTCGGGTATGGGGGAAAGCAGTGGAACAACAGAGGCTGCAACATCAGTGCCGAATACGTCGGACGCGCGTGAGCATCGTAGGTCGGCCTCACCTGCGAGCAGGATGGCAGCCGAGTCCCACCTGGAATCGTTGCCTTCGGGATCCACATTGCCTTCATCCGCGACCGACCCTTCCACAGCCATTCCTTTGGATCTTCCAGCAGTCGATCCTCTCTCAGGTGGAGGAGCTTCTATGGAGCCAGCGGCTTCGGTGGGCTTCCCTCCCTCACACTGGGTCCCGGGCCCCGCCGGTCCATCATCAGCAGTGTCTACCCCACCTTGGATAGACGATGCCGTTGAGAGAGCCGTCTCCCAGGCAATGGCGGACGCAGCTCAGCCAGTGCCACCGCCATCGTCATTAGGATTAGGGATCAACACACTTGGACCCTTGGGACAACCTGTACCGAGCGCCATCCCCTACGTGCCGACGACCACCTCGCCGCTGGTGGGTCAAGTGCCTGTCTTGCCGCAGGCCCCCATACCCGCCGTTGATGCACTCCGCCAGTCGCCCACAAGGTCCATGTTCGAGCGTGGGAGCAACAGCCCGTCGTTATCGGCCGGCTCACCCCAGCCACCCGCCACTGCCGAAGAGCGGATTGCCCAACTCGAGACGCAGCTTACAGCGCTCTTTGATCGCATCGACCGCTGGATGCGTCTTCAAGAGTCGTTTCCCGAGCGGGGCGACCAACTTCAGAGGCAGATTGAGCGCACGGAGCAAAGCATCTTCGATCTCCAGAATCGGATGGACCGTGAGAAGCGCGCAATGGAGGAGGAGCAGGGAACGCCCGCCGAAGTGTGAGAGTGGTGGGAGAGTAATTACAGTACAGCAGTAGCAGTCTTAGATGTACAAGAGATACCTTCGATCGACATTGAGATATTATCACATTGGGCTGCGCTATGGTCTGCATGCTTTGGGAGACACCGAGGCTGCACCTGTCACATGCGGCCGGACCACAGCACTAATGCCCGAAGTTAAACACAATCTTGATGCATATCTTCTTCAGCCACTTCCATCTAGCATTCAATCTCGAGGATATTCGTGCCGGCCTTAATCTTATC
The DNA here is from genome assembly GCA_001599015.1 of Apiotrichum domesticum. Lineage (NCBI taxonomy): Eukaryota > Fungi > Basidiomycota > Tremellomycetes > Trichosporonales > Trichosporonaceae > Apiotrichum > Apiotrichum domesticum. The sequence goes on from BCFW01000012.1 coordinate 98,583, forward strand.
AAGAGTCGGCATTTTGCCGAGGCGCAGGAGCTCCGAGGCCTTGGAGACGTAGGGGTCGCGGCCCATGGATGCAACAGTGGTAATCTTGCCGTTCTTGTCCGCCTGGTAGAGCACAAACTTGAGGTCCTGGGCGCTGCCGTCGAGGTACGACTCGGTGAATTCCGCGCCGGTGCCGACGTAGCGCAGGCCCTTGCCGACCGACGACCAGAAGATGGGTACGCGGCGGTACGGCGCGGGGGTGCCAGCAATGGTCTCCGCGACGTGGCGGCCGTGGTTGCCCGCAACGTTCCAGTGCTCGACGCGGCGCGAGTGGCCGTCCGGGAACTGGGGGTAGTGTGCAATGTCGCCAATGGCAAACACGTTCTTGGCACCGGGGACGCGGAGGCAGTCGTCGACCTTGATGCCGCCGTCCTTCTCGAGCGTAAACGATTCCTTGAGGAACGAGGTCGCAGGCGCGACACCCGTACCCATAATCACCAGCGTGGCGGGCAGCGGGTCCATGCCCTTGACGTGCAGTGCCGAGGCCTTGCCGCCCTCACCTGCAATCTTCTCGACCTGCGCGCCGCGGTGGAACTTGACGCCCTGCGACTCAAAGTTGGCGACGATGGCCTCGCCGAGCTCGCGGCTCAGCATCTTCTCAAACGGCACCTCGTCGACGCCCACGACAGTCAGGCTCTTGTGCTCCTTCTTTGCGAGCGCGCCCGCGGCCTCGAGGCCGATAAACGACGTGCCAATGATAATGAGGTCCGCGTCAGGGCCGAGCGCGGACGTGATCTTCTTGATGTCCTCGGTCGTGCGGATTGTAATCACGCCGTCGAGGTCCGCACCGGGGATGGGGATGCGGCGCGGGGTGGCACCAGGCGAGAGCACAAGCTTGTCGTACTTGACCTTCTCGCCAGACTCGAGGGTAACGCTCTGTCCCGCCGTGTCAATGCTCTTGACTGTCGTCGAGAGGTGGAGCTTGACGCCAAAGTCATTCTCGAGCTCGGCGGGCTTGCGCCACTCAATCTTGTTCGGGTCGTCAATGAGCGCCTTGGACAGCTTGGTCCTGGCTGTCAGAAACAGATATGGGACACACTCTCCACGTACCTGTCAATAGGCGCATACGGCTCCTGGGAAATAAGCACAATGTCGCCGGCATAGTTGTGCTCGCGGAGGCTCTCGATGGTGTGAATGCCGCCCGAGCCACCGCCGACAATCACGACCGTCTCCTTCTCCGTGGTTACGACGGGCTTGCGCGCCTTGGGGATTACGCGGCCGACCTTGGACTTGATCTCACTCTCGGGCGCCGTCACGAAGATCTTGCCGTCCTTGATCTCCGCCTTGTACTTGTACAGCGAGTCAAGGCCGGGTGCGTCCTCGATGTCGCCGGTACACAGATCGAAACACGCTGCCGTCAGTAGGAAGGAAGGAGATAGCACCTACCGCCGTGCCATGGGCAGACGACACGGCCGTCAGCGGAGAGAACGCCCTCTGGGAATCAGCACAAGAATATCGGAGGTACGCACTCTCGAGCGGTGCGCCGTACTGTCATCAGCATCTATCTTGGAAGAACAATCTCTGGACTCACATGCGTGCAGTGGGCAGACGTGGCGTGCTGCGATCAGTTCCTGTAAATCACACCTATGTACCCACCACCTCGCCATTAATCTTCGAGAGGAGGACCTTGCCGCCGTCAAACTCGACGGCCTTCATCTTGCCGTCCGCCAGCTCGGCGGCATCGAGGACAGCGAGCGTCTTGGACATGGTGGACGTAGAATACAGACGGAGGGCTCTGGGGGCTACAGTGGAGAGTCGGGGAAGGAGACGGGCAGCGGGGACGGTGAGCAGAGTTCGAGCGATAGGCATGAGCGGCGCCGAAGCTTCAGAGGATGGGGATGTGGGAAATGGTACAGTGTTGTTAGCACGGTGTCCGACTGTTGTAGTGCTCCGAGTAGCGGAGTAGTGGGCTGCCGATGACGTCGCGCCGCTTCGACCAATAGCCACCGTCCTATATGTGCATTCCATCCCGGAGAATGACGACAGCAAGCGAGCTGCGGCGCAGAATATGCATGCGACTGGGAGGTTGCTCTCCCACACTGCGGAGCATGCGATGGATGCGATGGAGCATGGAGCAGTTCTCCGTAATCGGTGACAACCTCGATGGAGACATGAGACATGAATATGCTAATCTACGTCCAATCCTGGACAGAGCATTTCGCACCCAAATATCCGCTGCATTTCGGCCGTCAGCAACCCGAAAGCCTGAAGCACTCGGCAAAGCTTGGGCGCGGTGCGGAACGAACTGGCATAGTAGGCACGCAGAAGGGGGAACTGGGCACGCCGTTGCTACCATGGAACAAATCGCCGTGAGAACAGCTCTGGCTCTGGCACATATATAGAGAGCAAGCAAGTCAGCATGCCACACCCCAGTCAGAATGAAAACGTCAGAATGAAAACGTGGGCTGGCAATAGAGCTTCGAATGCCCGTTCGTGTTAGTGATGCGCTAGTGGCCAACCTCGAATCTTCGCCCCAATAATCTCCCCCAGGCGTGCTGTACGCAATGACATTGTATGATTACAGCTCTAGTGTGGTGTCGTCTGCGGAGAACACCTACAATAAATCCAGATCCCATCTCGTCGTTGCCGCGCTGTGCTGACGCCCTGTCTGCCCCTCGATCGCACCTTCTTGACAATGTGTGGCCACAACAATGCAGGCATGTGTCGTGTCCTATGCTCGTTTCGCAGGCTGCTGCCTGTTGATACTCCCTGTCCGCCGTTGCAGACAACTGTAGTCGACATGTCGTTTCTCCCCTCTCAGTTCCGCTTAAACGGGGACTGGAGGAGGCGGCACGGGTCCTGTACCGGGCATGGCTCCGGCCTCGCGCTTCTTAATGACCTCGACCTGGCGTGTCAGCAGTGTTTTGCAGCTGAGGGGGGCAAACACCGCACACTGAAATACTCACATAGTTTCCAGGGAACCATCCCATGCGCCCGTCGCGCGTGCGGCCGCGCCACCACCCGAGTTCGTTCGAGTCGCCTGTTCCGGCGTCGCGGCGTTCGAGGACGGCGACAATCTCGTCGGGCTGGAGCGCGAGCTCCCACTCCTCCGAAGGGCGGAACTCCCAGCGCGCGCGCGCAAAGGTGAGCTTGTTGGGGTCGATGACGCCGTTCGGGCCCTCCATGAGCTGGCCGTTTGCGGCGGCCTGCGCCTGCTGGCTTGCCATCAGGAGCTTGACGAGGCGGCTCATGAGGTAGGGAAGACCGACGGCAGAAAGGAGGAAGAGCAGCAGGGGCTTGGCGGATGGCCGCGGGGTGTTGCCGCCGGGAATGCCGTTGGACCACTCGTTGGCCCAGCCGCTTGTCGAGGTGTCGACCTTCTTACCCCGCAGCCAGTTGATGATGCGGCGGCCCAGGCGCATGATGGAAAATACGCCAAGAACCTGACCGAGGTAGGTCTTGAGAGATCCGAGCTGGTCCGCCACGCCAACCATGGCGAAGAAGCTCGAGTGTGTTGCCATGTATGTCGACTCTACGAGCTGAGCCATCGAGGTGAAGGCTGTCACGATCGACTCAATAACGGCAAACGCGGGCGCCGTAGACTGCTGCAGCGAGGAGGTGAGATTTGGCGGGTAGCCCTGGGTTGTCAGCAAAAGAATCATGTCCAGCCCGCTCGCAACAACGCACCTCTCCGGGCATGCCCATGCCGCCTACACCGTATCCTCCCATACCACCGTACCCGCCGTATCCACCGCCGTAGCCTCCGTAGCTGCTGCCATACCCGCCGTACCCTCCCATGCCGCCCATGCCGCCCATTCGGCTAAACGGGGACGAGTACGACGAGTACCCGCCCATACCGTAGGGAGTCATGCCGTATGAAGACTGTCCGTAGGGGGACGACCCGTATCCTGTCCGTCCGTAAGCTGTGGTGTGAGTACAAACATCGAAGACATCGGCAAGAAGAGCGTTTGATCTGAAAGTGGGCAAGCGGCGACGCTCGAGCACGCGGGTGGCGCGTGCGCTCCATTTTCAGCAAGACGTACCGGAAGTGCTAGTGAGTGCGTTGTCGGAAGTAAGACCTGTGGGACGGTCGGGGAGACGCGGCGCGACGGTCGAGCTGGTGGCCGCGACTGTGTCGGTGGACGGTGCTGGAAGACCGGGGAGTGCGGCGGTGGTGGCTGATGGTGCGGGAGTGGTGGAGGCCTCTGCCGCCGACTTTGTCTCCCAGGGTTTCGGTCGGGGAGGGAGCGAGGACATGGGACTGCACGTAGCAGGGCCTGGGGTTGGTGGTGAGGGTTGGGGAGAGAAAGAGGGAGAAGAAGTGTGGATGAGGAGGGTGGTTGTGGTGTGAGTGGTTGAGAAATGTGCACGATGGCGATGGGAGGTAGAGTGGTGGGGAGCAGGAAGCAGGAAACAGGGTAAGGAGAGTCAAAGTCAGCAGCCCGTTTGCGGCGTCGTTTAATTGCCGGTGCATTTGTGCGGATTACCCAGCAGAGCGGAGGAAAAAAGCGAGTCCAGCCTTGGTGGTCTGTGGGGTGGATTGTGGGGTTTGCGGAGTGGCCACCCTGGCTGTCTGGCGCTGCAACGCGGCCTGGGCAGCGTGGCTCGGCCGCTTATGCCCGGACCACTAACCATTTCCATCATCATCACCACCACCCTCGCCACCACAACCCCCGGCCATGGCGACGCTTCCTCCGCTCTGCCTCGCGCCGGCACCAGCGGCGTCGCGGCTGCATGTCGTGCGCAAGCCCGCGATTCGTGTCCGGCAAGCTGTGCGCGGTGAGTACGAGACATCTCCGAGGGAAGCGGTCATCACCGAAGCCACTGACATCTGACCTCCTATCCTCGCCATCTACTCTCTGTTGTTTGCTGATATACTGACATTAGACAACAATGTCCCGCTCCTCGCGCGCCTGCAGCACAAGATGGATCTGCGGAATACGGACCGCATACGGCTCACGAGCCTGGCGTGGGCGGCGCTCGAGTGCAACGTCGAGGTGTTTGAGTGGCTGTTGCTGGACTACGGCCACGACGACCAGGAGCTGTCGCATGTGGGTAACTACGCATTGTCTCCACTTACACCAGGACGCGGCGCACAACACTATCTTTCACCTCCTGGCGGCATGCACCGCGCCGCTCGCAACCTCTCCCCACGCACACCTCCTCATGTCCTCCCCCGACTTTCCCCCGAGGCCACCGAACAAAACCCCCACCGAGCTGATAAAGGCATGCGCGCGCATGACAGAGGTATACTACACGCTTTTCCCCTTTCTCGTCGACTGGTCCAATTCTTCAGGCAAGACGGCACTGCACGTCGCCGCCGAAGCGAACAACGCGGCGTTTATCAACCAGATGTGCGACCTCGGCGCAGACGTCAGCCTCGCAGACTTGCAGGGCAACACGCCGCTGCACTATGCCTCGGCGTTCGGGCACACCGAGAGCATCCGTGTGCTCCTAGAGCGCGGCGCACAGGTCACATTACGCAATTTTGAGGGATTCACAGCGCCAGATTTCGCGTACTCGCACCATGTGCGCACGGCGCTCGACGCCATCGCCCGAGAGGTACATGAGGAAAGGAAGACGCGGCGCAAGGAGGAGCGTGCGATGCAGAAGGAGCGCGAGCGGGCGGAACGCGAGCGGTGGGAGAGGGAACGGAGGGAGAGCGAGCTTGCCGAGGCGTACGAACGCGAACAGCTGCGCGAGGACGCGCGCGCGTATGGAAATCGTCTCCGTTCCGGGAGTGCCAGCACATCCGCGAGCGCAGTGTCGGCCCACTCGTCCTCGCACTCGAATAACAGGCGCGATCCCGAGCCGCCCCTTCCCCCCCTCCCCCCGTCGGTTGCCAAGGCGGCGGCGGCTGCTGCATTGGCAAGGAATGAGAGGCGCGCAGCCGAACGCGGCGTCGCGTACGCTGCTGAATCGCCGCGGGCGGGATCACCTACTCCCAATGCACGGCGCTTCGGAAGCTCAAACAACATGACGCCTCGGCCTGGGGCCTACATGCCGACGCCCGACTCTCCCACGCCCCGCATGGCGAGAGGAGGCTCGCCGCGCCGCAATCCCGTCGATTACGAGTACGACTACAGTCCCACCAGCACCACATTCAGCGGTCACCCAATGCAGGCCACGGGCTCGCAGATGTCGCATGCGTTGTAATACTACTGTAAACCGTAATGTAAATTGCATGTTCTATACAAGACACTATCCAGAATACCCCTCATGGAAGTCGCGCGAAAAAAGCTGCTGCGCTACTGCTACTAGTTGAGGCCCATCTTGAGAGACCCTCCCACGACGTCAACTGCCGCCCAGTCCACCGGCTTGCCGCGGTCGTCGTCGTCATCCCCGTCCTCCTCCTCGCCGTCACGATCCCGCTCCGCGTGCTGCCGCTGTTTGCTCAGGATGTATCGCAATGTGTTCTTGAAGTGCTGCTGTCAGAAACGAGTTGAATTCAGATTTCACTCACGTCAACAATCATCTCCGGCGTGTTAACGCCGTCGACCAAGCCAGGCGGGCTGGCCGACGACGGGTGCACGTCGGTCGAGTGGACGGCGTCAATGTTGCTGGTGATGAGCTCGACAAGCGAGTTGATGTATTTCGGCGTCACGGCCTCGACGCCCTGCTCAAAGTAGTAGATGTAGCGGTCGAGCGCGTCGACGTACAGCTGCACCGAAGTGAGCTCGTCGATGCACCCTGTCGCGATACGCAGCGACTTCTGGAGGCACTCGAGCACGCGCTTGCCGTCGCGCAGAGGCGGCTTGGTGCGCGGTTCACGGTGCGGCTCGTCACCCTGCCACCACATGTGGGAAGCGTAGAGCACTGCCGTCGCCTGGTGACTCTTCTTCAGCAACTTGGATCCGTGGAGCGCTGCCTTAGTGATGAGCGTATCATAGTTGTCCGGTCCAAACACGCGGCTGCTCTGGAGCGCCGAAATGATGCCAGTGATAGCCTGGAGCTGCGCCCGCGATTCCGAGATGGACTCCTCGTACGTCACAAAGGCCTGCACGAAGAACTCGTAGGCAAGCTCCTCCAGGCCGCAATCGTCTGCGACCTGCCCGGCCAACAGGAATAGCCGAAGGCACATCTCGGGCGCCTCGACCTTGGTATACAGGATGGAAATGAGACGGTGGATAAACTTGAACAGCGACGACACGCGGTTCTCCCAGTCCTTTTCCTGACTGTCAATTCATTTGCCAAAGCTCCGAAAACTCACCAGAGTCTGACGGACACGGAACCTCCGCGCGAGCTGGATACTGGACGTGATGAGGGGCGGGAACGTCCAGCGTATCCTCTCTCCACCTTCGGCGAGAAGCTTGTGTGCTGTGCGCAGCAGCTCGTCCTGCGTAGCAAGGTCCTCTGAGCGGAAGAGGTGAACCATCCGGGCAACCCATCCCTGCTCCTCGGCCATCTCGCGCAGATCGACCTGCTGGCGGCGGTTGGAGTGTCCCGGGCCGACAGCATCCTTCTGGTCGCGAACGAGCACGGCACAGAGACCAAGCACGCCCTCGACGTCCGACGTTGTCTCGATCAAGGTGCTGCTTTTCAGGACGGAGGAGACGACGGCGTGGCCGATGGCGGCACGGGTGGTGTACGGCTGGGCGGCCAGCAGGGGAGTGTAGGAGGGAATGGCGAGGAGGGTGAGCACCGACACATACGACTTGATGGGGGCGAGGAGGAGAGCGAGCAGGTTGGCTGTGGTCTGCGGGGCCCGCAGGTCCGGGCTCGCATGGTACGCGTGTACCTTGGATGTGGCGTACGACAGAATCTGATCTATGTACTCCAGGCGGTCAGGGTAGCAGCTCAAGGAAAGGTTTGCGAGCGAAACGAAGAGAGCCGTGACATCCTGGATGGAGAGATCTGGGCGAGCCTGAAGTCAGTACAGTACAACACACGCGCACCCACCTTGATGAGCTCCACAATCTGCTGCCAGAACACCTCAAAGAGACGGGCGTCCTCGGGGATACCACGGAACGTCCGGGGCTTGGCTGGCGGCTCCGGAGGCGAGTCATCCTTCTCGGTTTCCTCCTCCTTCTTCTCTTCGTCCTCCTTGGTGCCGTTCTCCTCGGTCTTCGTCTCGTCCGCGGCATCGCCCCACTCGTTTGCTTCTGCCAAACGCGGCTGTTCCGAGGGCTCTTCTGTTTTCTGGGACGCTGCACGTATGCGCATCCCCTTGACATTCTCCGCCAGCCTGCGCGCCGCCTCCTCCTCGCCGCGGCGTTTCTCTTCCGGATCCTCGTTCTCCGCCTCACGCGCCGCATACGCCGCGAGACGGTCGATGAGCGCAATGACAATCTGCTTGACGTTGACGCGAGGGTGAAGCTGCGCGACGGCCGAGAGGAAGGGCGTGAGTGTGTGGAGGTGAAACTCGTCAGTGAACACCTGGATGACCACCTCCATGAGGTACTCTTGTGCGATGACGTCCTTGCAGCGGACGACCTGCTCGAGTATGGCCGGGAGGATGGTGCGCTTGTACATGTCGACATCGACGCCCTCGAGCTGCGACAGGCGGACGAGGTTGGTGCCCACGAGGATGCGCAGGTCGCGGCGCTCCATCTCGCGTTTCTCCCGCTCGCGCGAGTGGCCCTGGTGCTGGAGGCGCACCCACAACTTGTTCATCTCGATAAAGTTTGTGAGGACAAAGGCGATAGAGTCCTGGAGGTTGCCTCCCGGTCTGCGGTGTCAGTCACAATCAGCTTGAGCTCTTACCCATCGCTAGAGCCCACTGGCAAAAAGTCGCGCGTCTGGCCAGAGAGATAGTGACGTAGGAACAGGCCGCGAGTCGGGTGCTGAACACCGCGGGACATTTCAAGCATATCCTTCATGACCTCACGGATAGGCGCGTCGGGAATGGACATGTAGACGGACCCGACGGTGATCATGAGATAAAGGCGGGGCACAATGTTGCCTGCATACCTTGGAGTGTTAGCTCTGCCCAAGGCTGTACGACCACGGATACCCACTGGACAAGCTCGTAGAGGTCGGCGAGGTGGTGCTTGCCCTCGACATGGGCCTCGTAGAGGTACGTGCTGAGGTGGCGGAGCGAGTCGAACACGGACATGTACAGTTCATAGTACTGCTTTGGGGAGAGGGATGAGGTGCGCAGCTCGGACAGCATGGTCGAAGCTGCCTTGAGTGCCTCCATGATCTCCTCTCCTTCGAGGCATCGCTTGAGCTGGACGGTCTGCACCTTGACCACATTGAGGGCGTCGGCGAGGATCTTTGGATCCTCGGGTACCGCCATCGTGGTGGAGTCGTCGGGGTTGGTTGATGGCAAGGATGGGGTGAGATGGGGAGGAATGAGGATGTGGTTGAGGTTGAGGTGTGGATGTGGATGTGGAATGCGTTGCTGATGGTGGACCTAGCACTGACGACGTTGTGAGCCATCCATCCGACAGTGGCGCCTCGTCGCTGGCTGTGCTGGCTGCACGCTGCACGACGCACGATGACGAACCCCGCATGCTGAACCGTCCGGGAACGCGGGGTATGCGTGAAACCAATATGATAATTATACTTCCGGGTGGCGTCGCATCCGCACCAGCTGCACCAGTCGCAGTCAGAATCGTGACATAAAGTATTCGTGTAACATGTAACTCGCCCATGTTGTGCCTAGCCAACCGGTTGTAGCAAACTCCACATCTGAGTGATCTGTGCACTACAGCATGCAGCACCTTGTTCGACGTGTTGCAACTTATCCAACGCGCAATCTACTTCACAACAGACACCACCACTTGCCCAGAGTGCAACATGCAATAATATGCAACAGACATAAGTTCGTTAAGGTACACAGAATACCCTTCATGCAATATGTGGAGAGGAACGCAGCACGCCGTCTCATCTCGAGACACCAGAGACTACAGCTCTGAGCGCGGCGGTGATAAAAATGGGGGAGGAAGAGCAAAACGAAGAGAAAAAGGGGTAGAGGGGGAGGGTGCGACGAGAGCGACGACAGGGCTGCCGCCGGGTCGTCGCAGGCCGTGGTCCGCGAGGTCCGGTGGCTAGAGTAATCCGCAAGTGTCAAGCTTGGCGAAATTACATCTCCTCCTCCTCGTCGAGCGGGAGCTCCTCGTCGTAGAGCTCGTCGTCGGCCGAGGCCTCCTGGTACTGCATGTACTCGGAGACAAGGTCCTGGAGGTTGCTCTGGATTGTCAGTATTGATCCCGTACAAGTCCATCAAACTCACCTCGGCCTCGGAGAACTCGAGCTCGTCCATGCCCTCACCGGTGTACCAGTGGACGAAAGCCTTGCGGCGGTACATGGCCGAGAACTGCTCGCCGATACGCTTGAAGAGCGACTGGATCGAGGTCGAGTTGCAGATGAAGGTCGACGACATCTTGAGGCCACGGGGAGGAATGTCACACTGAGCGGCGGCGACGTTTCCGGGGATCCACTCGACGAAGTAGGCCGAGTTCTTGGCCTGGACGGTCTGGAGCTGGTCCTCGACCTCCTTCATCGAGACCTTACCGCGGTAGATGCACATGACGGTGAGGTAGCGGCCGTGGCGGGGGTCCGAGGCAGCCATCATGTTCTTGGCGTCGAACATTTGCTGAGTGAGCTCAGGAACCGAGACAGCGCGGTACGAAGCCGAGCCACGCGAGGTGAGGGGCGCAAAGCCGACCATGAAGAAGTGGAGACGGGGGAAAGGAACCATGTTGACGGCGAGCTTGCGGAGGTCCGAGTTGAGCTGACCGGGGAAACGGAGACAGGTGGTGACACCGGACATGACAACCGAGACGAGGTGGTTGAGGTCACCGTAGGTGGGGGTGGAGAGCTTGAGAGTACGGAAGCAGATGTCGTAGAGAGCCTCGTTGTCGATACAGAAGGTCTCGTCCGAGTTCTCAACAAGCTGGTGGACCGAGAGGGTGGCGTTGTAGGGCTCAACGACAGTGTCGGAGACCTTGGGCGAGGGGACGACCGAGAAGGTGCACATCATGCGGTCGGGGTACTCCTCACGGATCTTGGAGATGAGGAGGGTACCCATACCGGCACCGGTACCACCACCGAGCGAGTGGGTGATCTGGAAGCCCTGGAGGCAGTCACAGCCCTCAGCCTCACGACGGACAACGTCGAGGACCGAGTCGACGAGCTCGGCACCCTCAGTGTAGTGGCCCTTGGCCCAGTTGTTACCGGCACCCGACTGACCGAAGACAAAGTTGTCGGGGCGGAAGAGCGAGCCGAGGGGGCCACCACGGATCGAGTCCATGGTTCCGGGCTCGAGGTCGATAAGGACGGCACGGGGCACGTACTTGCCAGCAGCCGCCTCATTGTAGTAGACGTTGATGCGCTCGAGCTGAATGTCCGAGGTGCCCTTGTACGAGCCGTCGGCCTGGATGCCGTGCTCCTCAGAGACGACCTCCCTGTGGTGTGAGTGGGCGACAGTACAAGTAGACTTACCAGAACTTGGCACCAATCTGGTTACCGCACTGACCGGTCTGGAGGTGGACAATCTCACGCACTGAACGAGTCATGGTAAAAAGTGTGGAAACCGGGTATCAGGAGGGTATGAGGAGAAAAGAGGAGGCGAGGAACAAGAACGATAAAGAGAAGAAAGATAATAACAAGGAAGAAGGTAGCGACAGAGACCAACAGACACGTTGACAGTGGCCAGCAAGCAGCGAGTGTACAAAAGGGAACCGTGCGAGGCATAGTGCGACGATGATGGATCACCACGAACGTTGCAAGGGGCGGTTGCAAGGGGGGAGGGAGGCCAGAACGTGACAATCCGCAGAGCAAAACAGACAGAAGCAGCAGTAGCGCAGGAAGGGGGCAGACGATCAGATGAGACAGAAATGGAAAAAATAGACGACGCAGATCACCCAAATGTCAGCATACCACACCATCGGAGAAGGAGCTGTTACTGACTCGTTATCAATGAGGCCTGTGGCTGTGGGGTTGGGGGGTCGTTAGAAGAAGGAGAAAAGAAAAAAGGTCGTTAAAAAGAATGTGGGTTGGAGAGAAAGAAGAGAAAAGGAGGAGAGAAGAGGAGAGCAAACAACACACACACACCCAGCAACGACGACGGGGAGAGGGCTGCTGAGGGGGGAAGGAGGGGGGCAGACTGGGCACTGGGTCAGACTTTGGGCGTGGGCGCGTCTTGCTGGCATCCAGGCAACACGGGCCTTCCGTGGCGCGTGTGTGGCGCTCCTGGGTCCCAGGGGGCGGAGGACGGGGGGGAGCCAGCAAAAGGGAAGAAAAGGAAAACAATCACCTCAAACAGTACTCCTCTGCTCCCGTGCCTTGGGTCCACCCAGTCGTGTTTGGCTGTGTTTGGGGGGTTTGGGACGCGTGGGACGTGTTTGGTCTGTTTGGCACTGTTTGGACACCGCGGGATCAAACTGTGTTTTCGACGCGCTAGCGCGCTAGACTGCGCCAACGCGCCAATCGCGTGGATCCGCAGGAGATCCACAGCTCGATCCAGCAGCTAAACGTATGCACGGGCCCCCAGGTCTCACCCATTGAGCGAGGTACTGTATGTAATACATGTGAATGGTGAGAGGAGTGTTGGGTCGACTGCCAGTCTTCATTCATGTCCTCAAGTTGTAGAGTAGAGTTTGCATTATTATAAACATCATCACGCGATATATACTTTATATCCCAGACTCAAGATCGTTTCCAAGATTGTTTCCACTTGCCTTTCCCTGTCAGACAGGGGAGGCAATGGCAGGGGAGCAAGCTCCGCTAACCCGCACAGTCCGCTTGATTATACCAACCGGAGCTTCCGTCGAGGGCTGGACGGCGGCAGGGGTTGACGGACGCTCCACGGGCGTCGAGGTGCCGCCTGTTTGGTCGCCCCATTGCACCTGCTGACAGTGGGCCGCCGCAGTGGGCGCAGGGAGGTCAAAGTGGACAGCCTCGGGGAGCGCGATGCCGGGCGCCTTTGGCGACGGTTTGCCATCGTCTGAAGCTGAGGCTGAGCCGCTGTTTTCGCCGTTATCGACGGTTTTAACATTCTCCTGCGGCGGGGAACCGCCGTAGGGGACAGCAGGAGGGAGTCGTGACACCAGGTCTGCGTTGGTCCCACCCGACGAGCGGGTGAGAGTCAATGTGCGTGCATGATTGAAACTCTTGCCGACGGGGATTGTGATGCCGTGGACGACGACAGAGGTGAGGACCAGGAAGTACACCACAGGGTAGATGACACTAGCGATTAGCAACTAATCAAACTTGTTTACTCACTTGCGCAGATGGGTGCGGTGACCGTCGTCGGGGATGGTCTCCAGGGCCACTTGGGTGTAGAAGATGGCTCCAACGCCGATGGGACCAAAGTAGCCCGCAAACGCGGCCTCTTTCCATGTCGGAAGGGTTGGGATCCAGTGGGAGAGCAGCAGGACCCACGGAAGACGGCGGCAAAGCATCACGCAGATGCCGAGCACAACAAGACGCCACGGCGCAAGGCCAAACTCGCTAAACTCTTTCCACGGCATTATGGCTCCGATATAGAGGAAGATTGCCTGCGATTAGCACTTTGTTACTCGGTGGAAACATCACATACAGTGTTCAGCAAGTTGTCAATCACGTCCTGGAAAGCGTGGTCCTCAGTCTCCACTCGGAACCAGTCGTCCCATGTGAACGAGTTGCCAACGATGAAGCAGCAGAGGATATCATCCGACCCGATGGTGCCAACCAGGCCGAGGGTGAGGAAGGTGAGCGCAACTCCGAAAGAGAGGAACGACTCGTGGTCGATCAGCCTATTGTCAGCGGCACTCTTCGCTCCTACGCACCGTTTCTCCTCCGCAAAGCGCAGCACCTTCCTGGCTACGAACCCAATGATCGCACCGATGACGATCGAGAGGAGGACTTGGTAGAAAAGGATGTTATAGAACCTGTTGTCAGTCGACGTCATCGGTCGTCAAGCTCAAGTGACCCACCATTCTCCAATGGCTCCTCCGATCGTGTGCACAGGGTGGCTCGGCTCGTGGATGAGAATCAAGTAGATGCCGATGAACAAGAATGGGAATCCAAGACCGTCGTTGGCACCAGCCTCCGCTACTATAATGTTGCGCACCGAGAGAGGAACGTATTTCTCCGCAAAGCGGCCTTCAGTCAGCTCCACCACCGACGACGCACACACCCTTGCAGATCGAGTTGGCGAGAACCGGATCGGTTGGAGTCACGCACGCTCCAATAATAAGCGACTCGAGGAAGGACAGCCCTGGAGCAAGGCCCCAAACCAGGAGAGATGTCACAAACCAGGCACAGGTCATGATGGGAAACAGAAGCGTGCAGAGACTCATTCGCTCGCGCCACAAATAGGCCTTTGGCAGCGAGATGCCGGTAAACAGCACCTGGATGGCGATGATGATGCGGGTGATCTCGAATGTAAGGACATTCAGTTCTTCGCGATTCTTGCCGACCCATTCCAGTGGGGAGAAGATGTTGGCACCAATCGGGCCAAACGCAATGCCTGCGGCGAAGGCAAGAAGCGCTTCGGCTGTGATGTTAGATAGGGAAGCGCAGGGATAGATAGCCGTCACGGTGCCACCAGATAATGATAGCGAGAGTTTTGCCAAGACCAAGGACTCACACATGAACAGGCGCTCTTTGAGGAAGAACGACACCAGGCCGGCTATGACAATGTATCCGCCGACGACGGCGAGCGCCTTGCTCGTCTCTGTGATGTCAAGGTGCACCATTGGGGAATGCTCCTAGTGTCAGGTAAGTTTAAGAGATGGGTACTCCGCCCCCTGTGACTGGTGTTATTGAGGGGGGACGAAGCTAGCGCCGCGAATGGAAAGAACGGCGGCAGGAGTGGTGTTTGGAGCAAGGGTGCCCATTCGAAGTGGTTTGTAAGGACTTCAGAGCTGGGATGCTCGTGAGTGTGTTCTTCTGGCGGGTAGCGTCCGTGAGGTTATCACGCGATATTGAGAGGATGTGCTGAATTGAGAAGTCAGAACACTAGAAGGAAAATGTCGAGATATTATATCAGGAGGGGTCGGTGTGGGGATTCGGATGGGAGCGGCGCTAGCGGGGAAGGGGAAGGATGGGAAGGAATGCTGCGCGATTTAATCTGCGACGAGTCGTTGCAAAAAAAGTGTGTCAGTCAGAAGCGCAGAGAGCGGGGAGGGAGACGAGAGGGGAGACGAGAGGAGAGCTAGGAGAGGACTGTCGATCGCAGTCTACCGAGGCAGCGCCGCGTAGTTCCGTGAGGGACAGCCTCTATGGGATATGTGGATACCGTGCCAACACGGTCCGGTCGTCAGTGTCCGCGAGTGGGAAGCCCAGAAAACCCGAAGCTAGAAGACCACAGAAGTCGAGATAAGCGATCAAGCACTCTGCAACACGCCACGCACAGACCCCCCAAATGGCCCTGTTCTGGGCTGCGGGGGCTGCGAAGGGGAGGCTGTTCACCGCGCGGTCCCACCGAGCAGAAGAGCGCGACGTTCGCTCTGTGCCGCGAGCACTGCGAATGCCGCGAGTGCCGTCGTGGTGCCAAGGGTGGCAAATCCAAGTGTGGAATGCTAATTATAGCGCTGGAACTTGTTATTCCCCCTGGAGGCCCCCTGATTACCCTTTACATAAGGCGTCATGATCCGATTCAGAGATCTAGGACAGTGTGGTGGTCTGTTGGCTTGGCTGGTGCAGTACCACCTTCTCTGCGACCTGATGCTAAGCGCATGGCCTCAACATACAAGCAGCAGACTTTGGCGGGATCATAGGTATAGGCTGATTACACAAGTACACGAGTACGCCGTCATGTCATACAGTGCCGAGGGGACAATGAAGTCGGGAAGTCGTACTTGGAACTTGGCCAGAAAAATGTTAAAATGCTCGGATTGGATTACACGTGCCTCTCGCGTGGTTAGAATTCAGGGTGCAACAGTGTGGCAGTGTGGCACTTTTTTTCGGATACGGAACTAAAATGCATGTTACAATCGTGCGAACTGGAATCTCATTTTGACTAAACTCTACTGCACAATGCTTTTGTTGTCGACGTCGAATCGCTTAGTCGACCTCCTCGACGGAGGGGCCGTCGTTGGAGTCGCCGCCGGCGGCACCACCGGGGAAACCGCCGGGAGCAGCGCCAGGGGCGCCACCCGGAGCACCACCAGAGGCGGCGTAGAACTTCTGCTGTGAAATGTCAGTCTCTTGTTCCACATCCACATTCTCTCGCGAGCTCATTCTCTCGCGAGTGCGTTCTCTTACGTACCATGATCGGGTTCGCCACACTTTCAAGCTCGGACTGGTGGCCCTTGATCTCGTCTGTGGAAGCCGAGTCTCCTGTGTCAAGGAACTTGATGGTCTCCTCGATCTTCTCCTCGAGGGTGGCCTTGTCGGCGGCGTCGAACTTGTCGGCGTTCTCGGAGAGGGAGTTCTTGAGGCCGTAGGTGTAGGACTCGAGGGCGTTCTTTGCCTGGACACGCTCGGCGACCTCCTTGTCCTCGGCGGCGTACTTCTCAGCCTCGGCGACCATGCGCTCGACCTCCTCCTTGGAGAGACGGCCCTTGTCGTTGGTGATGGTAATCTTGGAGCTCTTGCCGGTGGTCTTGTCCGAGGCGTTGACGTTCAGGATACCGTTGGCGTCAACGTCGAACGAGACCTCGATCTGAGGAACACCACGGGGGGCGGGAGGGATGCCGGCGAGCTCGAACTTGCCGAGGAGGTTGCAGTCCTTGGTCTTGGCACGCTCGCCCTCGTAGACCTGGATAAGGACACCGGGCTGGTTGTCCGAGTAGGTCGAGAAGATCTCGCTCTTCTTGGTGGGGACGGTGGTGTTGCGCTTGATGAGGGGAGTCATGATACCACCAGCGGTCTCGATACCCATGGAGAGAGGGGCGACGTCGAGAAGAAGGAGGTCCTGGGTGGCCTCGGAAGTCTCACCGTTGAGGATCGAAGCCTGGACGGCGGCACCGTAGGCGACGGCCTCGTCGGGGTTGATGGAACGGTTGGGCTCACGGCCGGAGAACATGTCGGAGACCATCTTCTGGATCTTGGGGATACGGGTCGAGCCACCAACGAGGACGATCTCGTTGACCGACGACTTGTCAATCTTCGAGTCACGGAGGACCTTCTCGACGGGCTCCATAGTGGAGCGGAAGAGGTCCTGGCAGAGCTCCTCGAAACGGGCACGGGTGATCGAGGTGTAGAAGTCAATGCCGTCGAAGAGCGAGTCGATCTCGATCGAGGTCTGAGCGGCAGACGAAAGGGTGCGCTTAGCACGCTCACAAGCAGTGCGGAGGCGACGGAGAGCACGAGCGTTGGAAGAAATGTCCTTCTTGTTCTTGCGCTTGAACTCCTGGACGAAGTGGTTGACAAGGCGGTTGTCAAAGTCCTCACCACCAAGGTGGGTGTCACCAGCGGTGGCCTTGACCTCGAAGATACCCTCCTCAATGGTAAGGAGCGAGACGTCGAAAGTACCACCACCAAGGTCGAAAATGAGAACGTTCTTCTCACCCTCGGACTTCTTGTCGAGACCGTAAGCGATAGCGGCGGCGGTGGGCTCGTTGATGATACGGAGGACGTCAAGACCAGCGATGGTACCGGCGTCCTTGGTGGCCTGACGCTGAGAGTCGTTGAAGTAGGCGGGGACGGTGACGACGGCCTTGCTGACAGTGCCACCAAGGTAGGCCTCGGCGGTCTCCTTCATCTTGATGAGGACCATGGACGAGATCTCCTCGGGCGACTGTACATGTTAGTGATTGTAATGTGACTGGCGGGCAGCTGCAAAAAACTCACGAAGGTCTTCTCCTCACCACGGTACTCGACCTGGATGTAGGGCTTGGTTCCCTTGTCGATGACCTTGAAGGGCCAGTGCTTCATGTCGGACTGGACCTCGGGGTCGGCGAACTTGCGGCCGATAAGACGCTTGGCGTCGAAGACGGTGTTGTAGGGGTTCATGGCGACCTGGTTCTTGGCGGCGTCACCGATGAGACGCTCAGAGTCGGTGAAGGCGACATAGGAGGGGGTAGTGCGGTTACCCTGGTCGTTGGCGATAATCTCAACGCGGTCGTTCTGCCAGACGGCGACACACGAGTAGGTGGTGCCGAGATCGATACCCTGGGTAATGTTAGAGAACGGCTCGTTTCACGATGGGAGCGTTCGGGAGTACTCACGATAGCCTTGGACATTGTGGATTGTTTTTCTAAGTGGGGATAAAGTGAATTAGGTGATGATGAGAGGAGTTCTGTTGGCGAGGCTGGTTGGTCTCTTATATACGGGCAAAGGTGTGCAGTAGCGGTCGCAACGGCCGTGACAGAGGCGTGCGCAGAGTGTGCTGGAGCGAGCGGGCACCGTCGAGCACTCACCGTGACTTTTCCTTCCACCTGCTTCCCACACACTCCATCCGATCCACCTCATACGCCATAGTAGACCATAGTGCATCACAGACGTTCTCGTGCTTTCTATGCCAGCCCCCACGCCCTGGCCCGCCCTGGCCGCTGGTGGATGCCACGTGCATCGACGTCATTCTCGCATTTTCTGGCAACGCGTGCCGTCTTCTCGCCTCATCCTCAGCAACCGAGTACATTACAGCGCATCGGAGTACCTGGGAGTACGACCGACCTGGATCCAGCGCCAGCCAGGCCCCCCCAGCGGTAGCCAGGTGCACAAAGAGAGTTGGAGAACGAGCCACGGCTGTTGAGAGGGAGAGAGAGACCACCAGAGGGGGGCCGAAAAAAAGGTACAGAGCCGCCCTCTGCCGGCCCAGCGATGGCATCATAGGACATTACGACCATTGTTCACGACACCACGATCCGGTCCGGTCCCCATTTCTTGCGCATCTTACTCGACATCGCCCGTCCCCAGCAGGACCCATCCCAGGTCACAAGTCCGACAGCGGTCCATCCTGATCCATCTGCGGTCACCATGCTACCTAGAAAAACTTGCTGCACCTTGCTGCACAACATAACCAGGCTTCTGGAAGGATGGGAACCTGTTGCAAAGCCGAGTGCCTGTCTCGGTATCTGATACGATCCGGTGATCCTGTGCGGCCTGACACATCCATCACACAACCGAGTTAACAACACCTCAACCCGCGACCAGCATTGCAACAAGGCCAGGTCCCACAAGCTGGGCGCTTGGCGCTATTTAGTACGCACACTGGCGCTACTCGAAAAGGCCAGGCATGATCTGATCCCAGGTCCCAAACTCAAAGCTCCAGCCGATCCAGCACGGGACAAGCGCACGTGTTCAAGGCCGACGGACTTTGAGGCGAATTGAGGCTCTTGGGGCTTTGGCGTTGGAGGACCGCGCATCCCTTCGGTCCGCTCCCCGACCTCCACATCTCGGAGCTGAATCTCCGTGTCGGGCTGACATCTCTCCCACGGCCGCGGGAAGGTTATTTGAGGTTTGACACGCAGAAAGCACGCAAATATCGCGCAGATGACACGCAGATAGCACGCATGTTTTGAAAACATGTTTTTCTCGTGGCACCGCCACAGTTCGATGTGCCGATCCATGATCGTCCTCCGTTTCATATGTCAAGATAAGATAGCGAATGCGATCATCGAGGACGATCAGCCTTACCCCTGGATGATCTTTGATCGACGCGAAGTGACATGTTACATGCTCTCGTTAAGGAGGCTCTAGCGTCGGCGTAGCTCGGTGCTTCTCAGGGGCCAACTGTCAACCTCCCTCTGTCTCTCGTGTCGAGGTCTCACTCAAGCCCTGTGTCTCGCTCATCATCGGCTCTCGCCCCCTCTTCTCGTATGTGCTCTCTCTGCCTATCGCCGATTCACCCTGCGGTTGGTCACAAAGGCTGTTTGATTGTTATACATCCTGCAGCCTCACAGTGTCTGTGGTCGTCGACCCTGTTGTCAGCAACTGAGTGTCCTTTCTGAGTGTCAGGCACGGACTCACCCGTGGGCGATCTGAGTCTCATTCTCTTGGGCTTAAAGTATAAGTCTAACACAGTGGGCCTTGATGGCACGGGTTGAGTCCACTACTAGGCATCTGTAATGGTGGGGTCGGTAATGGCAAACGGTGACAGGTGCCTGCGTCGAATCCTCTCTGTCCAGCGAATCTGGAGGAACCTGCACCGCTGTTGATGCTGGCCGAATTCAGGGCAGAACCGTTTCGGCTGCAGCTGGAACCAGAGAGAGAAAGACTTTCTAACTTCCCCAAGTTCCTCGGAAATCGCATCAGTCGCTTGATGGCAGCGCTCGTGGGGCTCTTCGGCCGCTGTGATGGGGTCGTGGGCGTTCATAATGGCCATGGTGGTACAATTCTTGATCTCACAAGCCTTACTCCAGATGTGTTTACGAGCCTTTTTGCAACTGGCGTAGGGGACTTCATTATCGACGCAGGCGCTCGTGGCTTCGCGAGCCGGCTTCGCAAGGGTATCTCACACTCCAGAGTTCTTTCAGTCACTCGCGGGTAAAAATCCTCTTATCATATACCCACATCGTGTCTCCTCACGCAATCCAGTCTGTCGATCAGAGCCAGAGCGAGACGCTATAGTGTTTTAGGCACGCAAAGCCCCATATCAATTCTGTGGTCTTGTAGCGTGCGTTATTGTGGCCGACATGTTTTCACGATAAGGAACAAATATGTGGTCACTCGCGAGCTCTGTGGGCGACGCCGCCTTCCTTGGTATTCGGCGTGTAAACCCGGCTGTGTAGGAAATGTGCAGCTGTGGTTCGTGTTGTTGGATGTAGAGCTTCCCCAGGTTAAGGGAAAAGAAACATGCGGTAGGCGAAAGACGGAAGAATGAGGAGATGAAGGGACGGATGAGAGAGAGGAAAAGAAGGAGGGAAGAAATATGAGTTTAAATGTCATGCGTATCACGCGCGAGCAATGTCAACCTTCTGCCGTCTTGCTTTCCTGGTATTCCTGACCCGACAAGAGCAAGATACCACATGCCCTCGCCGTCGCTTCCCTTACGCACATACTCTAACCCCCCCAGCAGAGTATCAGAATGACCTCAAACGATCCGACAACGCATCTTGGATATCCTGCATGATAACGGTATTGAGTGGGTAACTATCTATGGGCGGGCAGGCAACGACGGCCATCACCTTCTTGTGTATATCTAATGTCTAGAGCTTCTTGCCCTTGCCATACGACTCGACCATGCGCTCGGCCTCGAGACCCTCGCGCTCCGCGCGGGCAAGTTCGCGGGCGTTGACGGCGGCGCGGTCCGACTCCTTGGCCGCCGCGACGCGCGCCTTGTACGCGTGGTACTTGCTGTCGGTGCCGAGGGAAAAGTCCCACCAGCGGAACGAGGTCGAGTAGCAGTTGACAAAGGCCATGTGGTGGAAGTCGTGGTGGTCGGCGCCGGCCCAGAAGGGGAGGAAGTGGCGCAGCGACCAGGGGAAGTCGTAGCCCGAGTGCGCGTCGACGGCCTGGAAGAGACGCAGCGTGACCCAGACGTAGACGGTGAAGATGTGGAGATCGTTGCGGAAGAGACAGTAGAGGAAGGGACCGGAGATGGTTCCCTGCGCAAGAATGAGGACCTCGAGCGGGTGCGCGTACTCGGCGGCCTGGGATTAGAATTGGAGCACACGGCCTGTGGCACACTCACGAGACCAATGGGCGCAGACCACTCGTGGTGACGCTTGTGGATGTTCTTGTAGAGGGGACCCCAGTGAAGTGCACGGTGAGCCCAGTAGTGGAACATGTCCTCGAAGACGAAGAAGAAGGCGATTTGTGCCGCCATGAGGGTCCAAGACGAGAAGGGAACTTCGTATGTCGCCATGCCAAAGTACGTGCAGATCGGGTGGAACAGCCAGATAAGAGGAGCCTCGCAAGTAAAGTGAGTGATCAGGACCAGCTTGGTCATCTTCCAGATCTGCGCCGGCGTAATCTTCTTGTTTGGCTGCAGCTTCCACTTGTGGAAGAACGGAATCTCGTCAATGATGAGCCATGGGATACAGCGGCCAAAGTAGACGACCTGTGGTTAGAGGTCTTGTCGCCCAGGATTCCTCCCACTCACTTCGTGCAGCACAAACGACATGAGACCCGTGGCGAGAATCGGGTTCCCAATGGCAATGTAGTAGTTTGCCCAGAGACGCTCCAGATAGCTCAGCGCGTCGAGGTTGATGTCACCGTAGAGCTGGTTCTGAGTCATTGTTGCATTCGAAATGACGAGCTGCTCGGCAATGCCCGGTGCAAACTTGTTGAGGTAGTCCATCGCGACGTCGTAGACGGCGGCCATGGTGAAAGAGCGAACAAGGGGAAGAAGCGAGCGAGGATTGGCGTTGTGACTCCGCGATGGGTAACTCGCCGACAAGCTGCGGTGGCGGGAAGCGCTGGTGAGCTGGTGAGCTGACTGGGCTGGTTAGAGGAGAGCTGCAGAAACGAGTTGATGCGTCCGCGTAGATATAAGAATGGTCATGTTCAGCAGGTGGCCCCAAGTCTGGTGAGCATAGGGTTGGTGGACGAGAGAACAATGCAGTTGTGCTAAACATGACACGACGGCGACGCAGCGCCATCGCGATGCGGCGCGTGAATGGGGCGAGGGCCAGTGAGTGCTGCCGGGACTCAAACTGTATACAAAAGATGCACAACAGCCAAGCAGCGGCAAGAAAAGTGGAACGAGAGGTGGAACGAGAGAGAACAATAGACCATTGCTGCTGGCACGATAGGGACCAGTCGTGTGGTAGAGATTTCGTGGTCCGGGCTCAGGATCGGGCAGTCTCGGTGGAGGGACAGCGCGGAGATGGAGTCCGGGGCATGGCATGCAAAGGCAAGACACTCAGGTAAGTAGCACGGAATAAGAAGTAAAACGTCGTGCAACTCTATGCCATAAACGACAATGAATGTATTCGAGCTGAGTGCAGCTCGCTGCAGCTCGTGCAGCGCGCCACGCGCCACGACCGGCACGTTGGCGTGTTGGCGCTGAGATCTGTGGATCGCCCGAGGCTCTCACTCGGCTCCCTCTCAAGCTTTCAAAATCAAGTTCGATCTCCTTTCGGATCAAACTCATCTTTGCTCATGCGCTCATGCATACCGTATACCGCATGCCTGCCTGTCGCATGGCCTTTGTACCCATTGTTCAGCATGTGCTACTTGATTCTGAGTGTTCATCACCGTGATCTAGACCAAGCTCATTATGACACCAGGCACCACGACCTGGCAACAGGCGGACAATCGCGAAAACCGTTTTCGGTGTAGCCCCTGGATATCATCATGGCATCATGGTTTTGAGTCGGGGCTCAACCGTCTCTGATCTCTGACTCGCTGTGCATATGTCTGCTCTGCATCCTCTGTGCTGTAGCCTCGTAGATGACTGCCGGGCGATGTAAACTTTGCATTCTTCTCATAGTTCTCATCTTCGTCTTTGAGATTTGCGTGACTTTGACTGCCACCACCGCTCGATTCCGACTGCGCACTGACTGCGGGCGATGATGACGATATGAGAAGCCGGGAAAGTGGAGGTTGAGCTTGCGGCTGTACTAGATCCAACGGCTCCCACCGATCTCATTGCCGCGTTTGGTGATCACCGCAATACCGCAATGATGTAGGGCACATGTAGGCCGCGCTATGTGTTCACTCTCTCATCCACTCACTCTCATCGAGCAATCGCCAGACAACCGTTGCTTATCTTTAGCTCATCTCGACCGTTACGACATCGGACTGCACTGGAAATAGCCCGCGTATCGATATCGCGACAACCATGTTCGCAAACCTAACATACCAAGGTTGGTGTTTCTTCGTTCTCTGTTCACCAAACTCACGATCAGACAAACAGGCGTTCTTCTCCCTTCTCGATGAGTACTTCGAGTCGCGCCCGCACCTTCTAGGCGGGGGATCGTCCGAGGGTATCACGATCAAGCCCGCCCACGCGCTGGCCGCCGCATCTACCATGGCGTCGGCGTACAACGCTCAATCCGGCCGCGGCGGCCCACCGCCCGTTCCCACACGCTCCCCCGCTCCCGCTCACGGCTCGTCGAACACGCCGCCATACTCTCCCGCAGGTGAGGCGCCCGCGACTCCGGCTGCGAACTCGCCGCTGGCGAGCGCCCAGCAAGCAAGCCAGAAGACCATGAACTTTATGTCGTCCAACGTGAACAAGGTCGCCGCTAACAGCCATGTCAACTCGGCTCTCGGCAAGGTTGGCATGGCCGGCAAGTTCAACAAGCCTGCGCCGTATACCTACAGCGGTATCTCTCAGGGAGAAAGAACCCTGCCACCACCACCGCCGTCGAACCCATCATCCGCGGCTCCGCCTCCGTCAGCGGCGGCAAGAGGTAGTGGCCCGCCGCCCCCTCCGCAGTCGCGTCCTCGAGGCGCTCCTCCCGCGGGCCTCACATCTTCGAGGGTGCGTGACAAGGCCGTGAATATGACGGGGAGCTGACAAAAAGGGCTTTGGACATGTCGATACCAGTTCCGGCGGTGCGGCGCTCAAGACCATGTTCCGTGATCCCAAGAAAGGTAGGTGGTCATGCCCTCGATCTCAAGGTGCTTCGAAGCGCAGAGATGCTTTCAAACATATTCTTCACATGGCAATGGCTCACACGCAGTTACGCCCCCTACGGTGGACCACCACGTGCCACCCGCGCTGGGCAACGCTGGAGGGACCCTTCCGCCTCCTCCGCGTCATGTCGGCGCCGGAGCGGCGGCATCGCCGGGCCCGAACGCAGCCCAGGCCCAGGTGCTGTACGACTTTGAGGGTGCTGTGAGTTTGGAGCGGTAGAATTCTACATGGTTTGGTGACTGGTGCTGACTCCAGGACACGACCGATCTGCCTGTACACGAGAACCAGGTGGTGACTATCGAGGACAAGGCGTCCGCCGACTGTAGGTCGATCAAGCAGCTTCTTGAGACAGTTTCGTTGACACACAGGGTGGACGTGCCGTGACGACAACGGCAACAAGGGCTTCGTGCCCGCCAACTATCTCAAGGAATTGTAAACTAGTGAAATGGCGTGAAGCGTGAGGCGCGATTTACGCGAGAGGAGCACGGGGAGAAGCAGACGTCCTGTTGTGGAAAGGCGGTCCCGGCGGTATGGGCCAAAACATGCAGAGTGCCCGATGCATGAATGTAAAGGGAGCACGACGATCATCTACTGAGCAAGAATCTTGAGCAGGGTTTGTCATACACTCTGCTCTGTTCACGACCCATGCCTAGAGGTAGTCCATAAGCGCCCAGTCTCGGGAAGCGAAGTGGTAACAGCTCGAGTCTTGCACAGCTGAGAACACGATTCTGAAGCGGCGAGCCATCAGCCTGTAGTCTGCATCGGTTGGGTTATGGGGCATGTTCACCAACATGACCGTTAGATTGTGAGACATGGGACGATGAGAGACCATCTGAATGCCTCAACTGCGCACGCCGCGCTGCTGCTGTGTACCATGCACGTTGCATATTCACTGAACTTCCGACTATCTCATCACACCCCTCCGCCGAGTGGTTTGGCCAGCCTAGACCTCCTTGGCCATCATGCCCTCGAACTGCTTCTGCCCGTTCTTGGGGTGCGGGCCGTTAAGCGCGCGCTCGACGTAGATCTCGGCAAAGAGCTTGACGTTGCTGGGGTCGTCGAGCGAGCCGACCTTGACGAAGCGCACGCCCGGAGCCGAGTCGGGGTCCGACCAGAGCGCCGAGGAGCAGTCGCCGCAGAAGTAGCGCGTGATTGTCTTGCCTGCGGGTCAGCTTGAACCGGGGTGAAGCAGAGAGGTTCTAGAGGGCACGGTGGTCGTGCATCCCGGCGCATGGACTCACCGCTGTCGGCCTTGTTGTCCTTGTACGACTTGGGCGTGCCCTTTGTGACCTTGACCTTGGACTGCTCGCTCTTGAGGTTGAGCGACCTGGGTGTGAGCAGGAGAGTGTGGGAAGCCAGCATGTCCCACTCACTGGTCAGTGTTCATCTTCTGGCACGTCGTGCAGTAGCAGATGACGCCGGCATTGTTGCTGTCGTCGTCGAACTCGTACGCAATGTTTCCTGGAGAGTCAGTGGGTGGGGATGGAACCTGGATGTTACAGCTTGACTCACCGCAGTAGCAGCCTCCAGTGCGCATGATGATGTAGAGTCGAGAGGGAAGTGAAGTGAGGAGGTTGCCCCACTGGTGGTTATGTGGTTATATACTGCCAGCATTTGCAGGCTCACCCCCATCGTCATCCGGCAAACACTCTCGGTCGAGGCGCACTCGCGAACCTGGCCTGGAAGCTTGTGAGCATGTCCGCCTCGGGCACGCGCGTTGCCTCGCTTGCGCATTCCTGTTGCCCTGCTGCGCGTAATTGGTGGCTGCCCACTGTCGGAACCGGGAGCGTCACCATGCGATTATGCGACGACGTTCCCCACAGCACCTGGGGTACCGGCTATCGCCGGTGGTTTGACGCCGAGATAAAAGTACGAGAAGTCCAGTTGCCGAAGTGGGGCGGAAAGTGGTCATGTGACGATGACCATGTGAATGGGTCAATGTGCTTTGCTGTCAAACAACCAACACCCAAGGGACTGAATGTAGCCAACACTCTTCCGACGTTCCGAATGGACCTCCCGACGCGACACTCGGGACATGCTCGAGGGATCGCGAGACCCAGGATTGCTGTTCCGATGCTCGCAGATAAGACGCGCGGATCCTCGCGTCAAAGTTTGACGCTTGTCGTTAACAGTGTCCTCGATCCCATCTCCATCAGTTCACCTCACTCACCGCGCGGCCAAGCAATGCATACAATTAACTCTAGATTCTACATATCCTAACGCATTTTGACTCCAGATGCCTCCTCCATCCCCCGGGCTGCACGTTCCATCTCATCAGGGAGGCGCTCGACGGCTTCCTTGGCTTTCTCCCCGAGATCGGACCCGTGCTGATCGTCTCCCAGTGTCCGTTCACTCGACTGTGGTGATACCTTATCGTTGGACTTTTCCTCCTTGTCATCGCTAGACTTTTCGGCCTTGTCCTCGCCGGCCGGCGTCGTCGTGCCCTCTTTATCATCCTTCCCGTGGTCCTTCTTCTCCGCCATCCACTTCTTCGCCTCGGCCTTGAGCTGCGCCTCGTCCCCGCGCTTGAGCGGCACGCGCTTGACGAAGAAGACGGTTACGAAGAAGGATATGCCGGTGAGCGGGACGCAGAAGAAGAAACACGCGTCGATCGCTTTTGCTGGTTGTCAACTAACCGCCTGACTCTTAACACTCACCATAGGCAGACCGGATGAACTCGATCTGCTCCGCGGATAAATCAAGGGCCGCGAGCTCGGTGGGCGACTGCAGGATACGCGTCTCCATGCCGGATCCGAGGGCGAGTTGGTCCAGGCGCGTGCTGACGAGGTTATTGATAATTGCCGCGCAGGCCGCGAGCGAGACTGTACCGCCCAGCATGCGGAGAAAGTTGCGGCAGCCCGTCGCGGTTGCCATGTCCTTTCGCGCGACGGAGGCCTGGATGGCGATGAGCGAGGTCTGGAATGTCTGGCCCGCGCCGACACCGACGAGCACCTGGAAGCCGTAGATGTGTGCCTTGGGCGTCGTCGGCGTCAGCGTTCCCATGAGACCCATGCCGATCGTCCAGATGAAGAAACCCAGCATCAGGTTCCACTTGTAGTCGCCAGTCTCGGACACGGTAAATCCCGAACTGCGGTTAGGTATTGTTTGGAGGGATAAGTACTCACCAGAATGACACAAACACCTGCACGAAGATGAGGGGCAGCATGTCCACGCCGCTCTGGAGTGGGTCCTCACCGCGCACGACCTGGAAGTACTGCGGGAGATAGTAGAGCGAACAGAAGAAGGCCGCGCCATTGGCAAATGTGGTCGCCATGGACGCCGCGACGGTCATGTCCTTGAAGATGTAGAGGGGGACCAAGGGCAGAGGCACGAGTTTAGCCTCGACGAAGACGAAGACGCCGAGGAGGACGATGCCGATGACGAGCGGGGCGATGACGGCCGGCGAGGACCACGGATACTTGGACCCGCTCCAGGAGAGGGCGAGCAGGACGAGCACGGCCCACGCGAGCGTCAGTGCCGCCCCGTAAAAGTCGAGCTTCTTGAGCTTTGAGCGCCATGATCCGTGTACCTTCTTCAGGGGGAGGAGGAAGAAGATGGACAGGATCGCGAGCGCCGTCAGTGGGAGGTTGATGTACTGGAGTCAGTTCAGGTATTTATAGGTACTGGGAGGAGCCCATATGACTACCGCACCTGGGGTCCTCTCGGGTACTCACGAAACACCACCGCCAAGTAAGCTTTTCCGTAAAGATACCGCCCAGAACGGGTCCAAGCGAGTTGGCAGTGGCGACCACACCGCCGGTGATGCCTTGATACTTGCCCCTGTCCTTGAGCGACACGACATCCGATATGATAATCATCGCCAGCGTGAGGATGCCACCGCCGCCGCAGCCCTGGATGGCGCGGAAGACGATGAGCTGGATCATCGACTGAGACACCGAACATGCAATCGAGCCAACGAGGAATATGAACAGCGACCCGAGGAGAACGACCTTGCGGCCCCAGATGTCGCTCAGCCGGCCATACACGGGCTGGAGCGCCTGCGCGTTAGATACACTTCTGAGCGGGGGCAGGGACCGCAACAGCTCCGTTTCCTCCATTTCCCCAATTCATACCCAGTCCCACGTACCGTGCTGGTCAGCATGTACGCTGTTCCCACCCAGCTTGCGATAGACGCCTCATTGAACACCTTGCCCAGAGTGGGGAGTGCTGTGGTAACACTGGGGTCAGCTGTGGTCGACGGGGTCAACTTCCATCGGCCATCCCCGACGGCTGAGGCCGCCGTCATGTGGAGAATGAACACCCACTGGCTGCTGGGGCGTTGTTGCTTCTGGAGGAATGCAGCATGCAATGTCTCTGGGACGCGGCCCCAAGCAGCAAACAATTGTGGCCAGCAACGACAACAACTCACATGGTCTGGTCGAGAAGACTGCAGAACAGCGCGCAGTTGAGACCCAAAAAGATAAGGATGACCTGGCGCACGGGGAGGAGATTCGTCTGGTCCTGCAGCTCAAACTCCATTTTCTTTCCCTTCTTCCTGTCTTCCGCCGGCGGCTCGTCTATGCTACCGCCGTCGTTGGCTGTACTCTCGTCTTGTCCACGGTCGTCTGGAGTGTTTTGTGGCGGAACCCCGGAACCAATCGAGCCGATCGCGCGCTCCTCGTCGTACGGCGAGCGCGTTTCGTCGAGTGATACGAGCGAGCGGTTCCGTGCCCGTCTGGGACTGCGGGAGCTGTACTCCTCCATGCTATGTCTCCACGGCCGGTGTTCGTCGTCGTGCTCCTCGTGCGTCGAGAGTCCGCGCCCCTCCTCATCCGAGCTCGCATACTCGCCCGTCTCGTGTGTCGCCATGCGCCGCAGACTCGCACCTGCTGCGGAGTACGAGGAGCCGACGGAGCCGGCGCGCGTTAGAGGGGTCGGATTGGGGCGTCGTCGCCGCGTCGTCGGGGAGAGAGAGGGGGATAGCGGACTCGACAGGCTAGACGGGTCGTTTGGTGGGGCCAGTGGGGCTGGTGGGTCGCGCGAGACCGTATCTCGCGAGTCCACCGCCTGCGTCGTTCGTGAGTCCATTGTGGAGCTGGAATGGTACAGACAACAAGAGTGGCGGTTGTGGCAATGTCAACATCGCAGCTACATCCACTCGTTTGACCTGGCTAAACCATGTTGTTCTCAAGCAGAACATGGGCCGTTGCGCGCTCCAAGAACTCTCCTCTTCCGACAGAGGTCTGTTACGAGAAGTAATTTTCGGCTGTGGTACGGTGATTTCAGGGTCGTTGCGGTAGTGACCGTCGGAGATGGCCGAAGACACCAACCTCTTGCATCATTGCATGTGTCTGGTGTTACCTGGCCGGCCTGGCCTGGGCGTGCTGGTCGACCTAACCATCGACTACTCCAGCTCCCAGCAGAGGCCACTAAGACGCTTCGTCGCCCTATCCATAGTTACACGCTTGTCCGATTTGATAACTGCATCACAAACGAAGATCTGAACTACACGACAGGAGGGCTGCCAGCACGCCTCCCGCTCCTCTCAACATTTAGATGGCAGTGTATCCGCCGTCAACGGCCCAGATCGCGCCGTTAACGAACGACGCGGCGTCGGACGCGAGGAAGACGGCGACGTCTGCGACCTCCTCGGGACGCCCGGCGCGCGCCATCGGGACCGGAGGGAGGTGCGAGAGTGCGGCGGTGACGCTCATCGTCTGGGTCATCTGGCTGTCAGTGGGCGAGGTTGGGGCAGCGAGGGGAGCGTGATATTTCCGGCCGCAAAGAGGTCGGTTCTGTAACTCACGGGAGTGTCAATGTACCCCGGGGCGATGGCGTTGCAGCGGATGCCCTTGCCTCCGTAGTCGATCGCGACGTTCTTCGAAAGACCGCAGACGGCGTGCTTTGACGCGACGTACGACGGGGTGCCGCCCGTTCCGACCATGCCGGCCACAGAAGTGATGTTGACGATCGAGCCCCGGCTGTGCCGGCGAGTGTCCTCGTCGCTGGCGTGAGCAGGCTGTTGCAGTCTGGGTCGACACCATGTGGGGACCGGGTGAGACAGGGGCCGTAGGATTTGGGACGGGGTGTTGGGCGCAATGACCACGGGCCGTCATGGGCCACACTGTTGCAAGCTCATACTTGCAAGGTATGCCTCAAACATCCACTGCCAAGTAACCTACTCGCACTGTTCAACGACCACGGCAAAGACTCACGTGCCAATTGGGTCCTGCTTCTCCATGACCTTGAGCTGCTCCCGGACGCAGAAGAAGAGGCCGCGCTGGTTGATGTCGATGACGCGGTCCCAGTCGGCAGTGGTGCACGTCGCAGTGGGGGCAACCTTGCCGGTGATGCCGGCGCAGTTGACGGCGTAGTCGACGCGGCCAAACTGGGGTCAGAAGCTACGGTAGTGAGTTGCATACCTTTGACGCCGTGCCGGTGATAAAGTTCTTAACGTCGTTCTCGTCCGAGACGTTGCACACATACGTCTCAATCTCGACATTCGCAAACTCCTTCTTGAGCTCGTCGAGCTTCTCGGCCTGCAGGTCCGCGATACCGAGGCGGGTCACGCCGCTGCGGATGAACGCGCGGACGGTGGCTGCGCCGATCTGGGATTAGGATCAGGTGTCAGTGAAGGGGACGCACGCCGGATGCGGCACCGGTGATGACGGCGACTCCACGGAGAACGGGCATTGTGAGAGAGTGGGGTCTGGTAGGGTGACGTTGGTCGTTTGGGTGTAAGGGGAGTTGGAGCTGGGCTGGAATTGGGAGATGGAGATGGAGATGATGATAAAGAGTCGCGTCCAACCTCTAATATGTTGTTGAGCACACTGGGGCTCCCTTTGTGCGCCACATGCGATATGCGTCGCATGCGATGCGGTAACGACTCCGGGGCGACGAACAATAGCATATGCATATACTGAGTTTCAATTGCCGGGTGCTATTATAAGGCGGGGGCCCGGTATGCCCCAGCATGACGAGGGGCCGAGTGGCGCTCACGCCTCGTTGTTAGGTGAAAGGTCAAGCAAGGTTGCGCGATAACCGCAGTGTTGATTAATTGGCATCGACACGCGCAGCCAAAGGCTGCAGTGGTGAGGTGGAGCCAAGAGATGGTGGAGGGAAGCCAAGAACTGGCCCCTGTGCCATAATGTGTGAGCTCGAAACGGGCAGGAACGCATACCAGGACAGTGGTCGCTGGACACAGGCCGGCACTGAAGCTGATAAGGTTCTGGTGTCACGGGGTTCATTGTGGTCAACGCAATGGTGAGTGAATAGCCCATATCTGCCATGCTTGTTTGGTGAAGGAAACGGTTGCCATCCATGCATGGTATAATCGCCACACATGTTGCTTGTCTGAACGCGCGTGAACGCCACAGCTGGTGTGGCGCGCAGTAACCAATCCAAGGCCGACTGCTGCGCTGCTGCTTATGCTGTATGCTGCACAGCCTGCCGCAAATCGTTATTGTGTACCAATGAACGCAGGAGTTTATTATTATCAATAGTTGAAGCCCTCAGCTATGGCGCACTGGTCGCCACCCCCGCGAAATAGATAGAGGTCGAGGTCAAAGAATGCCCCTGGATGCTCGCTAACGCCCACCACGATGAGGATAATAAGCAGTGTTGTCTCGTCGCGCGGTAAGCTCTTATGAGACAAGAGAGGAGCGGATAGAGGGCGACACCTATGGGAGCCGAGTAGCTGTTTATAACTGGATCACTGCATCAAGGTCGATGAGGAACTTATCAGATGCTCACGGCTCGTACGTCGCTGACAGTGGCACAGACCATGTTCCACAGTTGATCATGTGCGCTTCTGCAGCTGCGGACTCGGGGCCACGGTGAGCCCCTCGGCCTGCAGGAAAACCCCTCGGTACAGTCACTTGATCCTCGGTCTCATGTCGGCTCGCCAAGCTCGAGGACTGCGGACTGTGTCGCGACGCGAACAAGTCCAGCGCCAAGTAGTAGATTCACTTCCTACGTGTTAGATGACCATATTGAGAAGTAAAATTCAAGCTTGTCATCCGTCCCTCTCGTGTCAGTCCACTGAGACAGATGCTCGTTCGGTGTTATCGGAACCGCCGTTACTCGTCGATGCTTCTCTTCTGCTGACGAGAACCCACCTTCTCGGCCCGCCGATGACGGCCCCCGTCCTTGCACCCGAACGCCAAGATATGGAAGCACAAGCCATGCAAGCCATGCGCGCACAAACCCACAAGCCCCCAAGCCCCCCAAGCCACACCCGTCACTTCATTGTGGCCGATGCCGAGCTGACCGGGGCAATGACCTCAGAGGGGACGAATGTAGGGCTTGGATGTGTGAGAGGGGTTCAAAGTCCCTGTCACCACGGCCACGAGCGAGATTTTGTTCTGTGTGATGGTCGCAACTGTTCTGCGTGATGGACACGACTGTCAGCAGTCAACGGTCAATGATCAGCAGTCACGGTCAGCAGCCAGTGTGAGCATGTGAGAGGTTATAATTGCCAGCTATCACCAGACTAGGGTGGGCTGTGGTATGTGTCGATTGTGCAGACTGGTTGAGTTGGTGTTGATGAAGAGTGAATTGCTATTGTTGGACCCACTACGAAGGCCCCCCCTCGCTTGCAGACCTTTATAGCTCACCCCTTCTAAATCATAAAGCGCAGCATTTTCGCGACTGCGCGTGTCCGAGTGCATGGACAATGTGTCTCATCGCGGCCCTTTCTTGTTCTCATCACATCTGTGGCTAGTTTGGCAAGCGCCCTGTTGGGCTGGTTTGTTGTGACACAAAGTGACGCCATTGATGCACCTCGAGACAAGCAGTAGAAGCACCAGAAGCAACACACTTCAGCACGGTCGTCCTGCTGTCACCTCCGAGAAGCTCTTGATCTACTTGTCTGATGATCTGATGTGTGTGTTCCATGTGTATGATCGATAGTCGCCGCAACCTGTCACCATGTCACCTGAAGAGGTGGTCATTTTCTTTTCTCGGGGTCTTTGCACCATGCAACTACCCCCCCTTGCGACATATGCGCGACATTGTTCCCTTATTTTTCCCCACTTGCTCCTACCTTTTTTTTTCTTCCCACTTTTTTTTTTTTTACTCACGCAGGTCCTGCAGAGTTCGGCAGATCCGTTTCCCGTCAGTCCCGTGTCCGCGTCCGCGTGTTCCTGCCGGCGCCACCGCCGCCGCCGCCACCACGCCACCGCAATTACCTGGTCGGTATGCTTGGCCCTCGGGCCTCTCGGGCCTCGGGGGGACGTGGTGACACGTACTTGACAGCGTGGTGCGAAGATCTCGGCGCCCGTTCTCCCTCAGCATCCTGTCCGCATGTATCCTGTTTTTTTCTCTTTTTTTTTGGTCCTGTGGCCTGTGAGCTGTGTTTCTGTGGTCCTGTGATCCTGGATTGTATCCCCCTCCGCCGCCGAACCACGGCCAGGGGGCTTCGCGGGGTTCCCCCGTTCGGCTTCTTCGGCCTCATCTTTGTGTGAGGGTGACACGCCATGCGGCCTCTTGAGCGGAGGCGCGGAGGTGATAGTTCCTGCCAAGGCACGCGGCGGCATCAAGCCAATTCGGTCAGTCACACATCCACACCACGGACACTACACTACTGCAACATGCAGCAGCTCAGTAGTGCATCGCCTCCTTGTTACCCCGCCGCTGGCCGACTAGCTCGTCGTTGGTTCAAACGTTCATACACACAGGGGACAAGGGTTGTGGTATCAAAACAACAGTCGTGAAGCATTGATGCGTACAATGTACCCTGCCGCGAGCACTGGTTTGTACGTGCCCCCACGCGTTCCCYCCCCCCCCCCCCCCCCGCTAGAGGCAGGCGCGATCGGCGCGAGCGCGTGAGCAGCTACCAAGCTAACACCAGACCTTGATGTCAGGATCCATTCGGAATGAACCGCCCACAAGGGGGGCGCGTAAAGCAATTGCTTCGTGGGAGCCGGATCCAGGATATCATGCGATATCAGGATCAGGACCACGATATCACAATCAGGATGGACGGAGAAAAGGGAGACAACAGCGCTGGACAGGGCGGGGGGGAGGGGGCCCAGGAACTCGAGAGATGAGATGGGCTATGGTTGTTTTGGATAATATCTGCCTTAACCATCTGGGCTATTCTCTGTAATCGTCGCTTTTGTATTCATTCCAAAATGATAACGTTTGGGAGACAGCGAGAGACACGGAGACGTCTTGCATGTGATCCTTCTTATGTACAATCGTGCAAAAGAGGCCTTTTGAGGTGCATTATTGCAATGCATGCATGACGAGATGTGTGTGAGATGGTGGTGTGCATGCATGTAATTCACCCCACTACTCGCTCCCTCTCGGGCCCCTGCGACATTGTGGCCTTGTGGGCCTCTTTTTACTGCTCATTTTCTTATTTTATTTTTATTTTGCATGACGGTACGGCGGAGGACCCCGGTGCCTTGCAGCCATGCACGCGCACCACGACAGCAGCAGCGTAGCAGCAGAGCGCCCAGAGTCCCCGCCCCTGGGTCCTCTGTCATTCCATGAATCTGAATCTATGAATCTCACAATCTGTACCATACCCGAATCATCCTCTGGCTCCTTTGCCTTTTGCTCCGCACTTTAGCTCTGCAAGCTATCCTGGCTATCGGCTGCTAAAGCTGCTCTCTCTCTCTCTCTCCCCGCCCCTCCGTGTGTCGGACGTCCCTTACACACACACACAATTAATTCTCTTCAGCCGACTGTCCACTCTCATCCTCCTCATCGGCCTCATCCCAGATACGCTTTCTCGTGTCTCGCAGGTA
The DNA here is from genome assembly GCA_001599015.1 of Apiotrichum domesticum. NCBI lineage: Eukaryota > Fungi > Basidiomycota > Tremellomycetes > Trichosporonales > Trichosporonaceae > Apiotrichum > Apiotrichum domesticum. The sequence goes on from BCFW01000012.1 coordinate 133,602, forward strand.
CCGTTATAGAGCGTCTTCGGCATCTGCCTCCTCCATCCGTCTGCTCGCCCCCGCCTAGTCGTGTCGGATCGAAGTACCGTCCATTCCTCCCGACACAAGTCCCTTCAGACACACACTTTCGCCTCCCACCATCATCACCCCTTTTATCGCCTCATCATTCTTGCTCTCGCCGATAACAAACTGGGCGGCAACTACTCACACACACACACTCCATTGCATCCCACCGGTATCCGTCTGCCCACCACGATTGTTGACACGACCGTCATCTAGCTTCGCCCGCGGCATCACACGAGGTCCTGCGGCACCGCGTTTCGCAGGTGTCCTCACATACAGCCGCTGCGGGCGATTTGAGGTGTGAACTGCGTGCTCACTCCCAACCGTATCGAGACGTTCCACCTTATTGGCGAACTGGCGGTCTCGCAATCTCTCTGGATACCCTCCTTCTTGGTGCGTGAATCACCGATTACTCCACTTCACCACCCCAAAGTGAGGCGTCCTGTGTGCCTCGTGCATCGTGTTCCTACGATCTTCACCTCCTTCCTTGGTTCTGTCCGCCTTGTATGTGGGGTCGCTAATACCAGTTGACAGGTCGTCTCGTGTGGCGCCGCATCCCAAGGGTTGCGGCTTTCGTATATAACATCCGTTGCGGTCGCTGTTAAGCTTGACAGCCGCCATGGCGGACATAACCATGGCGGAAGTGCCAGAGGGCACGACCCCCTTCGAAACCTACATCTTATCTCTACTCTCCTCGTTTGAAAAGGACCCATCTCTCGCCTACGAAGCCGGCCCCACGGAGGAAGCCAAGACTCCCGGGCAGCGTGCCATTGAGCACAGCATCCTCATGCTGGGCAAGCGCGCCGCTGGCCAACCAACTCCGTCTCTGCCCGCGTCGCGTACTCCGCAGACTTTTGATCTCGACAATGGTGAAGTTTGCCCGGCATGCAGCCGCCCCGGTACTTCTTCTGGCACCTCATTTGCTTCTCTCGAACTCGCTTCCGGTCGCGCTCCCTTCGCGAACGGTACATCATGGAACGGCGCTCGTCATCCCGATGGCATGTCAGCCGAAAAGGAATTGGAATTGCTCAAGGCTCAGGTTCAGGATATTGCGCGCGTTTGTAAGGTAGGTTATCCTCTGCGCCCTGAGCGTTCTGCGACACCGCTGACGTATAGGCTGTCGCTCGGGGCGACCTCACGCAGAAGATCATCGTGCCCGTCAGGGGACAGGCCATGACCGAACTCAAGGATATTATCAACTCAATGGTGGACCGTCTGAAGACTTTCGCGACCGAGGTGGAGCGCGTGTCGCTCGAGGTCGGAACTGAAGGAAAGCTTGGTGGGCAGGCGTTTGTGCAGGGCGTCGAGGGAACATGGCGTGAACTCACCAACGTCGTCAATCGTCTCGCCGCCAACCTGACGAACCAAGTGAGAAGCATCGCAAAGGTTACCAAGGCCGTCGCTCGCGGTGACCTCAGTGAAACAATTACTGTGGTCGCCAGTGGCGAAATTGCGGAACTTGCTACTACGGTCAACGGAATGGTGAGTGTGTGACCTGAGCAACACTGATCAAAGGTTATGTCGCTACGAACACTAGCCGACGAAGTCAGTCGTGTATCGCTAGAAGTCGGATCTCAAGGAAAACTGGGTGGCCAAGCTTATGTCCCGGACGTCGAGGGTGTATGGAAGGACCTCACCGTCAATGTACGTGCCAACGCGATTGTATGATCTGACATCAGGTCAATCGAATGTGTCACAGTTTGACAACTCAAGTGCGAGAGATTGGCAGCGTCACCACTGCCGTCGCAAGAGTACGTCTCAAGTAGACTTCGGAAAGCTGACTTCAAGGGTGACTTGTCCAAGACCATTCAAATCGAAGCAGAAGGAGAAATGGCCGTTTTGAAGGACACTGTGAACTCGATGGTCAAGCAACTGACCACCTTCGCCGGAGAGGTAACCCGTGTGGCCCTCGAAGTAGGAACGCAAGGTATCCTTGGTGGGCAGGCGTTTGTTGATGGTGTCGAGGGTGTCTGGGCGGATCTCACAACAAATGTCAACGTGAGTGCATTCCAGCCTATGTCATACTGATGTCAGAAAATGGCCCGGAATCTCACCGATCAAGTGCGAGAGATTGCCGAAGTTACCAAGTCGGTCGCCCGTGGTGACCTCACCAAGACTGTCAATGCCGATGTCCAAGGTGAAATTTTGGACCTCAAGATGACTGTAAACGACATGGTTGCCCAGCTCACGGTCTTTGCTGCAGAGGTCACGCGCGTGTCTCTCGAGGTCGGTACCGAGGGTCAGCTCGGTGGGCAGGCCTTGGTCCCCAATGTCGAAGGCACTTGGAAGGTTCTCACCGACAACGTCAACATTATGGCTCTCAATCTTACGACTCAAGTCCGTTCCGTCGCCGAAGTTACCACCGCCGTCGCTGCTGGTGACCTTTCGAAGAAGATCACCGTCGAGGCCTTTGGCGAAATCCTCCAGCTCAAGGACACGGTCAATGCAATGGTCGACTCGCTTCGCAGTTTCTCGTCCGAGGTCACCCGTGTCGCCCGTGAAGTCGGTACCGATGGTCGTCTCGGCGGTCAGGCTCGTGTGCCTGGTGTGGCTGGTACCTGGAAGGATCTTACCGATGGTGTCAACGTCATGGCTGCGAACCTCACGGTGCAAGTACGGACAATCGCACACGCTACCACTGCTGTCGCACGGGGTGACCTTACCCAGAAGGTCACCGGCGTCACGGTGTCAGGTGAAATCCTCGATCTTGTCAACACCATCAACAATATGATTGACCAACTTGCAATATTCGCTGCAGAAGTGACGCGTGTCGCACGCGAAGTAGGAACAGAAGGAAAGCTTGGTGTACAGGCAGAGGTTGAGAACATTGAGGGGACTTGGCAGGAGATTACGTGAGTGCGACCGTTGTTCATGTCTGACAATAGTTCCAACGTCAACACCATGGCCTCCAACCTTACCTCGCAAGTGCGAGCCTTTGCCCAGATCTCCGCTGCTGCTACCGACGGTGACTTCACTCGCTTCATCACAGTCGAAGCGTCGGGTGAAATGGACTCGCTCAAGACCAAGATTAACCAGATGGTGTACAACCTACGCGAATCGATTGAGAAGAACACCAGTGCTCGTCAGCAGGCTGAGTTGGCCAACAGGTCCAAGTCCGAGTTCCTCGCCAACATGTCGCACGAAATCCGTACACCGATGAACGGTATCATCGGCATGACCGTCCTGACTCTTGAGAGCGAGTTGACTCGTCAACAGCGCGAAAACCTCATGATCGTGTCAAGCTTGGCCAGTTCGCTGCTTACCATCATCGACGACATCCTCGATATCTCCAAGATTGAGGCGGGTCGCATGACCATGGAACAGATTCCCTTCTCCCTTCGCCTTGCGGTCTTCAGCGTCCTCAAGACTCTCTGTGTCAAGGCATCGCAGAACAAGCTGGACCTTATCTTTGACATCGATCCTTCCATTCCCGATCAGCTGATTGGTGACCCTCTCCGTCTTCGACAGGTTATCACGAACCTTATCGGCAACGCCGTCAAGTTCACCACCGAGGGCCAGGTTGCGCTGTCATGCCGCGTCAAGTCTTTCAAGGAAGGCGAAGTGGTTCTCGAGTTCTGCGTCGCCGATACCGGTATTGGTATCAAGCAGGACAAGCTTGATGTCATTTTCGACACCTTTGCCCAAGCCGACGGATCCACCACCCGCAAGTACGGTGGTACAGGTCTCGGGTTGACAATTTCGAAACGTCTTGTCAGCCTGATGAACGGAAAGCTCTGGGTCGAATCTGAGTTTGGTGAAGGTTCTCGCTTCTACTTCACCATGACCGCCGAAACCACCTCCAGCACGCGCGAACAGGTCGTTGAGCGCCTTTCACCCTGGGCTGGCCGCGCCGTCCTCTACATCGACACTCTCGGCGATGACAGCGGCGTTTGTGAGATGCTCACCGACCTGGGCCTCAAGGTCACGGTCATAAACTCGGCCAACGCCGTCTGGAACCTCAAGCAGCTGGACGGTTTCCCTCACTTCGATAGCATGATCGTCGACTCTCTTGCAGGGGCTGAGAAAATACGTACTATCGAGCACCTGCGGTATATTCCCATTGTGCTCCTGGCTCCATCGAATAGGGCACCTGGGCCTAGCAACCCGTCCTTCATTGACCTTGACGAGGCCAGGCGGAGGCTCCTCGGTCTCCCAAGCAGCTCTGAGCAGGTCCTTTCGCCAGTGCCTGTAAAGGACTGCCTCGACATGGGTATCAACACATACTATACCACCCCTTTGAATCAGCAAGAACTGTCCAACGCTATAGTGCCGGCCCTCGAATCGCATCAAGTGCAACCGGGAGACGCGGTCAAGGACACCGTTCTCAACATTCTTCTTGCCGAAGACAACGTTGTCAACCAGAAGCTCGCCGTCAAGCTTCTCGAGGTCGCGGGCCACAAGATTGAGGTGGCCGACAACGGAGAGATCGCTGTCGACAAGTACAAGCGGAGATTGCTGGACCGCAAGCCGTTTGACGTCATTCTTGTGAGTGGTTTGATAAATCTTAGTAGCAGGAACCCACTGACCGTGACAGATGGATGTGTCGATGCCTGTTATGGGTGGCATGGAAGCGACCGGCCTGATTCGTGAACATGAGGCTGTCAACGCTTTCTCGCCTACGCCGATTATTGCCTTGACGGCCCACGCGATGATAGGTGACAAGGAGAGGTGTCTTGCCGCTGGCGTAAGTGTCCTAACATTGTGATGAGCTGACATTCCAGATGACTGCATACGTTACCAAACCTTTGCGACGCGGCGATCTCCTGGCGGCCATTGCCAAGGTGCTCAACACGAAGCCTCGGGACGTCCACCAGCTGTATCTCACCGGGTCTGGCGAGATGAAGGACGACACGGAGCGGACATTGACGCTGGCTGGTCGCTAGCGCAACAACACCACTATTTCATGATTGGGGACTCGGATTCGTTCATCATATCATTTCTCCATATTCCACATATACCACACCTTGATTCGAGTGCATCGCATTCCGGGCCGAGTCTTCACTGGCGTAAACATGGTCGTGATACTCGACAGCTTGTGCTCTGCATCGATTGTAGCTCTATGTAATGCGTATTTGGTTCGCGAATGGAGTCGAGTCGGACCGGCTATGGCTCCCATTGACTCCAGTCAATTCGGTCTGCACCCGAGCAGGAACGGCTGATGGTGCTGAGAGAACACAAGTGACGCATCGTCGGACGTCCATGCGGGCAATTCTGTCGTTAGGTTGATTACGCATAGGCGCTGGAATCCCTCACCCAGGGTTGATCAATGGTGCCCATGTTACGGAGAAGCTATCATGGTGAGCCGAGAGACGATCGTCATAACCTACAGCAACCATCTGGGTTTTCGTCAAGCTCTTGCCGATCATGACACTGCGGCGGCACGCCCGCATGGCAAACATGCTGCGGGCCTTTGTGCACCGCACCATCTGGCCGCTTGGCCGCGCACTGTCTGAGAGAAGGTGAAGTAGCTGCTCCAGATCTACTGTTAGTTCCAGCTTCACACCAGGCATGTACATGACTCACCCTTGAAGTCAAAGGTCGTCTCCTTGCTGACAGGCATAGCTCTGAGGCTAATACGCTCTCCTCTTCCTGGGGGCGCGTCCTCATCCACGTCGACATCAAAGCCATTCGCCTGCAGGACAGACATGTTCTCCATCGCGACAATCTCGTCCGCGGCAGTGAGCTGCATGGGTCGCGGCCTGGGTGTCAGAAGACAGATTCAACACCAGATTATAGAGTGACGAAACCTACCGGATGAGAGCTTGCGACTTGATGACAGTCGTCCTTTGTAAAGTCTCAAAGTTGTATTTTTCGTCGCTGGCGTGCTGATCCACGATGAACAGATCATCGGACGCTGTGGACGCCCCGATATCCTCGGCCCCATGTCGTAGACGGGCAATAATGAAACCCTTGTTGAACTGCCCCAGGACTTCCATCTGGGCAAAATCGTCCTTCCGGATCACGCGCGCGAGGGCCGCCTCAGCCTCACCTGCATCACGGTTCTGGACGCCTGCGGCCTTTGTAATGGCGCCCTGGGCGAGCATCCTGGCGGCACTGCGCGTGGTTTCCGGCTGCTTTTGGCGGCGTGTGCGACGTGAGCTCATGCGCTTGCGCAGGCGGGACATGTTGAATTGTAATGTTGCCGCACCGGTCCTGCCCGCAAACTGGATCTCATCCCGATATCCACTTGGGGCAGTGACCTCGTCGACATCCATTCCATTCAAATCCGCGACGGCATTAGGAATGGGAGTCAATGATGACTGATCCGGGGATATTGACCTTTCGGGTGGTTCAGGAGCCTCCTGCACGACATCGTCCAAGCTGTCGACCGGCTCCGAAGCGGGTGATGGTGTCGAAGGAGTCTGATCTACTACAACTCCCTGTTCCATAACAGCTGGAGTTTGAACAGGGGACGACGCAGGCTCAGGAATCGAATCATCCTGGGATAACATGTCAACTTCTTCGTCTTCGTTGTTATCCTCATTCGGCGGTAATGTATCTTCTTCAGATTCAGGTTCACTTAGGTCGTCAGTAAGATCAATCTGTTGGCTTGCGTAGCCGGCCAATCGCTGCCGAAGATTTGTTCTAGCTTTACGGCCGCTGGCAGGAGGAGCCGGGGCGACCGCGGGGGCGGATGATCGAGAAGGTCGTTCGCTCGCTCGGCGCGTAGAGGAGCTCCAAGATGCGACAGTGGTGTCCAGTGTCTGCTGGATGACCGACGTCTTCGCCACCGCGCTCGGAAGTGTACCTGAATGTGTCGGTGCCAAAGCGGAATGAACGCGGCGAGAGGGGTTGAGACGTCGAGAGGGCTCTTCGCCTTGTGAATCCTCTTCTGAATTGTCTTCTGATTCATCCTCAGCACCTTTAGTCGAAGTTCCAGGGATGTCGTCACCAACAGGTGGTTCTGCCTCTTCATCACCATCGGCCTCATCATCGCGAGCGTTCTGCGTCTGGAGGACTTTGACCGTGGTCGAGGCTCCCGCGACGGCGTACGTGGATCTCGACGGTTGGAAGAAGACTTCCAGCTCAGTCTGAGGGTTAGACGTCCCTGACGTCCCTCATGGAGAAACCCACCCTCAGTGCCTCTATAAGGTTTGCTTCGCTGTGAACAAAGATAGTACGCTTGTCAGGGCTGACGTTGATATCCACGCTCTCTTTCGGGATTTGAAAGTCAAGGATGGCCAGGGGACTCTGGTTAGTGTTGAAGCTTCTGTACACTTCGTTTACGGCCTTGACAATCTGAGGTGTTAGCATGCCACCTGAACCGTTCATCTAACCTTTGGCAACGTGCACGGCCGTCCATTAATGTATGTGAACTGACGGTCCGTGCTAGACCGTCCTTGTCCCCACGCTCCCGATGAGATCAACCCACAAACCCGGACAGTTTGATGACTGAAACGGACGTCAGTTATTACAACGGGATGTTCACAGCTCACGTATCACTGATGCCCTCTCTCCGAGCCATTGCTTTGTCCACCTCTACGTCGACCTCAAGATTGATGTCGACAACGCCTTCCAAAGCTTTCGGTCCCCAGACAGCTGTGACCGAGGAGCGTAATGCCCCTCTCCCATCCGTAGATAATACTGTGCTCCGTTTTCTGGTAGGTAAGAAGCAGTATGAGCACACCGTAGGCAACTCACCCGGATCGTCCCGCTCCGACAGACTCGACTCTCAATCTCACACCTGGTCTGCCGTCTCCCGGCGACGCACTGGCGGGAACGAGAGCGTACGCATTGAGAATACCCAATGCTTTCGTAAACTCCCGCTTGGCTGTGCGCTCAAACTCTTTCCTCCGAACAGGGAGTGGTTTAAACAGTCCGACAAGGCTCACAGTTGTGCCTCTCTATATTGTGGTAAGACAGTTTCCAAGCACAATTCCCTCCGTGACCACTCACCTGTCGTGCAACACGCCCGGTGTCATCTAGCACACGTCCATCGCGACCCAGCGAGATCACGGCTCCCATAGGTGCGGTATCCTTGGTTGCCGTCGTGACTGTCACAGTCTCACACAGGGCACACAGTGCCGAGAGTGCTTCTCCGCGAAATCCAAACGTAGAAACATTGGCAAGTTCCTCCAGAGAGGGCAGCTTGGAAGTGTGGTGTTTCAAGGCTGAGTGGTAAGTGATAACCATCAAGCATTTGGACACCATAACCTCACCTATTGCAGGCCAATCGTCCCTGTCAATACCGGAGCCATTGTCCACCACTTCGATGCTCTCCAGCCCATTGTCTTTAATGCGAACCTCTGCAAATCAGTTGATTGCAGGTTGGATGAACATCAGTTCACCTACCGACACTAGTTGCACCCGCATCCAGACTGTTCTCGACCAGCTCCTTTATGGCCCCTTGAAGGTCCAGTACTACCTGCCCAGAGTGGATTCTGTGCACCGACGTAGTGTCGATGGCTGTTGGGGAGTCAGTCGGTGTCCGAACGAATGCAAGGAGGTTGTTTCCTCACCTTTGATGCGTGAGCCTGACATGCTGCGGCCAATGTAAGATCTGCGCAAGACAGGATGTATAAGACGAGGCAGTGATAGGACAAGCGACGAAGAGAACTAGTCGCGTTGATGTCTACTGGTTGGAGAGGAACAGCAACAACAAACGCGCGCGACGCGTTCTGAAAGACTCACCGGAAGGCATGACTCACCTCCACCGGGTTCACCGGTAGTTGTTCCTGAGCAGTTTATTCCTGGGTGGCGGCGAAAGTGCGGCCAACGGTGCGGGTGCGGGGCAACACACATCTCTCACTTCGATCACTTTGAGAAATGAGACGACAGTCGACGACAAAAACAATCGAGGCGACATCCCCCTTCCCGTCCTTTTTCTCTCCCTACATTTCTCTCGCTCTCACACAGTACACAATCCACACATTCACACGCCCATCCGTTATCTTCATCCATCCATCCTCACCGGGGCAACTTTGCGGGAGCACTACTCTGACGCATGTCGTCCCTGCGCTCGGGCCATTCGCCATGCTTCCACATCGCTCACCGTTGACGCCCCGAAAGAGCCAGATCCCTTATCGCGTGACATCGCTTGGACTCAGCTCGGGCAGTGGATGGACGTCAAGATCAGTGAGCCAAGTGTCCCTTGCAACCGAGGAGTTGGATCGCTCGTCTAGTCCGGACATATCGCCTGATACGTCTCCCAGTCGGACATGTACACTGACACCGAACGGTGATGGGTTGCCACTGGCGCTGGTGGGAAGTGATGAGGAGAGCGACTCACACGCGACATCGGAGAAGCATGTTGGAAGTTGTGAGGAGCTTATCGACGTTTCGGACACGACCGCCGCACTCGTCCCTGGGACCTCTGACGCACTCGCGTCATCAGCAGAGGACAACATCCTGATTTCTCACCATCAGGTTGACATCGTCACTCCTTCGTCCGATACCGACAGTCGCCCTTCTTCGCCTGTGGCCGTTGCACAAACGTTGACTCCCGAAGCTGGAACTGTGTCTTTGTCCGATACCGATAGCAGTCCTCCTTCGCCTGTGCCCGCTGCACAAATGTTGACTTCCGAAGCTGAAATCGTGGGATCGGACGTGCCGTCTAGGCTGGCTTCCCCTAAGCCTGCCCTCGTCGACAAGGAGATGCCGTTCTCCGACTTGGTTCCAGCAGAGGCAGATGGACACCCGCAGCTTTCCGATTCGGCATCACCTGAACACCTACCTTCCCCGATATCAGATCAGCCACTTTCCCTTCAGGATGAGGACTCACAATCGACACCTCCAATTGAGCCATTATTGCAGGAAGCACCATCTCCTTCACCACCACCGTCACCATCAACATATCCTTCGCCCCGTGCTGATTCTCCACCGCGAGCGGCCCCTCTTACAGATTCCTGTGAGGTGACCTCTCGTGAGGACTCCTCTGAGGCGGCATCCTTGACACCAACCCACTCCTCGCCACGCTCTGATTCTCCGCCGGGGGATGCTTCTCCCGAAGACTCCTGTGAGGTAGCCGTTCCGGAAGATTCCTGTGAAGCAGTCTTTCATGGAGGTTCCGGTGAGGCATCTCTTCACAAGGATTCCTTCGAGGCATTCCCTGAGGAAGATTCCTCTGCGCCAGGTACTCACGAGGATCTATTTGGAGCAATCCCTCGCGAGAGCTCCTCTGAATCAATCTCTCACGAAAATTCAACTGAGACAGCCCCTGTTGAGGATTTCACTGGGACTGCTCCTCGCGAGGAAGTCACTGAGGCCGGACCTCGCGACGAGGAAACTTCTGAAGCTGCCCCTCGCAAGGAGGACGTCTCGGAGGCTGCCCCTCGCGAAGAGGACAACTTTGAGACGACCCCTCACGATGAGAACAACTTCGAGACGGCCCCTCACGAAGATACCTCGGAGTTGGCCCTTCGTGAGGATTTCTCTGAGGCGGGCCCTAGCGAGGAGTTCTCTGAGAAGGTCACTGGCGAAGTTTCTTCCGAGGCAATCCCTCCCGAAGATTCCTCCGAGGCAGCTGCTCAAGAAGCTCCCTGCGAGGCAGGTACCCCTCCATCTGAGGACCTTGTCGCAGCTCTGGAGATTCCACAGCCGCCATCGCCATCAATGGCCCAAGTGGAACCGTCCTCGGATCGCGCTCCCATGCCGTCCGCCACACCACCCGCTACAGCCGCCTCGACCGCATCTGTGTCTCCACACATGGCCCAACCAACTGTTACGGCCGGTGCGATGCCGCCGGATGCAGCAGCAACATCCATCCCATGTGACGTGGCACCTGACGAGACGATCCCTGCAGGCCCTGCAGTCCAGGAAATTTCACAACCGCCGTCATCATTAGTGACACAGATGGAACGGTCAACCGACTGCCCTCCCCTCCCTTCTGCCACGCCGACAGCATCAACCACAGCCGCTACACCTGTGTCGTCACTCGTGGCACGACCAACAGCAACAGCCAGTGCGATGTCGCAGCCTGCAGAGGCAACACCCACGGCTCGTCGAGGGGCGGAGGACAACGGGACATGTCGCCCCTCACATGCCGCTCCAGCTGCCCAGCCGACAGGCATAGACACTCGCACTACGTCAACTTCAGTCGCCTCGCGTCCTCCCACCCCTTCACCTCTTGAAACCTCAATCTTGCCCCGTTCATCAATGCGCGCGGCGTCGCCCACTCCTCTGTCCCCTCTGGACCCGATCTCTCCCTGGCCCCCTCGTGATGTCCCGGACGAAAAAGACAACGGGTCATCACCCCATTCCCCCAAATTGGCCCAGTCCGATCTTCCTTCAGCAAAGGAAGTCTACGGATCTCTCGCCGTACTTCTCACATACCTGGCGTTCGGAACATATCTCTTCTGGGCCTTTGCGCCGGTCGGCTTCCTTGACCGGATAGGTTGGACGTGGTATCCGTCAAGGTAAGGCCCGCGGCCGCAGATGTATAGACACAAGAACAGTTTCGCTGACAGCAGGGAATGGGCGCTCATTATACCGTGTTGGCTGATGCTGGTCGTACTCTTGACGTACTTCTCCTACTCCGGGCTGACACTTTTCTTGACTCCGGGACTCAGTTCTATAAATCTTATTACTGGTAAGTGCTTGCTCTGTACCACGCCTTGGGGTTGTTGCCTGACTCTGGTGCAGATGATTATTCCCCTCCTCGGACACTCGCGAAGGCCCCAAATCCGTATTACTGGAAGTTTGTCGACCCTCAAGCCGTTCCCGAGGCAATAGATCTTCCGCTCGACGTTGTCAACGCAGTTCTGTATCCGCGAAGGAGAGTGAACAGTGGAGACAACACAGAAGGAGCACCACATTGATACCGGCAGCATCTGCACCATCTAGCTCGCCATCTTCAGATACCCGTCTTCAGTCATCTTTGTGACTGGCGCCTAACGCAAACATTCTAATAGTTGGGTCCTTGATTGATGGTCATACTTGTACAATGCAATAGAAATGTTAGATGTGCTACATGCTAGCTAGTTCCGCCGCTGCTTTTGTCTACGCCGTCGGACCGACCTCCGCGCGTGGCACAGCGACCTGCTTTGGCATCTTGGCGCGACCCGCACCTCCCAGCATGTCCTGGATCTCAGATGGCTTGAAGTATTGCGGAGCCACTGGGACTTGTCAGCACATTTTCGCGCAGAAAGCGGGGGAGCACTTACATTCGGAAAGCCATGCCCCTTCGATCGGCATGCACTGGCGCATGTACTCCTTGCTCGTAAGGACCAACTCGTAGTACAAGATGAACCGCGGCGGGGGGTTCATGTTGATAAGGCCACTGGACGGGTGGATATACACGGTGTGGTTATTCTTGGTCGTCCGGTATCCGCCGCCCTTGTCCAGTCGCGCCGTGTTGTAGAAGTATCCGGCGGTGAGGGCCTTCTGAACAGGTACGATCTCGTTGGGGTTGGATTCGATAACCACCTCGACGCGGTCACATAGACTTGCGAGCTGGTCGTGGATATCGCGCACACGACAGAGCGACTTGTATTGGACAAAGTTCTCGTAGCAGAACTGTTGACTGTAGTCCGAGTCGGCCCATTGCTGGAAGATATTCAGCAGAGTGAAATGGTCACCGCCAGGTTTGATGAAGTTCTGGTGCGCTTTGTCGGCGTGCATGCGCTTATCCTTTGGTCGATACAGGAGTGATCCCGATTCCTGGAGCATCGAGATGATGATGAGAACCTCATGTGTGCAGTTGAACACCTCAGAACCAATGATGGCTTTCGACAGCATGGGATCCACTGGGAACTCGGCCATACGTCGGCCAAGCCGAGTGAGCTCACCCTTGTGATTGAGCGCACCAAGGGCATACAGCATCTCAAAGGAACGGATGATCGTTTCGGCAGGAGGCTTGTCGAGGAAGTCGAAGTTGAGAATGTCGTTGATGCCGAGTGATTTCAGCATCAACACAACCATGCCAAGATTGGTACGCTGGATTTCGGGAATCGTGTCTTGGGGCAACTCATTCTTGAAAGCCCACTTGGTGTACAACCGGAACGCCTTTCCGGGACCGACACGACCAGCACGACCAGCACGCTGCTGGGCGGACGCACGCGAGATGGGCTCAACGACGAGTGACGACATGCCTGTCTTCGGGTTGTAGTTGTTCTGCTTGACGAAGCCGGGATCAATAACGTAGACGACACCGTCGATAGTAATCGATGTCTCCGCGATGTTGGTTGCGAGAACGACTTTACGGGCTCCCTCGGGTGTCGGTTCGAAGATCTTGGTTTGCATTTCGCTCGGGAGGTTGGCGTAAATCGGAGCCACGATGAGTTCGGGGACCTTGTCGCCGAGGGCGTACATCGTCTCTTTAAGGTTTTCTTCACAAGCCTCGATCTCGTCTTGACCGGTAAGGAAGAGGAGAATATCGCCTTTGGGTTGAGTCGTGTGGATCTGGAGAATTGTCGTAATCGCTGCGTGGATGTAGTTGGCCTCAGGCTGGGAGGTGTAGAACATGTCGACAGGGAAACGACGTCCAGGAACGTCGAAGATGGGCGCTCCATCAAAAAAGTCAGAAAACTTTTGGGCGTTCATAGTGGCACTTGAGATAAGCAGGCGCAGCTCGGGCCGGAAGCGTGCAATATCCTTAACAAGCCCAAACAAGATGTCCGTGCTGAGAGTTCGCTCGTGGGCCTCGTCAATAACAAGGGCGGAGTATGCCGACAGCTCGGGGTCGGTGAGGAACTCTCGAAGTAGCATACCGTCGGTCATGTACTTGAGGACGGTTTTGTCGCTGGTCATATCCTCGAAACGGATAGAATAACCGACCTCTTGGCCGAGACGACATCCCACCTCCTCTGCAACACGAGCGGCGACCGACATGGCAGCGACACGACGCGGTTGGGTACAGCCAACCCTGAGGCCGCCCTTCGTGTATCCCGCCTCGTGGAGGTATTGTGGCAGTTGTGTCGTCTTTCCAGAACCCGTCTCAGCGACAACGATGAGCACTTGGTGCTCCGCGATAGCTTCGAGTAATTCCTCGCGAAATTCGTAGATGGGAAGCGACTTTCGAGTCTGCTCAATAGATTGTTGCTTCTTCTCCGCCTCATCGACTTGGTTGAGCAGCGCCTGCGCCTCGGCCGTGAGGGTGCCGTCCATTTTCCCTTCTTGCAGGAACTTGATGCCCTGTTCCTCGTCAAAGACGTAGTCGTAACCGCCGCTCTCATCAAAGACTTCCTTGTCGAGAGCACCGGTGACAAGGTCTGTCCTATACCGTTGGGCATCCTCCCATTGGTCGACATCGGTGGCAAATTGTTCACCAGTCTTCTTTCCCTCGTCGTACCGTTTATATAAAGCGTTTTTCCGTTTCTGCGAGTCGATTCGCCCCTGTTCGGTGATGTAGTCGTCGGGTAGCATATACCCATCGTTACCGTCGTCGATCTGCTTTCGCTCCTTCATAATGCGGAGAAGCTCCTTCTTGCGTTCATGTTCTTCCCGTTCGCGTCTCGAGACCTTTTGCCCGTGGAAGAGAATTTCCTCATCCTGGATCTCGAGTTCAAGCAGATCCATGCGTTGCGCCTCACGTTTTGCGAGATACTCCTGTCGAGAGCGATCGCGCAGATCAGGCATCACAGCTTTCCGGGCGTCAGCATCTTCGGCGAGTAGTGCGCGCTTCTGCGCTTCGGCGTCCGTGGTCCGATCGGTGACGAGCTTTTTCGTTCGGTCCTTGTCCTTCTCCCGCATACGTTCTGCAAAGGCATCTCGTTCAGCCAGGTCTTCCAGCCGTTCACGCTCCTCTCGCTCCTCTTCCGTCTCCTGCGGCAATGGCGGCTCGTCGGGAGGAGCATCGTCGCGTGCCGGGGAAGGGGAGTTGATCCTCACACGTTTCGGTGGCTCCTCCTCCTCGGGCTCGGAATCCCAGTTGCCTTCGGTCTCGCGTTTGCGCGTCGAGCGTCCTTGTTTGACAACTTCACGATCCTTCTCCCCATCTCTTGACCGGCCCTTATCCTTGTCCTTGCCCTTGTCCTTTTTCCTCCGCTTGGAGCTCGAGGGCTCATCGTCGTCCATCAACAGCGAGAACTTCTGAGTGTTGACAGTGCTGTCCGATTTGACCTTCTTCTTCTTTTCCTTCCGCGGCACGAGTTTGTGCAGTTGAGTTGCAAACGCTTGCGACTCTGCAGAATCGCTAAGACCGGTGGCAAGGAGCGACGAGTAGAGGTCACCTGGTGTTTTGGAGGACAGGGCTGTTGTGTTAGCCATCGTCTGAGACGTTGAAGCGTGGGATGACTTACCCAACGAGTGAACAAAGTCGACAGTCGCACTGTCAGATGAACCTAGGATCTGGGGCACATCAGCATCCAAGATGGAGATATCCGACCGCTGCATGGGCTCTTGGAAGTGACTTACCTGAACAACATTATCGCTAATGTATTGTTTCAAGTCCATTCTTGTAAATTAACCGACGGCCGTGCGCGCACGCGCAATGTTGAGGGAGCGGTAGGAGAAAGAATGAAGATGTTGGCGGCGAACAACCCAGGCGCGCGGAGGATGAAGGATGTCGGAATGAAGCACCTCAACATTCAAGAGATCAAGAGGTCATCTGGGACGCCGCGATGCCGAGCGCAGTCCACCATACAGCACACGCGACTCAATGATCAGCGGTGGGTAGGTGGCAAAATAAGACATCACCAGGGCCAAAGAATTAATGACGTGTCACAAAATCCCAAAACACCGGTGACACGTGGCTCTCCGCCTGGAACCATGGAACTGTGGAACCGCTGGCCGGCTGGCCGCGCGGCTGGCCTGCTGGCAGCATGGCAGCAGGAGCCTGGCACGGGAGTAGTATTATCAGACTTAACCTTTGAACATTGACGGGGTGACCATCACCGAACTGGTGCTCACCATCACCTCACGGTTTCACGGTCGATTGTTGTCGACGACCGCGAAGGCAGACATCCACTCCTCCGTCAACCCATCGTCGTTCTCGTCCCTGTCATCCGGATCTTCTGGGTGCCCTTCTCCTCGTCAACATTCTCACAGAGCGCACCGCGTCTTTTGTTCATTTCATCTTCCCCAAAATCATCGGCATCTAGAAAAGAGGACGCGAAAACACCAAAACACATCATGTTCTTCTGCGCCAGTAAGTGGCTGCATCCTCCTTCTTCGTGGATGCTGACATGCCTAGTTTCGGGTGCACCCCCCACCTCCCCCGTTGTCTCTAAGACTTCGGGAACGGTATACGAAAGGTCGCTGATTGAACGGTATATTGGTTAGTCTGGATGACCGCCTCTATTCCGGAATGGCTGCTGACCCCTGCAGAGGAAAATGGAACCGATCCCATCTCGGGCGAGCCGTTGACGAAGGAAGACCTGATCGATGTCAAGGCTAGTGAGTCATCTTGTGGTAGCAGCGTCCTTGAAGCACTACTCACCATTCAGAACCGTCAACAGTCGCGCCGAGGGCAGCGACCCAGACCTCGATTCCCGCTCTCTTGACCGCGCTCCAGGCCGAGTACGACGCCATTATGCTCGAATCATTGGAGATCAAGAAGGGGTTCAACTCTGCACGTGCTGAGCTTGCCAATGCTCTTTACCGCGAGGATGCTGCGACCCGTGTGATTGCGAGGTTGATGAAGGAGCGTGATGAGGCTCGACAGTGAGTGAACGAAAATACACTCATGTGCGCGCATGCTGACCAGCAGGGCTCTGGCTACCATCCAGGCGTCTATCGGTGTCGCCCCTGCTGCTCCTCAGGAGGAGGACGTCGAGATGCAGTCCGAGGAGACCACGCTTCCCGCGGATGTGGAGAAGACCATTCTTGAGACTAACCAGGCGTGAGTAACTTTGTTTGAACTTGCCGCA
Organism: Apiotrichum domesticum; assembly: GCA_001599015.1. NCBI lineage: Eukaryota > Fungi > Basidiomycota > Tremellomycetes > Trichosporonales > Trichosporonaceae > Apiotrichum > Apiotrichum domesticum. The sequence continues at coordinate 150,401 of BCFW01000012.1, forward strand.
CCCAATGCTGACATCATAGTCTCTCGTCTGTGCGCAAGAAGCGCAAGCCGGCGCCTGGTTATGCCAACGCCGAGACTGTCAAGAGCTACGTGGAGACCAAGACTGTGGCGTCCATGCACGGCACCAAGCCGCCGGGCGTCAACGCTCTCGACCTCTCTGTCGACGGCAAGACTATCGTTACCGGCGGACTGGACAAGATTGTGCAAGTGTTTGACCTTGAGAGTGAGAAGGTGCTGGCGACCCTCAAGGGCCACACAAAGCCTGTGTCGCATGTCGCGTTCCGTGAACACGAGGGCCTTCCTCGTATGGCTGTCTCTACGGCCGCCGACAAGACGGTTCGTTTCTGGGGCGAGAATGAGGGAGGAGCTTGGGCTGCCAAGGGCAGCATTGCCGCACACAAGGGTGACGTTACCGGCTTGGGAATTCATCCTTCTGGCCTTTACGCTGCGTCGGCCTCCACGGACGGCACCTGGGCACTCCACGACATCGAGACTGTGAAGACGATTACCTCGTACGGTCCCATTGCCGGTGTTGATGGGTCATTCGCCTACACTTCCTTCTCCGTTCACCCTGATGGTGTCCTCCACGCTGGAGGCACCAAGGATGGCAATGTCCGTGTTTGGGACGTTCGCCAGGCCAACGCTCTTGCTGCCTCGCTTGAGTCGCATCCCAGCAAAGCACTCAGTACCCTCAGCTTCTCCGAGAACGGTTACTACCTCGCGACAGGTTCCACCTCGGACTCGCTGGTCAACATCTTCGATCTGCGCAAGCTTAAGCTCCTTCGGGGGTGGAACTTGCCAACGGAGAACGCGGTCCACGAGGTTCGCTTCGACCCGTCGGCCCAGTTCCTTACTGTTGCTGGCACTGACCTCCGTGTCTACGCCAACAAGACTTGGGATGAGCTTTACAAGTTCGACGACAACAACGGTATTCTCACAGCTGCCCGCTGGGGTCCTCTTGGCAGCAACATTGTACTCGCTGGCCTGGACCGTACCGTTCGGGTTTTGGGCGCCCCCGCTTAACCACATTCATAGGCAGGTGTTGGATGCATGTAAGCTTCGTCATAGCTCGGAAAGTGGCAGATGGGGCGCGTGCAATGAGAGATGTGTGGGTGCATGTGCCAATGCTATATGATATCGTGTCCTCGGGACATGGTCTACTGATTGTATCTACTCCTTCCTCCTGTCCTATTAGTGAACTACCGGCTCTACTCCTGGACCTCGTCTGATGTGCTCCAGCGGCGCATGCTGGAGACAGTAACACGGACACCACGCTCCTGGCCCCAGGCAGTAACATAGTCGGCGACGCTCTTGTCCGAGCCAAGCAGCATGGCCTGCTGTGTCATGAGAGCCTCCTCCTCGGCAACACCGTTCTCGGGCGTGAGGGCCTTTGTCGGGAAGCCAACGACCTGACGAGCCAAGTTGCGGGCAAGGGCCTGCAGGTCCTTGTCGAGCTTGTCACCCTCAGGGCCAGCAATGAGGGCGGCGATGGGCTTGTCGGCCAGGCCCTCCGCGGTGATAACAACGATACCACCGACCTTTCCAGTCGTGGCATCTCCACCGTGGGTGTAGGCACCGGGAACGTAGCGGATTATCGGCGTAGAGGGGAAGGGGGCGGCAAACGAGGCGGCGCGGATGAGCTTGAGGTTCTCACCCGTCTGAGACAGGGACGCCATGAGCAGCTGCTTAACGGTCTGCGCGTCGGAGTTGGCCACCGGAGTGGGTTCGCTGCCCTCGGCCGGAATGGTGATGAGGGGGGCGGAAAGGAGGGCGTCGACGGGGAAGGCCTGGATGGGGTCCTGGCCGGGCAGGGGCTCCTGGGGCTCGGGGAGATCGGAGGGAACGTCGAGGAACGCGGCAGTCTCCGCAATACCACGGGCTGCCTTGAGGAAGACGTCGTTGCGAGCCACGAAATCAGTCTCGCAGGCAAGATGCACAATGCCGACGCGACGGCCGGCAAGGACGGAGATGGCGATGGTTCCCTCGGTGGTCTCGCGGCCGGCGACTTTGTCCGCCTTCTTCAGCGCAGCCTCCGAGGTGGCAGAGCTGAGATACGCGATCGCGGCCTGGAGGTCGAGGTTGTTCTTGGCCAGCGCCTCGCGCGCCTGGGACATCGGGACGGGGTGCGTCTTACGAAGCTGGGCGATGAGCGACACCGGGACCTTGGGCCCCTCGGCGGCGCTGACCACAGCCGACGAGTTGAAAGCGCGAGTCGCCCGGAGGGCAGGAGTGCGCAGCGCCGTACGAAGACCGAACATGATATCGAGATGTCGATGGCGTGGTGGACAGCGAGGGAGTGAGAGAGCAGAAATTAAGAAGATCAAGACGACTGCCCGCAACTACCCTTTTTCCACTTTTGAGGATCACTTTTTTTTTTTTGAGCTTGTGGTGGTTGGCTGTGGTTTGAGGTTAATAAACGCGTTGGTTTGTTATTGTCTCACTTGACCCATATGGACAATGCTAATAAAGGCTCATTATCATTTTAATCACCTGATTACGATCGTCGCGCCAGCCACTAATGTTTCCCATTACAGCTGCTATGTCATTTGAACCCTGATTATCATCAGCCTGATTCTGTCTCTGATATTGCCCTGGACGCGCGCCCTGGGCCGAAGCAGCCCTTCAAAACTTTGGTGATCGTTGTGCCGTCCCACTCCCCTTTCTCGTTCACTCACTCACTACTCTACACACCCCTCACGCCATCATCGTTTGTCTCGCTGCTGTGCCGTGTCACCCCTGGGTGCATTCCCCCGCACATCCCGACCGATCCCACACCTGCGCGTGAACACCGGCTCAGAATGGCGGGAAAGAGGAAACGCGGGTCGCTCACGTCGGGGGCTAGCCCCGATGTTGGGTCCTCGGCGGCACCCAAACGGTCGCGTGTTCAAACTGCACCTGCTGGCGCTGAACCAAAAGTCGAAATAGTCTGGCAGCTTGTCGGAAGCAACAAGTCGTATTCTGCCGTTGTCGGTGAGTCTTCAAGACCAGTTGGCATGTTGTGAACGACGCGTTCAGTGAGCGCCACTCTTAACCTTTGCAGATGACAAGAATCTGGATGCAACGATTCCAAACGTAGCGGCGAAGCTCGGCGCGTCATTCCTGGGTCTCAATCTCATGCACGTCAGGCAAGGAGGGTATGAGGCTCCAGTCTGGGATGGTAAGTGCTTGCTACTGTGGACAAGGGTCGACTGCCAGGCGCGGTGATCACTGTGTGTGCTGTGCATGCCGAGTGTTGTGTGTCGCCGCTCTCGTCTTCTTTTGCTCACGTCGAAGATCATGATTACCAAGCGATCAAAGCGCGTGCCATTGCAACGGGTTCCAAAAAGGAGATTGTTCGCGTCTACTCTGCAGCTATCGGCCAGCGTCCACTGCCCCCATCAGGCCCCAACTCGAAAGTCAACAGTACTGCTCCGTCTCCCAAAACTCCTGTCTCGTCTCGACCTTCGACCACTTCGACGCCGAAATCTGTGCTCAAACTTGGAGGATCGGCGGGAACTTCCGATACCCCGCGCTCTCAGAAGCGTGTTGGCTGGAACGTACCCTCGGACTCGCCTCCCAACACACCTACCGCCGCAGCCACCTCTACATCTTCTGAACCCACATCTCCTTCCAAGGCTCAAAAAGGATCAAACAAGAACCAGGCGCGTAAAACTCGGAGGAAAGAGAGAAAAAGCAACCCACCGTCCAACACGCCCCAAGCGCAGGCATCGTCCTCCAGCGCTAGGCCCACTACCGTGCCCCCACCTGTGGCACCCGTCGCTTCGGACTCGCCGAGTGCTGCGGCCACACCCTCCAAAGAGACTCCTTCCCGAACCTCTTCGCCTCTTGCACCAGCCTCTACACCCGTCTCAGCCGCTGCAAGCAATCGAGCGACCGTCCGTCTCCCTGTACAGCAATACAAGCCTGTGCGGCCTTCTCCTTTGTCGCAGTCCGCAGCTGTTACTGAGGAGCGCCCGAAAAAGAAGAGCCGCGCTTCCGATTTTCCCCCTGTTGTTGGCACTCTTCCACCCGTGGTTGGTTCCATCGAGTCAACTTCGGAGCCGGCGGAGCCGGCGGAGCCGGAGCGTAGTGAACCTGATCCCGAACCGATTACTGCCTCAGCATCCAAGTCATCGTCGTCAACCACGAAGAAGGGCAAAGAGAAGGGCAAAGAGACTTCGACTGAGAAGCTTGCTGCTGTGACAGGCGCCACCGGCGAGGATACTTCAACGGCCAATGGGGAGGAGCAGGGAGACCTGACCCCTGCGAAAAAGCAGTCGCGTAAAGCAAAGGCGAAAGCCCCAACGACTGAACAGGTCGAGGCCCTCCAGAAGCGTCGCAGTTTGGCCACAGAGATTGCGGCCCAGATTGCGGCTCAGCTGAAAGCAAAGTCTGGTGACAGGTCGGAGGCCACCACCCCGGCATCCAAGAGTGCGACCGTCCCTCCGGCTCCAGCACCTTCTCCCGCCACGCCTCTCGGAACGCCGACGCCGCGGTCAAAGAACCCCAAACAGCCGTCCTCCAGCTTGGCCTCCACTATGATGCGTAACCTCAAATCGAAGAACGCACAGGCGGGGTCCGCTTCATCGACGGCTACTTCCTCGCCAGCTACGGCAGTGGACCCTGCATCGCCCGCAACGGCAGCACCCGGTTCCTCCGTTCCCTCTACGCCTCGGGAACCACCGTCGGTTCCTAAAGGCACATCCGCAGCGAAGAAGCGAACGTCGGGAGCCAACCAGGACGTAGCTGCAAATGGCTCGGTGGCCGAGCCCAGCAGGTCAACACTTGCAAATGGAGCCGCTTCCTCGGCTGACAGTGATCTTCAGACGGGCTCTGCAGAGACGGGATCTACAACTGAAGCTGTGGTTGGTGGTGAAGACGACGACAACAACGCCATTCAGGAGGGTGCCAACCGCAAGACAGATGGGACTCCGAAGACCGCAAATGGATCGCAGTCCTCACCTTCGAAGGCCACAAATGGATCGCAGTCCGTACCACCGAAAGCCACACCCAGCAAGGAAGCAGAACCCAGTGCCATGCAGTCCTCGGATGATTCAGACGGATCGTCCGACGAGGAGAAGTCATCTCCTAGTGCTTCTGCCTCGGATTCTCGGTCCGCATCGCGTTCCGTCTCATCGTCATCTGTGGAGACACCGATGTCCTCCCGCCCGGCTGCTCCCGTTGCCTCCAAAAATGTTGACACCCCATTCCTTCCTGTCGCCCTGCACCAGAAAGCACTCATCCGTCCCCGTCGCCCTGGATCCATGTCTGGACTGAGTGTGAGCGACGCAGTCATCGAAACTGCGGACAGCTCGGACTCGTCCGATTCCTCGGATTCCGAGTCCATATCCACGGCTTCGAGCTCCGACTCTGACTCGGACTCGTCATCATCTGGAGATTCGAACGTGGAACCCGCTGATCTCATGCGTCGGATCATGGTGGAAAACCCTCTTTCCAAACGCGACTTGAAGAAGGCCCGCATCAGCGCTGCCAGCATGCACCATGTGGAGGCCGAATCGGCATCGGATATCGAAAGTGACGACGAGGATACACAACCTGCAAACCGCACCCGCCGCAATTCCGACTCTGGCTCCTCCATAGGTGACTTCGAAGAGCAGACGCCTGTCTCCCTGGAAGTCGCTACGGAATCGGACGGCGAAGAGGACGCGGAACGTGCAAAACTTCTCAGCGCCGTCGAGGACGCCATGCAGGATACCGCTCCGGCCGAGCCTCCTCAACCCGCCGAACCGATTGTGGTGGATGAGACCTCTGACCACACCGACAGACCCGATGTGGCGAAAGACGAGGGTCACCGTAGTGACAAGGGCGACGAACCTGCTGCCGATGAACCGAAGGCTGCGGAGAATGGGCCTGCACAGGCAAGCCTAGCTGATGACGTTGCCGATGAGGAAATGCGCTCGGCAAGCCCAGAAGACGATCTGGAGTCGGTCAACTCCTACGGCGGAATGGATGTCGACGATGCGGTGGTGCCAGAGGCGGCAGCTGCCACCAGTGCTTCACCTGCACGTGCTCATGGCGACGGCCTTGCCAATGGGGAGCCTGTTACGCCAATCGCTAAAACTGTCAAACCTCAACCGCGTTCATCGGGTCGGTCGTTTAGCCGCCTTGAGCCGACAAGCCCTGCTCTTGCCGACCTTGAGGGTGATATTGCCCTCCGGGAAGCCATCGCTGAGGAGGGGGGCGATGGGCTTTCCGACGTGGATGAGGACAAAGAGGTTCCAGTGAGCGAAGATCTGCCCGCCACACAGGTCGATGTCGTCGAGTCGCAGAGTCAGCAACCTACCAGTGACAGCCATGTTCCCTCGTCTCCAATCTCCAAGCGGCGCGGCCGACTGGCCAAAAACGCGACCACGAAGACCAGCCCCTTGCAGGAAAAGCGCTCTCTACCACAGCCTACTGAGAACCCCGAGTCTGTCTCTGGCCTCCGTCGTTCGACGCGCAGTCGGGGTCTGTCAAGCCAGCCTTCCACCGATGTGGTGACTCGTTCTGCTTCTCGCAGCATGTCCTCAAGTCAACCTGCTCCCTCAGCTCAGCCTGAACGTGTCCTTCGCCGTTCGACACGGGCTTCATCTCGCGAAGCGGCTGCATCACAGCCTATTCCTGCCAGGCGCACGCGTGCCTCGTCTCGCGAGTCCAGCGTGTCCGTCTCCAACTCGCCTGAGATGAGGGCCAGGGCCATCTCGGAGCCCATTGAAGAGGAAAGCGACGAGGAGACCACGCCACGTGCCAAAAATGTTGCCCTTCCTGTGAGTCGTGTCCGACGTGTCGTCGCCTGACCACAGTCTTCATCCCAGACTGCGCGTCTCCGGCGTTCGACCAAAATGGACCCGCCTCCCGCCCCGTCGTCGGACGCGCAATCTGGAACCCCAAAGAGCTCTCTTCCACCTTCTTCTCTCCCCGCTCCCCCAGCCTTATTCAATGGTCCTTCTTCCCAGGTGGAACCAACCCAGGCCACTCAGTCCTCCCCTCTTAGGTCGCGTGCCCACCCTGGCGACTCCCCTCTCTTCTTCTCAGGTGGCAGCCTTCAACAAACTCAGGCCTACAACGCTCACCCTCCTCCCCTTGTTCCCGAGACCCAACCCCAGCCTCAGTCTGAAGCAGACTCAGTCTCCACACGCTCCCGCGCGTCAAGAACATCGGCACGCGGCAATGGCAATGCTGGAAATGGTTCGGTTCCTGCATCGCAGCCAGACGCTTCGCAGAGGAGCAGCCGCCGCGAAGCAGATGATGATGCCGAGGACGAAGTCGCATCCCAAGCCGACAGCGAGGCAACCAGAGATAGGGATGGCGACGACGACGATGATGATGACGATGACGAGGACGACGCAGAGACAGCCACGACTGCTTCGCGAATGTTCCCGACACTTCCGGCCTTCCTCCCTACTCGTTCATCCCAGGCCGCGCTCCCCTCGTCGTTCCCAACCCTGAGCACGTTGAGCAAGGACATACTCCGTGAAGGCGGCAAACTGGGTTCGAGCGTGCTATCGGCCATTACCGGCGGACGTGCTTCCCTTGGAGGACCGTCCTCCGCAATGGCCTCTAGTCAGGTCCTGCGCGGCCACGATAGTGACGACAGCAGCAGCAGCGATTCCAGCGATGACGACGACGAGCCCCCTGTTGCCAAGGGAAAGCTTGCGAGCCGGTACGCCGGGTCCAGTCGGCGGCAGAGCAAAGCCGCGCGGAGCTCATTGGGAAGCAGGAATGGGTGGTAATCGAGTATTGTTGTTTGAAGAATTGTGCTGTTCACATTGGTTTTTGAAGGCATGCATATCATATGGTTATCTACTTGTCCCACAAGGCGGCAGAGCAGACCAAGCTGTCTGAGGGGACGATTGCCAATGACAGTGGGGTTGGAACAGGAGCCGTCGTGAAGTGGGTTGACCTCACTGGAATATCAAGCCATCCAGGACCTCGTCGATGCTGTTTGCTTCTCTCGGGAAAACCTATCCGTGCACGAAAGGACAAAAAGGACAAGACACCCATCGCGGCCATCGCCCTGTCATGCCAGTCATGAGTGACGGTTCAGATCAACAACTGGACAAGACCGTTAATCCTACACTGTCCCTCAAACACCAGATCCGCAGATCCCCAACGCACAGAACATCAGAATTATCAGAACGCGTTCGATTTCAGACATTCGCCACCCACTCTGATCTGCAAAGCCGCCGATCGTCTTCCTGTCGATCTATCACCGATCAAAGGAACAGAGGAACTCCATCGTGCACTTTGGTGTCTGTTTTCTTTGCGGTGCAAATTCGGTGCCAGATGCCAAGGGCAATGTCGGCACGCTCGGCACCCGGGCCGCCAGGTACAGCACAGCTTTCTTTATCCAGCCGATGGACCCGTTGACGGATCAAGAAAGTAGGGAACACCATGCAGCCTCCATGCAGTTTACATGCGATATCCATATGAATACTATGCGTTTGTGCTCATTAGCTCTTGTTCCATGCCGGCAACTCTGCAACAATCCTCGACGCCAGGGACAAACTGTTCAGGATTGCGGCACAAATGTGCCGATCCGACGCGGTTGCGCGGTCTGAGGCTCCGTGAGAACGACGATGGATTGTCGTCATCGTCATTCCTCCTCCCTCCCTCGCTCCCTCCCTGTTCCCTGCCTGCCACACGGTGCTGGACCCTCTTCATCTCATCTTTTCCCTGTGTGCTCTGCTTGTTTTCTTGCCTGCATTGCCTGTCCATTGTGCGCAGCCACCACAAAGGCCAAGCAAAGCAAAGCCTCCACCACCACCTCGAGTCCATCCATCCTGTGCTGTGCAAAAGTCAATCCTCCCAGCTCCCAGGTCGCTCATCCTCGCTCCGTCTCGTCTTGTACACTACTTATATCACCATCACACTCGTTGTCACTTCCCATCATTATTGCATTCAACCAGACACCACCTGGCAGCATTGTACTACATCCCAGACACGTGAACAGTGAGTGCGTCCTCCCTAGATCTGGCCCTTGTGTCGCGTTAAGGTTCTCACAAATGCAGGCCACAAACACAAACTCCTATCTGTTTGACTTCTCGCCGCTCGAGCCTGTTCTGTCGAACCAACAACTCACAGTGGGAGAACGAACAAAGTCGCACGTCTTGTTAAGTGACCTACTCTCGCTCACCAGCTCGCCCAACATTTCAGTTCCATTTCCGCTGTCCACGGCCATGGCCAGCGCCGAGTCGCCGCTGCCAGAGCTGCCCACGCCGCCGGCCTCCACCGACGGCGGACCAGTCGAACCAAAACCATGGACGCACGACCCCTCTCGCCCATACTTTCTTCCACCAAGCTCGACGTCACCGACCGCACTGGCCCTGCTCGGTGACTCACTAGAGGTCGTGCACGAATATCGCGAGTTTGTGGAGACGGTCGGCAAGCTGGAAGCAGAGTATGGCCGGGCCCTTGCCGCCGCGGTGCGTAAGCTTGAATCCAAGCTCGATTCTATACTCCTCCCGCCACCCGGCGCCAAGAAACCGCCAGAAACGACGCTGGTGAAAGCGCTGCGCGCCCATATGCTGCAGACTAGCACTGTTGCCAGTCTACACAGCAAGCGTCTCGGTACTTTCAACGACCAACTGATTCGTCCGCTCAACCATCTAGAGAGACGTGTTGGCGACTCGTCACGAAAACTCGCGAGCTGGGGAAAGGACATTCACTCCCGGTGGGATCATGGGCGGGAACGCGTGGACACAGCTCGCGCAAAGTTTCACACAAGTGTCCGCGACCATGACACGGCGGTGACGCGCTTTCGGACGTGCCCGACACCCAATGGTTCAAACAAGTCGGATGGCGAGTGGATAAAGCTCGAACGTGCGGCAGCGGAAGCTGAAGCGTCGCGAGCGGACCGCAAGCGCTATTACCTTTGCGCTCTGGAAGGCGAAGGTCTCTCGGGAGGCGGTGGCCGTGACCTGGACGAAGGAGGTGGCGACTTTGGGTGGGGAGAAGAGGCTCGTGCGCTTTACGGCCACATCGAATACACCCTGCTCGAGCTCGTCAGGCATCAGGCGTCCGAGGACAAGTCTCACAACATTCTCCTCAGTCACGTGTATGAGCGTGCTGAAAGATGTTATGACCTTGTTTCCATTGCGGCCGACCAGAACGCCTTCCTCGACTGGAACGTCACTGATCCAACGGCCGTGAGCAGGGCAGAGTCGTTCAGCAGCGAGAATGACCGGTTAGATGTGTCACCAGTTGGCTCTCAACCATCCGTATCTCCGCTATCTCCTCTCACACCAATCGCATCAATTCGCTCGCCCGTGTTGGCTGGTCTTGAACGCCAACCATCGTGGACGATCTCCCCGTCTGGCAGTATGACGTGCCTCAGCTACATCCCTCCCCCGAGTGCCAAGAACGAAGAGCCCACCCTTGGAACCGACAAGCGTGTGGACCGGAATTGGCTTGTGAACCGATGGCTTCAAAACAACTCACTGTTAGTGGAGCTTGAGGGTGTCGATGGCCGTAGTGGAGTTCTTGGGCCAAAGCGTGAGTGATCCACGAATATTCATCGATTGACATATAGGCGAAGAAATTGACAAGCTCCGCGAGTTATGCGTTCAATACTCCCAAGACAGGGGACTCGGTGACCCAGAGGAAGTATGGAACAGGCGGGTATACTTGCAACGTGCAGTCGGCGACGATGAGAGGAAAGCGGCAGTGGCCAAGGCAGAGAAGGCGTGTTTGGAGAAGGTTCTCGGACGTGAGTGAGGCTTGTTATCCCACACTGACCCTCAGCCCAGCCTGGACCTGACCTTCCTCACGAATTAAAGGAGAAGCAGTTCGCCACCAAGTCGACTTGCGATGCTTGCGGACAATCGGTGTGGGCACCACTCAAACCCGAGCTTGCTTGCCATCTGTGCGGCATCGCCGTCCATACCAAGTGCGCTTTGCATGTGGATCCGGAATGTACCGGACTCAAGACTCAACGACGGAAGAGCCACAATATACTTCGCCGTTCAATAACCACACGACTGCGACGCACTTCGTTGTTTGAGAGCCCACACGGAGCTCCACAGGAATATCGACCAAACCCAACCACTATTGAGCCTTTGCGGGAGGACGAACTGCAGGTTTCACCATTTGTTACGACGACGAGCGAGGTCGACCGTCCGGCGATCATCGATGCCCTCACTAGTCCTGCCGCCACGTCTACCATCATGCTGGCCCGCGTGCGGGCAGACCACCACGCGCAGGATTCGCAGCAACTGCATGTGTGGAGCGGCGAAGTTGTGCGGGTTCTGGAGCCCGATCTGGACGGCACCGGCTGGATCAGAGTTCGGCGGGGACTGGATGTCGGCGTTGAGGGCCTTGTCCCGCAGACAGTTTTGGACGTCGTCGGAAAGAACTCTCCGCCGACGGCGGATGGCGGATCATGCACCTTCGTGGTTGCCATGTTCGATTTCCCGCCGCCAACACACAGTCTTGCGCCCGGCGAGGCGTGTATACGGAAGCATCAACTCTACGAGCTAAGTGACGAGGGCATGGAGTTTGACGAGAACTGGGCCGAGCTGGTGGTGCCCGACGGAACAGGAGTGCAGCTGCGCGGCGTCGTCCCCAAGACGTACGTCAAGCGCTGTTGAGCATACATGACACCACCGACGGGATTGACTATACTAAACAGATGTACATGACACACACGAATTAGACCTTCAGTAATGATAACCGCGGTAGATGTACTGTACTGCCATCAATAGATTACACTGAAACGCCAGTCTAACGCATGTATCTATAGATCATAGGCGAGAGCAGCGGGCAGTACCAAAGACTTAATTCCTCGACAAAGAAGCAAGCAATTGTGACAGGCTAAAAGGATATCTTCACCGGTTCACTGCCCCAGTCAAAGTTGGTTGATTATACCCTAAAAGCCAGCAGACAACACAGTGCGAACAATAAAACAATGACATTGCGAGCTTCTCGTAGTATATCTTCCGCAGTCTAGCTGACGGAGCTTTACAGGAGTTGAACGCGGCGGGGAGGGAGGGGAAGAACAAAGCGGGGAGAGGTTTGAACTGATTTGTTATATGTTTAATGATTTTTTACTCATTTCCGTCAAATTAATACAAGTCCGTGGGTATCGCCTAGTCGAGGCCAGGGCCGGAGCGCTTGCACTGGACACAGCCGGCGCAGCAACCGCCCTCGACGCGCTCCTCGCGGACCTCGCCAAGGCAAGGAACGAGGGGGTAAACGGCATCGCCGCCCTCGGAGTGGTCGCGCCAGAACTGGATGTTGCCCGAGCCGCGCCCGACATACTCGTACCGGCGCGAGTTGATCTCGACCGTCGACTTTTCAAGGTCGAGGTAGCCGTTCGAGCCGCACGTGCCCCACACGCCGCCCGAGAAGACGAGCTTGCGGCCGTAGATAAACTCGAGCTTGCCGCCAAGCCACTTGCCCAGCGAGTGGTGCCACTCGCCGCCGCCGCCACCCTGGTGGTGGCCGCCGTGGTGGTGGCCGCCACCAGTGCGCGTGGTCACGTAGCCAGTGTTGGTCGACGTACCGCTGCCAGTGTAGCCAGTGTCGGTCGTCGTGCCGACAGAAGTGTAGCCAGTGTTGGTCGTCGTGCCGCTGCCAGTGTAGCCAGTGTCGGTCGT
>BCFW01000012.1:163074-253603 GCA_001599015.1 Apiotrichum domesticum
CCGCTGCCAGTGTAGCCAGTGTCGGTCGTCGTGCCGACAGAAGTGTAGCCAGTGTTGGTCGTCGTGCCGCTGCCAGTGTAGCCAGTGTCGGTCGTCGTGCCGACAGAAGTGTAGCCAGAAGTGTAGCCGCTAGTGTAGCCGCTAGTGTAGCCGCTGGTGGTGCCGCCGCCGCCATAGGAGGTGTAGGAGCCGCCGTGGTGGCCACCGCCGCACTCCTTGCCACCACCGCACTCCTGGCCACCGCCGCCGTGGTGGCCGCCGCCACACTCCTTGCCACCACCGCACTCCTGGCCACCGCCGCCGTGGCCAGAACCCCAGCCCGAGCCAGAGCCCGAGCCAGAACCCGAGCCGGAGCCAGAGCCCGATCCAGAGCCGGAGCCGGAGCCGGAGCCAGAGCCCGAACCAGAGCCGGAACCAGAGCCAGTGCCGGAGCCAGAGCCAGAGCCGGATCCAGTACCACTGCCGCTACCAGAGCCGGTGCCGCTGCCACTGCCGGTGCCGCTTCCGCTGCCAGAGCCAGAGCCGGAGCCGGAGCCGGAGCCGGTGCCAGAGCCGGAGCCAGTGCCCGAGCCGGAGCCAGAACCCGAGCCAGAGCCGGAGCCAGTACCGGTACCAGAGCCCGAGCCGCCAGTGACTTCAGGCCCAGTACCTCCCGAAGCGGTCCAACCGCCGGTCCAACCGCCCGTGGCGCCACCACCTCCAGTAGCACCGCCGCCGACAGAAGTCCAGGCAGAGGTGTATCCGCCGCCGCCGCCGTGGCCGTGACCGTGGCCGTGACCGTGGCCGTGGCCGGAGCCACCCTGGCCCTGGCAGTCATCGCACTCTTGGGGCTTCCAGCCGCGGCGCTGGACGGTGCACTTGACGCAGGAGCCACCGACCCAGCCGCCCTTGACGGGCGGGCCGCGGCAGATGGCGAGGGGGCGAACGCCGCCCTGGTGCTGGAAGATCGGGACGTTCTCCTTGAAACCAATGTTCGAGTCGGGAGGGCAACCGAGGGCGGTGCCGAGCTTGTTGGCGTTGAGCCAGTCGAAGGCGAAGCGCTTCGAGTGCTCCACCGGGGCGGGGGGCGCGGCGAGCGCAAGCATGGGGAGGACGGCGGCGGCAGTGGCGTACTTCATATTGAAATGTTCTAAGTTGTGGCGACTGTCGAGGAAAAAGGAGTGTCGATGTTGAAGTGAAGAAGTTGAGGGAGCGTAGACGGCGTTCTTTTATATCATGCTGGACCGTTTGCACCGACCATTGCATCCTCAGTGTGCGTTGTGAACGTCGTTGAGAGAGAGCCGTCGCATCACCGCTAGCGGTTGAGTGCAACAAAGAAACAAGAGTAGCTCCGACTGTAACAAAGTAACCAAGTAAGTTGCTGCAACTGAGTATCTTGTCGACTGTGCGTGCACCTTGCCAACGGTGCACACACCCGAGGAAAGGTTATCTTGACATGGAGCAGCAAGCACAGCAGGCACCACGGTGGTGCCGAACTGTTGCTAACGCCACAATCGAGGCCTTCTCACGGACTGGATGGGCAGATCGATAAGGAGACACGTTTGTGAGTGGATGAGCCGGATGAGATCTGTGCCATACACGCCGCAGTTAACGCGTTCAACGTCTCGACCGCCTGGTCGGCGTCATTCCCCCACGGAGAGTTACAAGTACAGTTTCGGGACGATACCAAGAACCCGACGAGCTTATCATTACTCGAATAATCTTGAGTGTAGATCAGAATCTCTGACGAGTCGCGACCGATCCAGAGTAGATCCCGGGATTACGAGTGCCCTCCTTCAGTTCCTGAGGCATGTCGGTGACGTTGGTGACTACTACGGCGTCCACAACTCGGAGGATTTGCGGAACGTGTGCGCAGCCAGTGCCTTGGGAAATCTTGAGGCCCTTGGGAACCCGAAGAGTATGATTAATTAGACGCTGCCCGGCCAACTCACGTTCCTGCGAGGTCTGGTTTGTGTATGTCGCGATGGCCAGCGCTTGAAAGCAACAAACCGTGTTTCGAAGGATACGGTACGGCCCGGAGACCGGAACTTTAACGGGGTTTGGAATGTGGGGACAAGCTGGGGCCCGAGAAACCTTCGGCAACAATCAATTCCACGGGATCTCCAGTGATGCTTTACCATAACCACCGTGGTCGCAATGTGTCTTGAATGGCAGGCCGGTAGTGGTCTACCATGGTTCATGAAAGTGTGTGCGCCACCCACTTGCTCACCCCAAGTCCTTTGTTCCTCGATGAGATCGGTCCTGGGTCCTCATTAACCAGTTACAATTTCTCACAGGTTCCCATAGAAACGCTCCCGAGGGTCGTAATACCGTTACTTGGCCAAACTCTTGACGCCAGCAAACGGTGGCAGCTCATGCACTGCCATAGAAGTCGGGGTAAGCTACTCAGCCGACGGAACGCTTCTCATTCCATGGGAGTGTCACTGTCGTTACAAGAGTTAAAAGTCACAAATCAACCGTCCGAGCGTCCGGAATGGATGGTATGAGTGCTTGGATTTCGTAGGCAGATACCGAGTAGTCCGTCGTTCTCAAACAAATCGTACCGTACCTCTGTTCCTGCTGCTTGGGAGTTACAATGAGCAAGTTGTAGTCGATGCGACTGGTTTGGCCTCAGAAACTGCAGTAAGTACAGGAGAAGACTTCAATGCCAAGATTGGTGCATCTTGAAAGTCGTCACTGTTATCTTTCGCTGGGACAGCACTCCTCGAACGGCTTCGGTCGATCCGTCATGGAATGAGTCAGTCCATCCATGCATTCATGCCGTACGTGCGATATCCTCGACAATATGGCCGGCTCGGAGATTTCGGGAGCAAAACGACAGAGAGGAACAAGATCGTGGAGACGGCATCTCATTGTCGACACCTACACCGGATCTCTTGCTGACTTGCGGTTGCTCCGATACTGTCTCGAAAGGTCCATTGTTGATCTTGGCATGGTGCATTGGGCAGGCTTCTTGCTCATCCCGGCCGATGGTGACGCGAAGGCCTAGAATTCCGAACTGTGGAGCGAGGCAATGCACGACCTGTACATTGTACCTCCAGACGACAAGCTTTTCCCGTTCCCGCTCGCTTCTTGGAAGCAAGCAACCAGTTGCGACTGCGGCGGGGGCCTTACGTACAGTGGAGCCGAAGACAGAGGGTCACAACCTTCTCGGAGCTCACGAGATCGGCGCTCGGCGCTCGGCGCACAGCGGTCACAGTCGAGTTAGTCGAGGTGTACGCGAGGTAGTCGAAAGAGGCTGTCTTGGGTGAGTTGAGAAGACCGTGTTTCATATACAAGCGGCGACGATCATGTAGAGATGCAGAGACAGACGATCATCAAGATGTAAAACGTGCTAAACGTGCGATCAGGAGGGGGAGCGCAGATCGCGCACAGGGCGTGCCGCTTGGGCCATTTAAGGATTTCGTCTGGAGCGCCGAGCACACAGTTGATGTCTGATCTTATGGCTAGATGGCCTGATGGTCTGATGGAAGCTGACGGGATGTTGAGTCAATCAACGGATCAATGGTGCGGTTGGTGGTCTCGTTGCAACTGGCTGATCGCTGATGGTACATGGTGTGCATATGTGCATGGTGTGAGAGCACATGAGCGTCCGACCGTTTCAAACTGTTGCGCCCCGCCCCCCTGATCGGCCTGATCCGAATGGTGACGGGTCTAAGGGATTCAATGCCGACGATCGCGTCATTCCAGCCAGATCGCCTCATACACCTAGCGTCCTTCGCGCAGATCGTGCAGATATGCAGACCGTGCGGATCATGTGCTGTCCACGTGAATTTCGACGAATAATTTAATAATCGGCAGGCCATTGCATGAGAAGATTGGGCCGATACGGATTTTGATCATCAGAGAAATGAGTTGGATATCTGGAAGTAATAAATAACATCATCCCGGAAGGTAAGGGAACAGAGGCAACAGAGACCCCTGCATCAGGGAAACTGATGGGTGGGCAGGCCGGGCAGGACGACCGAAGCGCCTCTGGGCCCCAGGCGCGACCCAGGGATTGGGCGAGGTAATCTGGAAGAGGCTGTTAGATTGCAGTGGAGGCATGTGGCAAAAACGGAAATCACGCCATTATTCATGATCTCTTGTCGATTTCTCATCATCAGCTCATCCTCTCTCTCCCCCTCTTCAACCTACCAGTCCTTTCGGTGCACACAGGCAGACTACCAACCACCGCAGCCGTAACACTCATCCCGAAGAGCGCTCTCCCCCTCTCTCTTCCCCCCCCCCCACTACAGACAACTCGCGTGATCCCGTCTCAACTCTTTGTTTTTTCCGAACGATTTTTTATTATCATCCTTCTGTGTTATTGCCTCGTCTTGCCGCGACCCGTGTGGGGTAGTCTGGGACGTAAGCGATTGTAATCCGAGTAGTTACCGACTTGTAACCGCCCCGCCGTACCCGTATACCCGTCCCAAAAGTTAGTTTTATGCTACGTGCTTGATGTCGTGCTACGTTTGCGTTTGGAACATCCTGCCCAACCGCAGAGCAAGAGCAATCTGTCACCATCCATCCTCGCTGTCGGGACCTCTGCCGCTTACTGTGTTATATCACTCGCTACCGTTGTTGCTCATCTCGATCTCTTGTTCTTATTCTCTACACCACTTCGTTGTACCCTTCTCGACCAGCTAGACGAGCTACAGGACAGGTGAGAATCATTGACAGTGGCCAACCGGTGCGGTCTCGCGGTCGCAACTGTGACCACGTTGTTGGCGATTTGCCGGCGACCTCAGCACCTCTGTGTCTCTATTCTCGTTGACATTTCTGACAGCCTCAGCAAAAATGTCCCTCGTCACCGCTCTCGGTCGTCTGTCCGCTACCGTGGCACACCCGTTTCCCGGGGTGCCCCAGGACGTCTCCGTCCTGAACCCCTACCTTCCTCTCCCGGCCAACACTTCGCTCTTCACCACTCCCAGCTTCCTTCCTTCCCTCCCCCTCCCCTCGGCGGCAGCCGTCATTAACGTCCTCGGAGCCGAGTCTGCCAATGCCCCCCGTTCCCCACGGGCGGTGAGCCTCATTTCCCGGTCGGCCCAGGAAGCCTACGATCGCACAATTCTTGCTCTTCGCCTCGCCAAGGACCTTGACGCGGTTGTCTATCACTTTATCGGCACGGCAGCACTTGAAGGCGACGTTTCCTCTGTTGACGCCGCCGAGTTCCTTGCATCCCCGACACACACGTCCGAGGGAGACTTTGAGGAGCAGCTCACGGCAGCGTTTGAGGCCGAGTCGCTCGGCCTTCTGAAGCTGACTCGCCGTGCGCAGCGGGCTCTGACCCAGCATGGCGAGCAGTCGCAGCGCGTTGTTCTCAACTTCCTGCCTTCTCAGCTGTCGACTGCCGGCGTTGTGGACGTCACTCTGGCTTCGCCTCTTCCCCGTGAGAAGCTTCGCGCTCTCAATGCCCGCGAGTTTGTCGTAGTTGAAGCCGGTGCCGGCAAGTACGGTGGTGCTTGGGCCGGTGTTGTCGACGCGCTCGAGGGCCTCGACGTCGCCGTTCGCTCAATTCTCGTTGCCTCGTCCGCAGCTCTCGGTGAGCTCGACAACGCCCTTGGCTCTGGGGCCCCTCTCACTCGCATCGGTTCGCCCGCGCCCCTCCCTGAGATCCCCACCGACTCCATCACTGTCCCCACCGCCGAGTCTACCTACACCTCGCTTCTCGCCTCGTCCCCTCACCCCCTGGAGGTTTTGAACGAGCCTTCCCAGCTTGCTGCCAGCGAGTCGACTTCGCCCCTGTACGCCTTCGGCAAGGCGGTCGCCATTCGAGCTGAGCGTGAGCGTCTTATTGAGCTTGTCAAGAAGGTCCTCAAGGCATCGGACACTCGTCCCGAGGTTCACGCCGCACTGGGCGACTGGCTGCTCGCCAAGGACGACAAGGCTTCCGGCCCCGCCGGTGTCAAGGCCGCTTCCGCTCTTG
The DNA here is from genome assembly GCA_001599015.1 of Apiotrichum domesticum. Lineage (NCBI taxonomy): Eukaryota > Fungi > Basidiomycota > Tremellomycetes > Trichosporonales > Trichosporonaceae > Apiotrichum > Apiotrichum domesticum. The sequence continues at coordinate 168,986 of BCFW01000012.1, forward strand.
GCCAGGGTGCCAACACCGACGAAGCCGAGATTGTCGCCCTCGGCGCGAAGGGCCACTGGACCAAGCGTGCCCTCTGGATTGTTATTTCCAACTCTTGGGCTGCTGACCTCGCTTCGTCTGGTCTCCACCACGCTCTCGTTTCGGGTCTCGACATCAACCTGCTTGTCTACGAGACCCAGCCGTCGCCGTTCTCGCCTTTCGCCCAGAAGCAGCGTGAGCGCAAGAAGGACCTTGGCCTGTACGCCCTGAACCTCGGCGATGTCTACGTCTCGTCCGTTGCCGTCTACGCCGACTACGCTGGCGTTATCAACGCTATGCGCGAGGCTGAGGACTTCCACGGTCCTGCGCTCGTCTTGGCCTACCTCCCGTGGGGTGAGAAGGACGACGGCGCCGCGATTGGTGGCAACGAGAAGGCAGGACCTCTTGAGCGCCTCCGTGAGACCAAGCGTGCGATTGCCGGAGGCTGGTGGCCTCTGTACCGCTGGAACCCGGTTCTTGCGGACGACAAGCGCTTCTCTCTGGACGCTCCTCACATCAAGAACGCCCTCGCCGACTTCCTCGACCGCCAGAGCCACCTGTCGCAGCTTACTCGGGCGGAACCGGCCATTGACAAGTCGATCACCTCCTCCAAGGGTTCCGAGCTCGTTGCTGCTCGCAAGCAGAAGGCTCGTGAGGCTTACGACCGCCTTCTCAACGCCATCGATGGCCCCGGTCTTCTCGTTCTTGTCGCCTCAGACGGTGGCAACGCTGAGAAGGTTGCCAAGCGTCTCGTTTCGCGTGCCAAGATGCGTGGTGTCGCAGCCACCCACCGCATTCTTGACAGCGTTGCCAAGGAGATTATCGACACTTTCGCCGAGGAAAAGAACATTGTCGTCATCACTTCGACCGCCGGTCAAGGCGAGTCCCCCCTCAACGGCCGTGAATTCACCAAGGCTCTTGCGGGACTCGCCCCCGCTCCGGAGAAGCTTTCCGAGACCCGCGTTGGTGTCTTCGGCATGGGAGACTCCAAGTACTGGCCTCGCAAGGAGGACTACGTCTACTACAACAAGCCGGGCAAGGAGCTCTTCCCCAAGCTTCTTGCCCTGGGTGCCCAGGAGCTTGTTCCTCTTGGTCTTGGTGATGACTCGGACCCCGATGGCTACCAGACGGGTTACAAGGTGTTTGAGAACGACCTTTGGAAGGCTCTCGGAGTCGACTCGGTCGAGGTCGCGGAGGTTGCCGAGGAAGTCATTGCCAACGAGCACATCAAGATTGCGTCCAACTACCTTCGTGGTACCATCCTGGAGGGCCTTGCCGACGAGTCGACCGGAGCTATCGGCGCTTCCGACAGCCAGCTCACCAAGTTCCACGGCACCTACATGCAGGACGACCGCGACATCCGCGAGTCGCTGCAGGCTCAGGGCCTCGAGCCCGCATACTCGTTCATGATCCGTGTCCGCATGCCCGGTGGTGTCTGCACTCCGGAGCAGTGGCTCCACATGGACCGCATCGCCGACGAGCACGGCAATGGCACGTTTAAGATGACTACTCGTCAGACCTTCCAGTTCCACGGTGTCGTCAAGAGGCATCTCAAGCCCGCTATGCAGGCGATCAACCGCTCGCTCCTCGACACCATCGCTGCTTGCGGTGACGTGAACCGTAACGTTCTCTGTTCAGTCAACCCCTCAATCTCGCCTGTCCACAAGACAGTCTACGAGTTCTCCAAGGCCATCTCGGAGCACCTCCTGCCCAAGACGACTGCCTACCACGAGATCTGGCTCGACAAGAAGCCGGTCTTCACCGACGCCGTTCAGGACTTTGAGCCTCTCTACGGTCCCTTCTACCTTCCCCGCAAGTTCAAGATCGCCGTTGCCGTTCCCCCCGATAACGCCGTGGACGTCTTCACGAACGATGTTGGTTTCATCGCCATCGTAGAGAACGACCAGGTCGTCGGTTACAACGTTTCCGTCGGTGGTGGCATGGGTGTCACCCACTCGAACAAGAAGACCTACCCCCGTCTTGGAGACGTTATCGGCTTCGTTACCCCCGAGGACGGTTGCCTTGCGGCCGAGGCTATCATGCTCACGCAGCGTGACTTCGGTAACCGTCAAGACCGTAAGAACGCGCGTCTCAAGTACACTGTCGACCGTCTTGGCCTTGCCAAGTTCAAGGAGGAGACGGAGAAGCGGATGAAGAAGCCCTTCCAGCCTGCTCGGGCCTACACTTTCGACTCGAACCTCGACCAGTACGGATGGCAGAAGGGCCACGACGGCAAGAACCACTTTACCCTTTTCATCGAGAACGGCCGCGTTGAGGACTCGTCTCGCCACCAGTTCAAGGCTGGCCTCCGGGAGGTCGCTAAGGCCCACAAGGGAACCTTCCGCCTCACGGCCAATCAGCATGTCATCCTCTCCGACGTTGCCGATGAGGATCTCCCTGCGATGAAGCAGCTGCTTGCCAAGTGGGGTCTGGACAACATCGACCACTCTGGTCTCCGCCTCTCGTCTTCGGCCTGTGTCGCCTTCCCCACCTGTGGCCTGGCCATGGCCGAGTCTGAGCGTTACCTCCCTCTTCTTATCGACAAGGTCGAGAAGATCTGCGAGGAGGCCGGTGTCGGCCACGACGCTCTCGTCATGCGCATGTCTGGATGCCCGAACGGCTGTTCTCGTCCTTGGGCGGCCGAGGTCGCGTTTGTCGGCAAGGCACCCGGTTCCTACATGATGCTCCTTGGTGGCTCCCACCTTGGCGAGCGTCTCAACAAGCCCTTCAAGGAGAGCGTCACCGAGCCTGAGATTCTGGCCACCCTTGAGCCCCTCATCAAGCGCTGGGCCGCCGAGCGCAACGATGGCGAGCGCTTCGGTGACTGGACTGTCCGTGCGGGTGTTGTCAAGCCCACAGTGAGCGGCAAGACCTTCTGGGATGACAGCTGTGTCGCCTAAAAAGATTGTACCCCGGCAATAGCAAACCAAAATTCCCGCGTCTTTTGGGAGTCGTTTAGAGTAATTGTGCATTATGGTTGACCATCGTTGTCTAGCCTTATACAGTATCAGTAGCAATGAATCGTTTTGGCATAGCATCGCAATCTCGTTGCATCTGCTACATGTGTGGGGACACAGAGGAGGACGACTGATCGACGGGCTTTTAGTGGCCTGCCTCGGTGATCATGGACGGATCAATCGATCTATGGAGTTCTGAGCACTGTCCATGACTTTCCTGTAAACGACGCGTGCGAAGCCCTAGTTTTCTTGTTTTCGGCGGCCGCCGGCTCTGTCGAGTTGCCGCCTGTTCCCTGTGAGAGGTCGGCGCCACTACAGGATCTTTTCCTTTCACCTGTTATCGACTGACGGTATGGTCGCGCTGGCTTACATATATAACAACTTCTTGGCTGGCTTGGTCGCCCTGGTCAACGCTCAAGGCCGGAGACAGAGCAGAGAGAGATGAAAGAATATAGAGAAGGGATCAAGGAGCATTCAGAGGGAGGAAGAAGAAAATGGTGTTGAACGCGCCCAGCGCGCCCAGACACGCGCGGTCACGCGGCGCCCGCACCACGGCCGTACCTTATTCATCCGATCATCCGCCCATGATGCACCCATTACCCAGGCAAGACACCAACAAACGTCGTCGTCGTCCTTCACATTGCTCCAACATCCATCATCTATCTCGTCTGGTCGCTTCATCGGCCACTCCACCCCCCTAGCACTCGCTGTTCGTCTTCCCACGTATGGCGACCCTCCTGGCGCTCCCGGGGTCGCTGGTGCCGCGGGCGCACACCGCGTGCAGTGCCCTCGCATTTATCACCGCGCTCTTGCTGGGCTACGTATCCGGCCTGTGGGAGCAGCTCTGTGAAAACTCTGTCTCAAAGTGGCCCGTCGAATGGTTCCCAAGTGTATCAGCAACGTGAGTTTGTGCATTGCATCGATGGGTGTTATCGGCTTTTCACCTGGAGGGACCATAACGTCTGATACCCTCCCCCTCTCCTGATATACCGCATGTAAAACAATCATTGTATAAACAGGGATGGAGCACTGACAAGTACAGCATTGGTGATCATGCTGCGACACGAGCACCATTCCAGATTCTTATCGCCTTGACGGCGACCCCTCGCTTTATTGTCTTGGGCTTGCAGTGGCTCGCTCATCGGTATCCTCCCTCCAAGAGCGGCCGCGACGCGTCCATCACGGACATCTCGACAAGTGCACTAAGCGATAATGGAGTCCGTCGCCGCACACGGTCGTCCAAGGAGAGTGGACTGTTGGAGGAGCACACAGCACCTGCTGCTGCTCTGGCTCGACCAGGTCTTGTGGACATCGAGGCGTTCTGTGGTATAGCCAGGACCTTCTGCTGGTAAGTTGAGCTCTGCACGGCTTCAACTGACAACACCAGCGGTGGATGGATGTACATCACATCGCGCGACCAGCACGGTACGTCTTCTTATTGGCTTGCTTGATCGGATACTGATGTGCGTAGACCTGCATGACCTTTTCATGATCGTTTACCTCATTCTCAACCTGCCATGGATGATCCTGTCAACTATGCACTCCACGAACGAGCGCTCCAAGCGCTGGCGTATGGTCTGTGCCTCAGGGTTTCTTGCCACCCTCGCTCCCTTGATCTACTGGTTCTATCAGCACTCTGTCCTCCGTGTTCCGGGCGGTGAGTCATTGCGTCGCAAGCTGGTGCTGATCGTGAAACAGCGTACACATACTACGCCTTTTTTGAATGGTCCCTTGTCATCTGGGACGTCGCCTTTGACGCTGCCGCCATCTTCGAACTTGGCCGTCTGCAGATTCGCATCATTGACACATCGCGCGCCGAGGACGGCAAGACGGGGTGGGTGCCACTCGACAGTGGATGGTTGGGGAGTCATCAGTAGTAGACACTAATTTACTTTGTACAGGTTTGCAGACAATGTTTTCATCGCGCCGACTGCTGCGTCGCACCGCCCTGCGGTTGAGGTTGACTGGACCGCGTTCGAGTCACTCCCTAGCAAGCTGCCCTACCGTGATGTCCTCGCGTGGTTGAGCGACGTCTGGTTTGGTGAGTATGCCGACAAGAAGCCTTCTAACTAGACAGCCGCGGCGTTTTGGACAATCTTCACCTCAATTTCGGTACAACTGTTCTACTGGTCGGTGTGGAGCCTCGCCTTCACTGGCTCCGAACTGGCGCTTTTCATCCACCTCGCGCCCTACGTCTTCAACCGCCCTGGCTACCGAGCTTACGCTACTTCCCGCGAGGGCATCTTCACCCACCGCGTGCTCCTCTTTGTGCTTGGCCTCGGATGCTACAAGGTCCCGTCGACAGGCGCACGCTACATCTGCGTCGTCTTGGCCATGTGGTGCGGATGGTGCGCGTTCATGGGAGACTCCGTCCGTCTGCGTGGGAGCCCCGAGATGCTCGCTCAAACGAAGAGTACGCGAATCTTTCGGGAGGCCAGATGCTGACATTAGTCTATTTGACTGGATTGCTCCTCACCGTTGTCTGCAAGTATGCGGCTTACTCCAACAACCCATTCTGGCCAATTCTTGACGAAGCTTCGGGCGGTTGGAACAAGACTGGTCTGCTCATCTCTGCCCTCGCCATTGCGGAACTGTATTACCGCCCGAACAGCCTCTTTGCAGCCCCTCCGGCGGGCTTCAAGGACAAGCCCCTTGCGGTTGTAACTCCCTCGACGCGTAACCAGCGGCTGTGCATTGTGTTTGGACTGGGGTCGATTGTCCATCTCCTTCAGACCTTCATTACCGACGCCGGAACTATCATCGCCTGGTCGTGGACTGGATATCCCCTCACTGGCCCTACGCTCCACCCATGGGCTTCAGTTGTGGTTGGTGCTGCGGCCCTCGGTCTCGTCATCAATCTCCCACTCCGCAACCCCTTGACCTGGATTATTCCGTTCCCCGCCGCAATGGTCCTGGTCCTATTCCAAGACTGGGTCGGGTTTTTCGGTGGCCTGGTATTGATTTTCTACATCGTGGCGATTACCCCAACACTTTTCTGCGCTGCGTCGGCATTGGATCCTAGCACTTGGGGTCATGCGTTGGCGTGGAACAACTTCCTCGATGTGGCATCCACGTTCACTGTCGCCTACGCGTTTGTTCCCTTCGGCTGGATCCTTCGCGAGCGCACCGATCTCATCATGCTGATCCTTCTCGTGCCTCTCCCTGCCGCTCTCTGGGCGGCCACAAAGCTGGACCTTCCGGGTAATGATCAGCTGCAGCCCCGCAGTGTTCGCCGTGTCCGTCTCGTCAACAAGGGAACGAAGATTCTGACCGCTATTCTCGCCGTTAGCGCCGTTATCATTGGCCTTGAACGCCGTTCCGTCTCCGCCGAAGCACGCAAGCCCACACCTTTCTATCCCAATGACAGGGTTTTCTCTGGTGGTATCTTCACCGTTCACTTCGGCATTGATGAGCCGGGACGCTGCAGCCAGCGTCGTATCGCGCAGCTCGTCCAAGAGATGGAGGTGGATGTGCTCGGCATGCTCGAGACCGACCTGCACCGTTTCGTTTACGGCAACCGCGATTTAACCCGGTATATGGCTGAGGAACTAGGCTACTATGTTGACCTTGGACCTGGTCCCAACCAGCACACTTGGGGTGCCGCCCTGCTCTCCAAGTTCCCGATTCTGAACTCGACGCACCACCTCCTTCCCTCTCCTCACGGCGAGCTGGCCCCGGCAATTCACGCCACCTTGGATATCCACGGCCAGCACGTCAATGTCATTGTATCCCACAATGGACAGGAGGAGGATCCTCTCGATCGTGAGCTGCAAACCAAGGAGCTGGCGCGTCTCCTGCAGGAGACTGGGGATACCCCGACATTCTTCCTTGGCTATCTTGTCACAAAGCAAGGAGACAAGCCTCCCTCGCCTTATGGAATTCTCTTCAACGAGCAAACCGGCCTTATCGATGTCGAGACGCTCGACAAGTGGAGATGGTGCGAGTATGTCGGCTTCCGCGGACTTTGGCGTGTCGCCTATTCGCGTCTCGAACACTCAGATGTTACAGACACCGAGCTCCAGGTCATCAAGTTTATCCTACCCGACGAGGGCCAGAAGGCCGTTTACAACGACCATGGCGAGATCTACTGGCACGTGGGAGAGGACGACATCCCCGAGGCCTGGAAAATGCCGAAACAGTTCCGTGGCGACGGCTTGCGCGGCCACTCGTACCGAGTCTGTGAGTGTCACTCATTGTCACGTGCTAACAGTCCACAGGGGACGGACCTCTGTACTACAACCCGCCGATTCGCAGCGGACATCGCGTGTAGGTACTGTTTGCTTCGGATGGACGACAGTAGATGGGCTGGCTACAGCTCTAATTATATACAAGCCGCTTTATGCATACTTCTCATTATCTCACATGTGAAGAGCGCATGTTCTCAACAGATCAGATACAGTAAGCTGCTCTCTTTTGTACGTTCGGCCTCTCGAGCAGCTCGGCTGACCAATCTTATGTATCCCGTGAACATTCATGCCATCTCGATCCAGGCCTATTAAAATATCGTCAGCGTCCGTTTTCTCCTTTCACAACTACTGGCACGGAACCCGGTACACGAACAGATCTTACAACTCCTTTCAAAAATGTGACAACAACCATAAAAAAAAAAAGAAAAAAAAAAAAAGAAAAAAAAAAAAAAAAAAAAAAAAAAAGAAAAAAAAAAAAAGGGCCATAAAAAATGGCAACTCCATCAATGGGTTGCATGGCAGTTAGAACCGTACAGATATCGCTGGGTCAACATAGCTGGTGTCCCGAACCCTCAATGGATGCAGGAGGAGTGGAGATGGGACACGTGGCAACAACTGCGGACCTGTCAATGAGCACACTACTCTGACAACAAAAAATTCCACAGAATCATCAAAAGCTCAAATTTCATCACCGTCTCCTCCTCACCGGTAGCGGCCATTTATAAGAGAAGCGTTAACCACTGATGAATTATAGCATAGACATGACCTCGCTTGCCTTCAGAATGCTTTTTGCGATTTTTTTCGGAAATTTGTTGAAGACGGTGGAATGTTAAGGTCTGCGGTAATAGTGATAAGATAGAACATGAGCGATTCATGATCGTTGTCGTCATGTGTGTGGCTGTGATGCCTATGACTGTGATGTGCATGACTGTGATGTGTATGGCTATAATTTGTATGACCTTGATGTGTATGTGTGCAGGCGGCGACCGAAAAGGAGACTGTTTGTACTGCATGTTCGGGGAGGTATTGGGGACCGGTTGGCCAAGCTTTATGGCGATGAATAATGGTCTGTGTTCTCTTGCAACGCCGTCCATGAGATTTGTCAAGATGATGTCCGCTACCGCATTCGATGAGCCGGACGGGTCAGCAGATGGCAGAGCTGCACCACGACGAAGGACGATCTGCAGCGCGCTAGATCAGTTTGTGGAGCGAAACGAGTTGCATATGTTCAGCCCCCCAAATCACCTACACAGTACACACACCAGATGGAACGTGCAGAGTCAGGTCTACAGGGAAGTATGGACAGAGAAAACGGATAGGAACGGATGGGCGAGAGGGGGAAGAATCACGCAAGATCAGACTAAGAGAGGATGAACCTTACTCAGCCTTGGCGGGGGCCTCCTCAGCCGCGGGAGCCTCAGCGGCCTCCTCAGCAGCAGGAGCCTCACCCTCCTCCTTGTCGTTCTTGCCCCAGTCCTCAAGAACGCGGAGGGCCTCGTCAACCTTCTCCTGGAGAGCAGCGGGCGACTCAACAAGGTGGAGAAGCTCGGCGTTGTCCATCTCGAGGAGCATACCGGTGATCTTGCCGGCAAGCTCAGGCTGAGACTCGTGGATGAGCGGGTAGATGGCCTCGCCGAGCATCTGCTTCTGCTCAGCAGGGGTGGAGCGGGCGAGCGTCTGGGCGTTGAGGCGGTTCTGGGGAGGAGCCGCGGCACCCTCAACCTGAGGACGGGCGGGGATCTGGCCACGGGGAAGACCCTGCTGAGCACCGACAGGCGACGATCCGCTGGGGCGGGCAGGAGCGGCGGTCGGAGGACGGGCGTTGCCAGCGGGGCGAACAGGGTAGTTGGGGGGCATACCGGGGTACGCGCCGGCGGCGTTGGGAGGCATGTAGCCCATGGGGACAGGGGCACCCGGCTGGCCAGATGGCGGGTAGCGGGCGGGGCGGGCACCCATCATGGGAGGGGCGCCGGGGTAGCCACCAACAACGCCACGAACGGGCATCATGGGACCACCGTACGGGCCCATGGGCGGGTAGTACATGGGGGCCTGCATGTAGCCCTGGGGGCCGCCAAGGCCGTTGGCAGCGGCGTACTGCAGACGCTGGGCGTTGCGCTGCTGCATCTGGGACTCAAGAGCCTGGCGACGAACGTCCTTCTTCTGGGCAAGCGAGACGTAGAGGGGCTTGGTGCCAATCATCTTGCCGTTCATCTCCTGGACAGCGCGGGTGGCCTCGTCGGGCTGCGAGAAGCAGACGAAGCCGAAGCCACGCGAGACACCCTTGTCGTCACGCATAACCTTGGCGGAGGTAATGGTACCGGCAAAGTCGAACTCCTGGCGGAGACGGTCGTCATCCCACTCGTCGTCCATGTTCTTGATGTAGAGGTTGACACCGGCGGACTTGGACTCGTTCTCAAGGCGACGCTCCTCGTGCATGCGGCGAAGCTCCTCGTCACGCTCAGCACGCTTCTGGGCACGGCCGACGTAGAGCTTCTTGCCGTTGACCTCGGTGTCGTTGAGCTCGTCAACGGCCTTCTTGGCGGCCTCGTGCGAGGCAAAGTTGACGAAGGCGAAGCCCTTGCCGGCGCCGCTGTCGTCGACAGCGACAGCAGCGGAGACAATGTCACCAAACGCCTTGAACATCTCCTCAAGCTGCTCCTGAGTGACCTCCGAGTCGAGGTTCTTGACGAAAATGTTGGTGAACTTGGCACGCTGCTCCTCAACCTTGGACTGACGCTCCTTCTTCGAGATGTGGTGGCCGACGTAGACCTTCTTGTCGTTCAGAAGCATACCGTTGACCGACTTGATGGCAGCGTCGGCAGCCTCGCCAGTCTCGTAGTGGACGAACGCGAAGCCACGCGAGTTGCCGCTCTCGTCAGTCGCGACCTTGCACGAAAGGATGTTGCCGAAAGCAGCGAAGGTGTCGTGAAGAGCCTGGAGATTAATTATGTCTCCACAGAAAATGCTAGGGACATACCTTGTTGTCAATCTTGTCGTCAAGGTTCTTGATGAAGATGTTGCCCTGGCCAGTCTTGCGGAGGGCGGGGTCACGCTGGCTCCACATAATGCGGCAAGGGCGGTTCTTGATCAGCGAGTAGTTGAGGTGCTCGAGGGCACGCTCGCCGTCGGCAGCGTTAAGGTAGTTAACGTAGGCGTAGCCGAGAGAGCGACGAGTGACGGCGTCACGGCAAACACGGATCGAGGCAACGGGGCCAACAAGGTTGAAAATCTCGAAGAGCATGGCCTCGGTGACGGAGGGGTCGAGCTCACCGACGTAAAGGGACGCCGAGTTGCCGGGCTGCTGGGTGCCAGTGGTAGAGGTGGGCGCAGGCTGAGCAGGCTTGCTCTCCGCGGCGGCCGCAGCCGCAACCGCAGCAGTCACAGGGGCAGCAGCGGCGGCGGGCTTGGGCGAAGTGGCGGCCGCAGGGGCCGGAGCGGGGGAAGTAGACTCGGACGACATGATTACTGAGACAAGAGTGTCGTGCTTTTGTGTGGTTTTTTGTTCGAGGTTGGGCTCGAGGACGTTTTCTGTGTAGGGATGGATTCGACCACGTAGGTTTGACTAGCGAGGCGTTGACGTGGGTTTTTTGGAGGGCTGTAGATAGTAAAAGGTTAAGCAGGATTGAGCATTTGTGAGGTCAGACGACAAGATGAAAAAAAGTCAAGACCAATAAGACGAAAACCAGTGGGGAGGTGTGGTTCAGACCAGAGGGGCCGAATGGTGGTGGTGGCGGTCACGGTGGCGTTGTGCGACGATGGTTGGTGGTTGGGTTGGGGGTGGGACGACCGAATGATGAACGCCCATCGTACAGGTGCAAAACAGATTGAAGATTGATGATTGAAGATTGATGATTGAAGATCGATGATTGAGATGCAGGTTGTGCAGGAGAGGACGTGGGTCAGCTATTGCACAACACAATGTAAACAATGAAGAAGCACGACCACCCAAGAGCATTCGCCGCTGACAGGCGACATCATGTTGTCCATCCGTCTGGTTTTCGTCGCAACTGGCGGCGATGCCGTCCGAAGCATCGAGTCCGGGCGGAGTCGATGGCAAGAAGCGCGAATGGGACAGACTGCGGTCGAGTGGATGGCGATAGTAGAGAGGGTTTACTCACCAGAAAGGTTTATGCAACTAGTTGACTCGTTATAACTAGTTGAAGAAGAAGAAAGAGAAGACGAAAGGTGAAGGAAAAAAAGGTGGTGGGGGAGGGAGAGACGGTGTGGCACACGCGCAGGGCAGGGCAGGGGGGGGGGGGGGGGGGAAGGGGGGGGGGGAAGGGCAAGGTGTGTGTGGCTCGTCGCTATCGAGAGCACAGCCATGTGCGCCCCGTACACTGTACACTGTAGCATTAGGCCATTAGGTAACGCTGTGTGAGCTGGCGTACTCCTGCATGCAAAAATTCCTGGACAAAAAAAACTTTATTGTAATCAAGTGGGTCAGCTGTGAGACAATCAAGACATGTCTCATTAGTCGAGGCTGTTGGAAGTATTAGGTGGTGTTTGAAGCTCAGAAGCTCACAATTGTAGAATATTACAATTGACGACCCTTACTAATAGATGGGTGGCAACATTAAGGAAAAACTTGAGTTCCATTGAAACCACTACATAAATTACATAAATGATCCTCTCCCATAATTGAAACGCATTCCGCATTACATCCATGACATCAAATACACGTCATTATAGGTCGACCCTCCCCGTCCTTCCCTCTTGTGGCTGTCCCTCTCGTTTGCAGTGATATGAGATGAGACAAGTTCAGCAGCGAGGAAAGCATGAAAACCCCATACATCAGATTAATCGCATGCACAATGACAACCAAGTAGAGAGGGGATATATACTTGGAATTGGATAACAGTAACCACAAGATTGGGGGAAGGGGAAGGAAGGAGATGGCAGGTACGAAACGAGGCGATGGGCGATAGTACAAACATGCACAAGTTCATGGAGCAGGCTCCGCCACAGGATCGAGTGAGGGATCAGACTGATCCTTCGATAATGTCGGAGCTAAGCTAGTTGGTAGAGCCGTAGATGGTGAGGCAAGTGCGGGGATGATAAAGGTTGGACTCGGCTCGCCCCCCACATTCACATGCGACGAATGAATGACCGGTGGAGTGCTCGTGGAGCCAGGGGTGGAAATGCAGAATCCAGCGTCGTCCTGAGGTTCCAAAGTTGAACCCACAAATGTCGAAGGCATGCTTGACGCAGTCGGCGAGACATCGACAGCCTGGATCATTAGCGACTGTATGAGAGTTGCAAGGAGCACTTACCAATTCCAGCATCGCCGACAGCCAGGGATGATGAAGAAGTTCACTTGCGGTCGGTCTCTTGAGAGGATCCAGGGTAAGACATTGTTCAATGAAGTCTATACCAAGTTCAGACAATTGGCCTGGCTCGGGCAGTGGAGGATGCTGAGTCGCAATACCGATATGGAACATGATGGCCCATTCATTGTCGAGGTTGGACCACGGTTTGCGGCTGCGGTCAGCCTTCGTTCAGTGCAGTGCAGCTTACCCAGTTGTCACCTCCAGCACCACACAACCTAGAGACCATATATCAGAGGCTCCAAGACGGCTCTTTCCCCCCTTGATGACCTCTGGCGCCAAGTACATGGGAGTGCCGGCAAGAGAGTTCATAACGGCCGGTCCGGCATCGGCGTTGCCGCCTCCGCGTATAGCCCGGGTCTTTGCCATGGTTCGATTGACCTTTGTAATGATTTTGGCTGCGCCGAAATCAACATACTTCAGGACCGAGTTAGCACCCAGGAGAATATCTGGCGTCAACATGTTAGCTCATCGTAGAAACCCACTGTCTGGCTTGACGTCACGATGTTCGACGCCCTTGGAGTGCAGGTATTCCAGGCCCTGCAACATTTGCCATGTGTATACCATAATCACGTCCTCGTCTTCCACTCGTCCGTGTTCCAACAGGTTGGCGAGGGAACCACCCGGGCAGTACTCCTCGAAGATATACACGCGGTCACGATGAACTTCGATGCCATAGTAGTCGACGATATTCGGATGCGAGAGCATCTGCATGACCTGTTTTGTCAGATACACCCAGCTCAGCTCACTCACATCCGCTTCATCCTTGATTTGCTTGTACAGAGCGGGAGAATTGGTTATATCTTGCACGCGAATTTCCTTGACTGCCATGATGCCGCCAGAGTCGAGATTGAAGCCAAGATAAACCGAACCGTTGGCACCGCCGCCAATGAATCCGCCTTGTTGCCACCGCAAAGAGATGTTGCTGGAGCTGGCCGCCAGGAACACCAGGGCTCGGTCTTCGCTGACCTCTTCATCCAAGACACGGCCAATGAGATGTTGATCTGAGCTTAGCCCAGCCAGTTGCTCTTCAAGCTGCTGGATGAGTTCGAGACGTTGTTCACGACATAACCGTAGTGAACGATCGGCAGCTGCGAGCATCTTTGGCTGGGAAGACGGAGATGGTGTCCGAGGAAGCAACCAATCGTCCTCGTCGTTTTGTTCGTAAAGCTGGGCCATGTGTCGTAGGGCTTCCAGTCTCTCGGCTTCCTTCTTCGCCTCTATGGAGGACCGTGCACCCAAAATGTCGAAGTGGGAGATGAGCAGGGTCATACAATTGGCCACCTTCGCCCGGAGCAGTGAAAACTCTTGCTGGGTCAAATGAAGGATGTTGTTACCACGGGTCATAAGCATGGCGTACTCGAGAGCGTTGACGGTCCAGCGGAATGTCTTACGATCGGTCGGATCACAGTGGTCACAAATAAAGCTAACCCAGCTGATGGCGAGACGCATGAGTAGGCGACTGAAGCGGGCCCATGCCTGGTGGTCCATGTGTATTGCGACGCGATGACCGTGGTCGCTGGCAAAAAGATACCAGTTCTCGATCAGATCTTGCGTACCGGGGCCGCCACGCAACGTGCGGCTGACATGTGCCGCAGATTCAATGATACACTCCGAGAGTCGATGTGCCGACCTTGCGATACGCTTTAATTCCTTGTTTACCTTTGGTAGGTGGGCTTGTTGTTCGACAACACAGTTAGGTTGGAGAGCCGCTATCTGTGTTTCTGGATTGACGAACGAACGCAAGAAGAGCATCTTGCAATACGTCAAGCGAGACATAGGTCCGTCTGCGACGAGTCGGATTCGACTATCCTCGAGCGCAAAATCGACGTTCTTGTTTGTCGAAAGGTCATCCAGCGTCATTACGGCTCCTGTCCACGCAAAGCTCTTTCGTGGTGATACTAGAAGAAGGTAACAGGCCGTGTTCTCATCATCCTCATTCGGCGTATCCTCAGGGAGATCGGGATCGTGTCTTGAATGACCAGTCGATAGGCTCACAGCAAACACCCCGAACAACAGTTGTTGCACGTCGTTGGGTCGATTCCACAAAGAGCCATCCGCAAAGACGTATGTGCCCTGTTCTTCGAACGCGTCCGTGTACACCAAAAAATGTCCTGATTCGTATAACTGCTCAACGAGAAGTTCGGTATCATCGTCGTCAATCGAATACTCGGCAGAGTTTTCGAACCGTTGAGTAAGTCGGCGAGCGAAACGTTGCAACTTTCGATAACGCATCTTGATCGAATCCAGGATCTTCGTATACCACGTAACCATCTGCTCCGTCGTCATCGCCTGCCGTTCTAATGCGCGTCCATCATGGAGAGTCAACCGAGTTGGCTTGGCGTAGTCGGGCGAGTCGATGGGAACGGGAACATGGAGAGAGCTGTCGAAGTAGTTTGTTACGCGCCCCATGAGCTTGTTGGTGAGATTGCACAATGTTTCCGCCACAACCTGGTCTACACCTTTGACACTTTCTGCTGCGTCGTACAGGAACTCCCATTCGTCCTCAAGGACCTCCGTGTCACGGAAATAGACGGCCTTGAACCCTCCTTTGAGCTTCCAATGGAGGAGCTTGAAGTGCATTTTGATACACTTCAAAATCACCTCACGGTAGGACTCTGGAAAAGAGTCGGGGATGTTCCATCGACGATCGGGGTCAGGTGCGACGATTTCCTCGTACTGTCGCCGAATAACGATAGCCAACGACACCGAGTTGCGGAATGAGTTGGCCATGTCGTCAATAACCATCAGGTCAGGATTTGTAAGGCGTTCAGCGGCCCGGAGACGAGTTTTAAGAGCTTCAATAATGAGGCGGCCAGGAAAGGAGATGATGCGAAGAAGCTCGTATTGGAACGGCGGAAGATTGAGCTCGTCAAATAATGGCGAATGCGTGATAAGGGTTTGTTTGGCGCTTTGAATGGTTGCCAACTGGTCCATGAAGATACGCTTCTCGAACGTGCGGCGCAAGGAGTCTTCTTTGAGGATACGATCGACGAATGTCGAGTCGTCCGCAGCGTCGTTCTGCGCATGTGCTCGAGCTTTGGCGTCTAATGGATGGAAACGGTTCTTTCCTACAAGCGCCTTTTCCTTCGTAGTGTTGGGACGTGTGATGTCCAAGTCTTCCGTGCCTGTCCACTTTTGCAGAATGTGAAGCTGCGATTGCAGTTGAGTGACAACTGAGTACCATGCGGATAATGCGTCGACGCGAGACTGAAGCTTTTCCGAGTCGTAAAGCGGTTTGTCTACGCGGAACCTGTTTTGATTGGGATACAACGATTCAACGACATCAAGCTTTTGCAGGATGTAAGCGACTTGATCGAGGGCCGACGTTTCGCTGTCCGACTTTATGGAAAAGTTCTCGATCTCCTCGAGCACCGGATCAACAATTCTGTTACGACGTTGCTCGACTCTCCGCTTTTCTTCTTCCTCGGTACGATTGCGGAGACGTGCCCGGATTTGCCACCAGAGGTTTTGCGCAATGGTTTTGCGGAACGATTCGTTGGAAGGAAGTTCGACGCCGATACGAGAGCTCTCGCCGCGCAGAATGTCGCCGCCAAGGACGCTAGCAAGCATGCTTTGCCACTCCAATCGCTCGTTGCCCTCCTCCGGTCCAGCTGCATCTGGTGGCGGCGTTGCCAAAATGAGGCTCTTGGGTTGACCGACACCCGTGCTGGCAAAATCAACATCGCCCTTCCCACCGACGAGTCCAAATCCTGGCGGCGCTTCACCGCGTCGTGTCGCCTCTGCCGCCAGGGCCCTAACGGGACGTCCATGAGTGCCCTCTATGGCCTCAACATCATCCCCATCCGAATCCCAGTCGTCCCCACGTGCGTAATCGGCATCCGGATCCAGTTCCCGGACCAGGCCTCGCGATCGACGCACACTCATGGAACGGTGCGGCGGGCGAGCATTCGATTCGCTTCGATGCTTGCCTCGCCATTGAGAATAAGTAGCAGGGGCTGATGGCGGAGGGGCGGCGTTGGTACTTCGATAGGTTGAAGCGCGGCTCAGTTTCGGCTGCGTTGCGCTACGAGATGATTGAGACGCGCTAGATCCAGGAAATGATGATGAACGAAGGTGTCCAGGGGAGGTCGCAACTTCAATGTTAGTCTCTTTCTTGGCAGAAGGAACCACTCACTGTCGTCATTGAGTTTGGCCGGTTGCTCGATGGCAGCTCCCTCGTCACTGGACGAAGAGTCTTGAGCGAACATGCGCACCTTCCGGCGACTCTTGGTTGTGACCGTCTGGTCGTCTCCTACAGAGGCCTGCGTGGGAGACGTTATGTCGGCCATCTTTTGAACATGTGAGGAAGAGCAGTTGTCGGGCCGGCGGTCGGAGAGTGTTGGCGTGGTGGATGGCAGCAAAATGGTATTGGATCGAGTCTATGAGGTTCCCCTCGGTATGTTCACCTAGTGATGAGTCGACACGCAGGCTGCTTATAGACTCGATGAGGGAATCAAAGGCACATTGACTGCCTGCACCATAAAGCGCCGGAATGCGGATGCAAGATAGGGACCGATAAGAGTCGTGGGGAGCTGAACGGGATTGTAGGATGGCAAAGTCGGAATGTTGGATAGGTCAAGCAACCGCAATGCTTGCTTACACAGTCGACAGTTTAGCTCGCGAGTCGAGATGGGTGAGCATGGGCTGTTGAAAGATGCTATATTGGGCGAGTTATTGAGAAGTGAAGGATGCGTGCGCGTGTATGTATGTGTGCACTGCGTGCACTGTGTATGTATGCCGTGGTGTTGCCGGTGTTGAGCTGTGTAGCACGTGCAGTAGTTGATCAGGCCGTCTGCTGCAAGCTTGCGCAGGGGGGCGGAGTGATAAGTTAGAAGATGCGCTGATTGTGCGAGAGAGGATCGAGTTGGTTGGTTTGTGTGCCGACTGTGCCGACGACAGCTGTATGACTACTGAATGGTGCATGGTGCATGGTGGTGATTCATACAGTATACAGCATGGCGATTTCATATGGTGACTGGGTGGGGGTAATGAAGACTGCGCAGCTGGCGGCTGGTGCACGGTGCACGGTGCGCGGTGCGCATGGTGCGCATGGTGCAAGGTGCAATGCACCCCCTATGAGCTAGGGATACATGGCCTGCATGGGAGCAGAACCGACAGGGAACCTCAAACGTTATGATTCCAGATATCCAGGAAGATCCAGGCCTAGGCCACCAGGCCAGCCAGCGAACCAACCAACCTCTACAACCTCTCTATGGTCAGAACGATCAGAACCCCGTGCAACGATACAGTTTCTCTAGCTATCTCATGCATTCTCATTGTGGGCCATGTGGAACTGTAATGTATACACTGTAGACTCCATTGGTATTCAACATACGACTACTTAAGCAGAAGCATGCATACACCACCCCATAATCTGTACCCAGAATGGGACACCCTCTCTGAATCCCCGTAAGGGGTACACCCATGGGCCGATCATCTGTAGCCCCGTTCCTCCCGACAGTTGACCAAAACATGGAGCAGTCATTCATGCTATCGTTCTGACAAGCAGAGCATTATGAATGGGGGGGGGGATATGCTCCTGGCACTGTGTATGAACAGGACTAGCAAGGGCTGAAAAACGGTTCCACCATCTGCAATGTATCGCCACAAGGACATTGAAAGACTGTACACGAGCAGTATGGCCCTGCACTGGTCCCCAGGCTCAAGCGGTACGATTAAGCTTGATAACAAGAGCGGAAACTGCTATGCGCTTTGGTGGCTGCTTATCAGCTCAAGAGCGAGGTTGGCTAATTCATCCGATGTCAATGCCTGCGGTCCTTATCTGTCTGATGTGATGGTCAATGCCGCTGTGATCCTCGCGGTCGATTGGTCGGTTCACCTCAGTAAACAAGTTAGTACTGGTTCCCATCGACGATGTTGGAAGTCGTCTTGGCAGCCGTGACGGATTCCAGAGCACCGCGGCACGGTAGGCAACTCTGTAGTCTTCGTGTCTTCTTTGTTCACGAGTCAGCTCGGACTGATATCAGCAAGTCAGATCGGTCAAGCCGCGAACTCGCTCCAAACTGTCCGTCAATATTGCCACGCAACGAAACAATGCACCGCCCGCTGTTTGGTTGTCGACAGCGGGAACAGCAGCCAAAACGACAGTACATTCGTCGCTTTAAGCATCTCCAAAGCTCTAGATTCATTTAGAAGGGCTTGTCCGCGTCGGGGGTCTTGTCTGGTACATGTCAGCATCTCGAAATGCCTGCTACGACAGGCCATACCGGTGAAGTAGTCGTTGATCTAGGAAACGTCAGCCAACTGCAACCAACTTTCAAGTCCACTTATTGATACGCACGACGGGGATCTTCTGGAGAACATCCTTCTTGAAGAGAGGAACCGAGCTAAGGAAGAGAGTCACCGCGAAGCCGGCACCAGCGCCCCAGAACAGGGCCGAGGGACCGAAAGGACGGAAGAACCTGTTTCCGGTAGAGCGTTCAAAGACAGTTGCGCAAAACGAAGAGTGAGGGCATGGTCAGTACTCGTGTAGAACGATCGGATTCAATGCGTACTCGGGGGAGAAGCGGCCGATGTGCTGTGAAAGTCAGTCAAGCTGCTACAAGTGTTGCGGAACGACAGTCGGTTGATCGTCAAGTTGTGGATCGCGTTTTCCACGCGCACCACCGAGCATGCGACGACCGATGAATTTCTGTCCGCGTTGGGTGCCGCAGTATACTCACGGGCTGGCCGTGGAACTTGAGCTGGTAGGGCATGGCGATGGCGACGACGACTGGGGTAGAGGTGGTGTTGAAAGAGAACGAATCGTTGTCGGCCAATTGCGTTCGGAACGAAGCGGGCACGGCGCCGAGGAGCGAGGGGAGCGAGGCGCGAGGCAATGGCGGGAAGGCCAGGCCAATGCCCAATGAGAGAAAATAATTACGTGTAATTTTTAAGTAATATGTAAGGTATATTTCAACTGAACTGGATCTGATAATTGGGTGTGGACATGCGGGTGGAGGTTGACCTCGTTCGTCAAGACCAGCAGTAACAGAATCACGCTTCTCATCCTCCGTCTCACAGATCTCACACTGCATACTCGTCACAGAGATGTTTCTTCGTCATCTGGCTCTCCGTCAAGGCGCGGCACGGCGTCTGGTGAGCGGTGCTCCTGCCGCGACCGCATGTGCGACCGTCTCGGCAGCAGCAGCGTCTCGGTCAGCTCATCGCACATATGCCTCGTTGTCGCCAGACAGTCCTCCGCCGCCTACAGCTTATGAGGTGTTTGATGAGCCTGCGAAATTCCGTCAACGGGATCGTGCTGTCCTTCGTCTTCAGGAGGAGGCGAACGCGGGTGGATCTGAACCATCTGTTCTGGACTACCTCCGAGAGGAGGTTGCGGACAGAATCTGTGAACGCGTCGAGGTGAGGTGATTCTCGTCATTGCACAGAGACAAAATGCTTATAATGTCAGGATTTGAAAGTGCCGCCATCGTCTTTTGTGGAACTGTCATCCCATGCAGGACAGCTTACCCGCATGCTTCAGGACGTGCTTGGCGACAACCTGCATCCTTCCGCTGAGGGTCCGGGCGTTGTTGGTCAAACGAAGCGCCGCTGGATCATGGTCGAGCCCAGCCTGGAAGCGTTGAACCGCGACAACGACGAGTCGTTCGCATGTGAGCTCTGCAGCTTAACTGGTCATGGACTCCACTCACCAGTCAGACCCTGTTGAGAGGATTGAGGCCTCACCTTCAAACTTTCTGAACGATCCCAAGATTGCGCCCTTGGCGGGGACTATCGACGCGGTTGTCAGTGCCGGTGGTCTGCATTGGGTGGGAGATATCGTTGGTGAGAATGCTGCTGCACGAGTTATGACAATGGTTCTGACACGAAGGTGCATTCACCCAGATACGTCATCTCCTGAGACCGGATGGTGTTTTTATCGGAGCCGTCCTTGGAGGCGACACTCTCTTTGAGCTCCGGACCTCTCTGCAACTGGCTGAGCAAGAGCGTCGTGGTGGTATCGCCAACCGTGTCAGCCCAATGATCAGTAGGTTCTGATATGTTCGCTACAGTGTACCTGACTACAGACCCAACCGATGCTCCTTCGCTATTGAACCGGGCTGGCTTCACCCTCACCACCATCGATACGGACGATGTCACAATCAACTATCCTTCTATGTGGGAGCTGATTGCTGACCTGCGCGACATGGGCGAGTCCAATGCTATTCTCGGGCGGAGGTCCCAGATCAGCCGCGATGTTTTGATTGCCACTGAAGCGATTTACAAGGGTAAGCTGGTGACAATATTTTGTCTTTCGCGCCACCGAGCCGCTGACTTTCCACCTCGCAGAGTTGTACGGTAACGAAGACGGTACAGTTCCTGCAACATTCCAGATGATCTTCTTCGTGGGCTGGAGGCCCTCGCCCACTCAGCCCAAGCCACTCGAGCGGGGCAGTGCCAAGACTAGTCTCAAGGACGTCTTGTAAGAGTCCCCTTGGCATCTTGCTGTCCGGGTCCATAGCAAAGTAGCACCACACTCTGTAGTTGACGATGTTATTGTTGCCTCAGTGCCTCAGACTTTTCGCTCCTGCCTTCCGCAACACATCCTACTCAATAGGAAGAGAACATGTGGCCCGACAGTGCAGTGCAATGTAAACCCCTTGGGCTCCATGACTATCCTACAAAGGCAGTATGCAACGACGCTTACTGCTGCTCCTCCTCGCGCTCGACCTCGAGAATGGCGGCGCGCTTCTCGGCGAGGCGCTGAGCACGACGCTCGCGCATAGCCTTGTTCTTGATGCGGCGAGCCTCCATCTGGTCGGCGAGGTGCTTGGTACGGAGCTTCTCGGCCTTGGCCTTGTGGATGTGCTCCATAAGAACGCGCTTGTTCTTGAAGGTGTTACCCTTGGCCTTGAGGTAAAGGGAGTGGTAGCTGAGGTCAGCGTCTGGCAGTCGCGCAGTTCGGATCCTAGGAGACTCCTTCCGTGAAAGTTCGGATCCGAGAAGTCTCCTTGGACTCGATTCGATACCCACAGGTGCTTGTCGATCTTGCCAGCCTCACGGTACTTGCGGAGAAGACGACGGAGGACACGCATGCGACGGAGCCACTGGACCTTGGTGGGCATACGGGCCTCGGCGGTACCCTTGCGCTTACCGGCGCCGGTGTGGCGACCAAGGCGCTTGGAGGCGAGGTGCTCACGGGTGCGGGCGCGCGAGTGGATGAGGGTCGGCTTGACGATGATGTGGCCGTCCTTCAGGAGCTTGCGGACACCGGAGCGCGAGTTGGCCTGAGCGATCTCGGCGGCCTCCTGGGGGTCAAGCCAGACTGCGATGTTAGCAAAAGTGGAGAGAATTTTGAGGGTGCGCTGCGGCCATCCATCTCGGGCGATTCTCAACGGTCCTGGTGCGCGGTCTCGCCAAACGTGTGTCGTATGACGCACACGCAATGCGACAACGACGAAGAAGGCGCTGCCTCCGCTCAGACGACGACGCTCCCGCTCCACCATTTCCCACGCCCATGTCGCCCGATGTTCATCCGCCACCGCGTGTCTGTTCTGTCCGCGATCCACGAGGGCCGCAATGCACTTCCGTCCTACTCACTCTTGCGCTTGCCGACACCGGCAACCGACGCAGCCAGACGCTTCTGCTGGGAGAGGTTGGACACCATTTTTTCTGCGTCGTCAGCATCACAGTTCCCCGAATCAAGCCTTCAACACAGCAGCCCCTTCGTCCGCGAGCATCGGTCCAACGGGATGGCCGGCAAAGATGGCGCTCATCGCCTCGCGGACGCGAATTCGGGGTCGGACTCGGGCTGCTGGTCGCTGTTGGCGGGGGCCGACTCACTGTTGCTTGACGGGTTGGAGGTCGTACAAAGACTCAGAAGGATGGCGCACAAGGACACTCGCACACCGCGCACGCACAGTGGGGGACTCTGGGCCGTGTGGTGGGACTCTGGGCTGGTACGGTCGACTGACAGCCAGCCAGCTGGCGAAAACCCGCCCCAGCCCTCTTCCCCCCTCCTACTAACTTACTCCACCATGGTCTGCCGGCCTCAGCTCTAATGCGGGTAGCTTCTGCAGCTGGTCGTATTCAGGGAGTTGCCACCTTCAAAATGGGTGGTGGGTGGCGGGGCCACATGTCCCCTTGTAATTTTAAATGCCGCGGAGATATGGGGATGGCACTTGCAAAACTGTCGGCGATATGGTCTCAAAAATAAGCGACACATGCGATACATGTCCCGAGTACCGTCCACCTTCATGTCAGACACGATGGATGCTGATATGCTGATGCGATGTCATCTTTTGCAGGCCCCGTTCCAGCTCATGCAATTCCCTGAGATCCTGATGCAACGACTGGGAGCATGGAAGTATCATGCATGTACCATACATGTCCGTGGTAGAAAATACATCCCCGAAGACCCGGGTATCAATGTCCGCATCACTATCGACTGCTTAACGACACTACAACATGGCTTGCTCTGTATTTTCTCGTGAAGTTGAAGGTCGTTTACTCCCTGCCGTATACCATTGTCCCTGCGTGGAAATCAATGTACTACCTCCTGATGAGTTGGCTGTCTTCATCATCCCCTTCATCCGTCCCTGGGATACGACTTGCAACGCGATTTCCACTACTCCACCACGCTCGGAAACCCACACCCCAATACCACAATGAGTGGTCTGGAATGGCTTGGGCGACCCCGCTTCCTGGCAATGTCGGGAAGAACTCTTGTACGTATGTGAGCATTCTGTCGACCGCCGATAGCGGCGCAGACATGGCTTCAGGCTGAAGAACTCTGTCGTCAGCGATTCTACCACAGAGCGTGACTTACAAGACATCCCCAAACCTAACAGGTCCGCTAAGATTTCGGAGATGCTTGGGAGTGACGCCATATCGCACTAGCAGATAGCGGAGTACCGAGTCCGTAAACGGTCCGCTCCCGTTGAAGTCAGGCTGCTGTTAGAATCGTTTTCATGCAGTATCTCACAAGGTCCATGGAATCTAGATCTCCAGCATCGACTTGAGCCGATATAGTAGCCAAGGTGTCCAGAAATACAGGATGGTAGGGCTTGGCCTGGTGTTAACACACACAACTGGTTTTCTTCCGCTCACCATGATGATGTCAGACGAAAGCTGTAGGCTGCGGCGAGGGCCAGCATCCGTTAGGCTGCTTCTGAGCTTTTGTATGGCCCACTGTGCCCAGCTGATGGGTGTGAATCCAGGATATAAATCCCAGTCAATAGCAACTACCAAGTTGACATCTGGGGAAAGAATGGAGGTTGTTTCGTCCGGTTGTCGAGTCTCCCTCATGAACAGTCCCCGCCTCCGAAGTTGCGGTCCGTTGGATAGATGTCCAACAACATGGGTCTCATTCCGGAGACCGTTGCCATTGCCGTGGGTACACTCATCCACACCTACAGCCAGAGTACAACTGGTCGGATCTTCGGGAATAGACCGCTCCCACAGGCGGCGGTGAGTGGAATCCGAGGACGAAGCATGCTCCATAAGAACGGATCTGATCAGCTCCAGGTCAGGATGCAGCAATGACTTGGCCCCTAATCCCCAGAGATATGGATGTGCGATGGGCTTCCCGTTAGCCGTGCACCCTGTCAATTGTTGCCACCTACGACCGTATCTGTGGTGGCGAACAGACCACCTTCAAAAAGCATGGCCATGTATCTGATGTCAGAGTCATCCTCACCGCACACGCACTTGAACACATGGAACTGCTGAGGACCTGGTGACAACTTTTGCCATAGATGCGTGAACCGGCCAGATCCCCTGGAGACGCTCTCTCCGATCCAAGCTGAGAGCTGTGTTGCCATGATGCTTTCGTCCGCGATAATGACGGTCCAGGGCGCTCCGATACGGGCTGGATCTGCCCACTCGGTCTCTGGGACGCGATCTTCAAGATCACCTCCAAGTGGGAGTGGCAATAGTGCGCTCCACAAACGAAACATGTCTGGAACACCCGCGTCACCGAACCGGCCGGTCGAGTAGAGCTTCCGAGGGAACGAAGCAGTTGTTGGAGGAACCTGCTTGAGCACCCGTCCTACGGCATGGTCAAGACGGTTCCGCATAGGCGCGACTTTGAGGAAATCATACGCAAAGTTGCCTAGTCGACCGGCGTAGACCTCGGACCGTGCGTCGAGGGAAGGGTATCCTTCAGTTGTCCATGGCGGTGACCCTACGGCTCTCGCAACCGTGTGAGGGTCATATGATTCCGACTGTATTATCGACATTCGTCTTGTCTCATATCGCTGAGCCACATCATCTCGTGGGGCGTTCCATATTGTCTCCTGCTCCAAACGATCGAACGTGAGACGCGGAGTCATCCACCATTTCAGCAGGACAAGCCCGAGTATGGTCAGGACTATTCCGACCTTCACGTGAATAGAAGTACGCAGTCTTCGAGCGACTGGTCGGAGCATTGCGATGATCATTCTTCGGAAAGCCGCGCCACTTGGAAGACTGGACGTTGAAGGACGACGACAGAATGGTCTCTGTTAATGGGTCAAGTTGGAGATTGAAGAGTCACAAAGTTCAAAGGTCGAAGGAAACTTGCAGTGTCCGTTCACGTCACACAATCATATCGGACATTCCCCCACGGGGTAGATAAAACACGTGATGTACTCCTACAGTGTACAGTGGACAGTGTGCAGTGGTGCTCTGTGCGCCCTATCCATGACAATCAAAAATTATATAAAGATTAGTTGATTAGGATTCCAACAAGGAAAGGCACGCCGGCAGGGGCCGCCATTACGGCAACGGAATCAATCCTGCACGGCGGGATTATAGCTGCCACGTTGCAATTCCCGACTGTGGCACCAAAGCGGAGCACAACTGACAGAAATTTCAGCACTCTGTGCAGGGGGACGTTTTACTCCCGTTCGACCTCCCTACCACACGAGCACGGTCACGGAGGGCAATGGGAATGGTCGTTCCAACCAGGGCTGCTCGCTGTCGCCAGTGGCTGGCGGGTCGGCCGCGTGCTGTTGTTTCGCGATCCAATGCAACATGTTGGGAGTCTTCATCCTTCAAAAGCCTGAGAGGTGAGTACATGCTGCAGCCCATCACGACAAGGCAGCCATCATCGTCGACGCTACCGACCTCCGACTAACAAACAGCCAAAATGTCGTTCCAGAGCAAGATCGCGAGGTCCGCCGCCGCCCCCAACACTCCCCCCACGGAGGTTGAGCAGCAGATTGCTCAGGCTCTCCTCGACCTCCAGAACAACGTTGCGGACCTCAAGTCCGAGCTCGCCCCCCTCCAGATCTCGTCTGCGAAGGAGGTTGACGTCAAGGGCGGCAAGAAGGCCGTTGTTGTCTTCGTCCCCGTTCCCCAGGCCAAGGCCTTCTCCAAGATCCAGCAGCGGTAAGTTTTTTTTCTTCTCCTGTTTCGTCCCCGAGCACATCCGGCCCCATTGGCGATCCAGAGGTCGACGGAGGTCCTTTTTAGGGCCACCTCCCTCTGCTTTTCCTGGGTTGGATGTGCCGGGTATGGCGCCCTGGTTAGGTGTCACACACTGACAAGGTTTTTATCTCCGTTCGCCCACGCCGTCGTAATGCCAAAATTTTGCTCGCCAACAGCCTCACTCGCGAGCTCGAGAAGAAGCTTTCGGACAAGTACATCGTCTTCCTCTCGCAGCGCCGCGTTCTCCCCAAGGAGAAGCGCAACTCGAACGCCAAGCTCGGCCAGAAGCGCCCGCGTTCGCGCACCCTCACCGCCGTCCACGAGAAGATCCTCGAGGACCTCGTTTTCCCCTCGGAGATCGTTGGCAAGCGCACTCGCATCGCCACCGACGGCTCGAAGCTCATCCGTATCTACCTTGACGCCAAGGACCAGAACCAGCTCGAGTACAAGCTCGACACCTTCTCGTCCGTCTACCGCGCCCTTGCCGGAAAGGACGTCGTCTTCGAGTTCCCCGTTCAGGCCGCCGAGTAAACGAGTCCTTCGTTACTGTCATGTAGAGAGGGTGTAAAGTTACGACAGGCACATGCATTTTGCGTGCCGGGCTCTACCCGGCTGCTGTACTTCACACGTCTATCAGAAGTAGAGGCGAACGTTCCATTCAAATCCTGATCCTGACTGAGACTCATCCGGACGGATAACAGGCAGGTCGATGCGCGCTGATCATTGGACCGCCCGACCAAGCGTTTATGCGGTGTTCACTCGCGCGAAGTAGTCGGCCAGACGTTGATACACGTCGTCATATTGCTTGCGGTTCTCCGGGTCCTTGAGATTCGCACGGGCGGCTGCCCAACCATGGTGCCTGGTCTCAGTGATGTGTGGCAAGGAAGGTTTGCGCGGCGGGGGAAGGAGGAGACAGAAATAACGCTCCTCGTGATGAAGGAGCAGCACCGCGAGATGAGCGATGTGGGCTCCATGTGCGTGCCGAGGCGCCGGCGATGTTCGATAGCACGAAGACGAGGTGGTGGGACCAAGACCAAGGTCACTTACACTGTGCTGTACAGGTGGTACTCGCATTCTTTCGCGAACGGCTTGCTCTTCATTGCCGCGACAATGTGGTCCACGACGTCCTTCGGCTCGTCCTTGCTGGGGAAGAACCCGAGGGGACGGGCGAGTTTGTCCCCGTCCTCATTCGCGATCATTGCTGGATGGATGATGGCTCCGGAGCAGAATGGCGAGGCATCAGAGTCCAGCGCCATCAACGTGAGCTTGCCACCTTTCGATAATCAGACTGCGTGCACTCATGATCTTGGTACCCACCCCAGCAGTAGCCCATGATGGACACCGTCTTGAACTTGTTCTTGAGAAACTTGCCGAACTTGACCACCTCCGGGAGTCGGTCTTCAAGCTTGGCCCTAGTTGTCAGATTTCATACGCATCTATCGGAAGCCTTACGTGGTTTTAAAGAACTTGGCGAGTGCCTCCTTGTCGCCGTCCTTCTCAGGTGGGAATGGGTGGCCACGGAAAACATCCGGCATGAACACCTTGTGGGGCGATGTGAGAAGCAGATGGGACACCAAGAGATCAGAACCCTGCGATGTTAGATCTATCAGTATGCAGTCTAGTCTCACGCGCTGGGTCGTCTCCCTGCGGCATTAGTACAAGAACACAGTGCGGTGGACGACCAAGTCACTCACCAAAACCCAAAGATGTCGTAGATGACGACAATGGCATGCTCGGCGTCGTCGGGGCCGGTCTAATCGGTGGGTGAGTTGCGGTTTCAAAAAGCCCGTCACCTGAACGTACCACATAGACCTTCTCAAAGTCGCCTACAGGCTCGATGTTCCCTCGAAGCTCGTACCCCTCCTTGGAAGCAACGGGGTGGGCCACCTTTGGGGGAGGAGCCTGCGGAGGGCAACAGGTAGCCCCAGCAGTGGAGGTTTCCTGAGCGTTGGACATTGTGAACGCGAGGAATAACTGGACAGTGCGTGTGGTTGTGGGAAATGACTAGGTGGAGGGCAAGAAACTATGGGCAGTTGGAGCAATGTCGAGTTGTTCAGTGATACGGTGGTTGCGAAGTGAACAGTATATGTATGAATGTACAGCGGCAACTGTACAGGAGGACAGTCATAAGGTCAAGTGCAAACAGTCCGCGATGATGACGAGTGGGTGGGAATGGCAAATGGCCGAGGGGCAAGCCACAGTTGTGGATATTGCGGATATACAATGGATCTTTGGGACAATTGGTCTCCGGTTGCGTCATGATCGCGGTCATGAACGTATTTCTATTTCTCGATTTGGGTGCGTCATGGCCGATACCGATCATCACTGGCCAGTTCACCGATTCTCAACAGCCACCAAGCTATAGTCGTCGACTCTGACAAGGCTACGAAGTACGATGGATTGTCGTTTTTAAGAAAGGGCGCGAAATGCTCCCCGGAGCAGCCCGTCATTATGGAGTAGAACTCGAAAGAGGCGACTCTCTTTGTATCATGAAGTCGAGACCTTCAGGTCTTTATGGCTTCATCTCATTTTTGGACTGGTGGGGGCATGTATTTCAATAAAAGTGGAGGGTTGGATGACCGTTTGAAGCCTAAGGACATGAAGGCCGCCATGGACCTCGGGTCCCTCGCAAGACATTATGCCAGTAGACAATTGTAGCTTTGTAGGCTACGGAAGCCGCTCCATGACACGCCGGATCCCCAGTAAATTAATTTTCTCACATCATTAGGCTGACGGCAAAAGACGCTTGTATCAGAAACTCGTTCTTGTGAGCATTATGGGACGCTGTTTGTACACAGCCTGTAGCCTGCCCCACTGCATTTAATGTAAGTAGTGTCAACGCCGGATTGAGTATCGTATCGCTGTACTGCAAGAACTGGCGACTATCACCAGCACCACCTCCGTTATGAATGTTCGTAGATTGTTGATGAATGTTGATTCTCTGGATCTGTGGATCTCTAGACCTCTAAAGCTCTGGAGCTCCAGCTGGATGCACAATAATAAGCAGTGAGCTAACCTGCACGACTTTCTCGCCCACCATATGCACCTGCACCCAACAGATAGGGCTTACATAATATGTTGGAGACCAATTGACGCGGCTATAATGTGGCCGTCTGCTTTGCCAGAACAGCCGAGGTCGGGTATCTTTTGAGGACCGGAGTCGGCCGTAGGGCGGATTTACTGCCGGGTGTGCGGGG
The DNA here is from genome assembly GCA_001599015.1 of Apiotrichum domesticum. Classification (NCBI taxonomy): domain Eukaryota; kingdom Fungi; phylum Basidiomycota; class Tremellomycetes; order Trichosporonales; family Trichosporonaceae; genus Apiotrichum; species Apiotrichum domesticum. The sequence goes on from BCFW01000012.1 coordinate 198,025, forward strand.
AAATGGTGGGGTCCCCCTTCCGAGCCAAGTTGAATTCAATGAAGTTGTTGGGGCCGTGGGCCGTGGGCGTCAGTGCGCCCAGCGCCCAGCGCCCAGGGAGCGGCGGCCCAGGGCGTGGGTTTGATTGTGCGCCTCAACCTCGCTTGTCTGTGTTGGAGAGTGTGTGAGTGTCCTGGTAGGCCTGGTAGGGTGATTCGGGCCATTGTCGTCTTTCTCTTCCCTCTGATTGCCTCTGTGATTGACGAGCTCACACTCGTCGTGACGAGGTCGTCATCAAACACTTGGCATCTTAATTCTCACCACCTCATCGTCACATTGTCACGGGCCCCATCCATCTCCGCATACATCCTCCCTCTCGCCAATGTCGTTGAACCCAGACCCTACAGCATCGTTGAACACCGACACTGCACCGACGACAACACCCTTAGCAGGTGGTAGCCGGAGAGCTTCCACGCTGGATCCTTTCCTCGCTCTATTTGGAACTCCAGGAAACGACATGTCATCCTCAGATGCCGGGCAGCCTCTAGAGCCTGGTGGCCAACGGTCACGGTCAGGCTGCTTTACATGCCGACGCCGCAAGGTCAAGTGTGACGAGTCTCGTCCAGTTTGCGAGAAATGTCAAATCGGACACCGAGAGGTGGGTTCCCTTCCAACGCTGAGCTGAATGAGCGCCGGAAGAGGCAGACAGTCTGTTGGGCAGCGCTAACCTTAGTGCACCTGGCCTCCAGACGATCCTGTACAGCGCCGGAAGAACCGACCCCGTAAACAGCGCACCCATAGTGTTGCGGAACCGAAGCGCCGCTTCAAACTGCCATTCCACGCACCCGAGGCGTTCGTGTCATCCTTGCCCCCACTAGGAAGCGTCAAAGGCAAAGAGCGTGAGGCCGAACTGGTTCCGGAATCACTCCGTGCCGAAATGATGATGGATCCGTGCGTACATCGTGGAAGAGGAAGTGTTCCGTCATACCCCTCTAACCAAACAGCTCTTTCCTTCAGCCATACTTCCCATCAGTGTAAGCACAGTCCGTTGGGAAAAGGTCTGACATCAGTGATGAGCGGTTGGTAATCCGTCATTATCTTTCGCGAACAGTGCATATTATTCTGGCCTTCGAGGCCCCACACAACCCGTGGAACCCATGGCTCACAGTCCATGCACCCTTGGCCTTTACTCATCTTCCTGGGTAAGTCTTCCGTGCCGACGTGTTTGTGAGAGTAGGTCTCCTGACAGTCAAGCGTGTCACCAGCCGCGGATGCTCTGCGCACTGCCATGCTAGCCGTAGGAGCTGTCCATCTTCGCTATGTGTCGAATCCCGACGATCAAGAAGGAGCTTGGCGTATTACTCGTGCAACGCGACCCCGTGTTCTGGAGCTCGTGCGCTGCGCCTTGGAAGGCCCAGATGGTCAACCGAAAAGCATCGATAAGACAGAAATTGAACTGGTTCTTGCTGCTCTGTTGAGTTGCACAATCGCTAGTGTATGTGCTTGCTTGCATCTTGCGGTCTGTGCTAACGAATCAGTCTCTTGCTGCCGACGAGGCATGGCATTCACTGCTAACTTCGGTTCTATCTCTCATTACACGAATGGGAGGTGCGCAGGCGTTACTCGTTGACTCACCCCGCGATCATCTCTCCCCTTCCCGATTCGTCCTCGAACAACTCGCGATTCGTGATGTGTTCGGCTGCATGACTACAGAGCTTGCGCCGTCTATCTTGAGGGACGCTTTCACGCCGTGGTTCTTTGAGGCTGAGAGTTGGTCACGAAACGAAAACGAATGGGAGAGTATTGAGCGAATGTTTGGGATGTCGCGAGGAATGGTAGACCTGATTGCAAGAGTATGTCGCATTTGACATGGAACCAATCGCTAGCTAACTTTAAGGCGTGTACTCTTATTTCCCGCGTGCGTGAGACCGGTCACGTTCTCAATGAACATCTCACACCGGCACCTCATCTTTCATCCCTATTACTCCGCCTTCCAGCGCGTGTGACTGCTCGGCTACCGTCGTCAACCCGTGATGAAGAGGAGGAAAAGCCCAATATCAACCCCGTGCAGAACGAACGCGCGGAGCTCGAGGAACAGGCGAACGGCCTCTTGGCGGAGCTCAAAGTCTGGGACAACGCCTGCAACTTTACACCGTTTCATCCTCGTACCCAATACGGCAACATTGCCTACCGGCACGCAACCAAGATTCGGCTTCTGCGAATTGCGTTCGGAGTGTCTAGTAATGATCCGCGAATCGATAGCGCAGCTCGGGCGATTATCGAGCTCGCCAAAGAGATGCTTGCGCAATACGGACGGATTGTATGGCTCACTTGGCCGCTTGTCATCGCAGGGTTCCACATTCCCAAAGGTGATCCTGCTCGACAGTCCGCGGTTGAACTTCTGAGCGAGTTTGGGTAAGGAAAGTTCGTCTAGGTCATTTGCTGACAAAAGTCCCCATGCCTGCTTCGACAATAGAGCGGCCAGCCAAATGATGGAAGCCTTCTGGCACTATCATGATCATGATCCAGAAGACCTGACCCCATGGGAGGTGGCAAATCGTCTTAATTCGCGCCCATTCCTGGACTAGCCAGAGCTGTAGATACCTGCGTAGCTTTACCGCTGTTAAGAGATACCTATTCCGTACCATGTCATGTTTATGGGAAGCCTATCCTGTACAAAACCTTGAGTGTTGGCCCGGTGTGCCAGTGTCAGCTGGTGTACTTGTCATTCCATTAATTATCCTTCTGCGCTGAGCACTCTCTGTCTGGCTGACCACTCTCCTTGTCGGTTCTAAATCATGCCCTCAAGCGTGACATTCAGAAATAACCTGAAGCACTCAGTCAGCCAGTATTTTGAGTCATCTCCGTTGCAATTGTCGGCTGGCATGGCTCCAAGAGGCCGTCTCCAAGAGGCTGTTTGTGGTGTCGCTTCTCCTGAGGATGAGGCCTTGCGCGCTGATGTTAAATGCTTTCTGGGTTAACCCTTCCCCCTTCCCACATTGACTTCGGTGACAGATGCATGGCGCTGGTGGGCCTTATCAACGGCAGTGAGCTCTCAAGGACAAACTGGGTCGAGCGCATACATCAAATGAGACCCAGCGAAATAGTGACCCCTGGATGCAGGTGGCTGGAGGATTCGCAACGTTTTCAATGCCCCAAACTTAGGTGTTCCAGTGTCAAACAAAACAAACACCAGAAGAAAGTAAATGTAGTACATGGGTGTTAGAATCCAAAACAATCCCCTCGAGGTTTCTATATTGATAACAACTAGGCGAACGACCACTGACTGTCCTTAAGAGTAAAAAATAATATTTGTGTCTTAGGCGTTTGGCATTGCATTTTGTATGTAAACTAGCTACGATTTCTGTACAATTGCGGACTGTAGATATGTGGTTGTTTGTAGATACTTGTAGATATGTGGATGTGCTATGAATTACTGCCTGAGCGTCTGAGGATAGCGGGGCGCGGTGAGTCGGTTTAGGCCAGGAACTTGCAGCGCGTCTCACCACAAGGGGCGTGGAGATGCGTCTTAGACGCTCCTGAAGGCTTGATACACATCTTTGGTAACGAAAAACAAAAGAGAACGTTTTAAGTATTTTGAAGGCAAGGTGTACTTTCTCCAAGCAAGGCTCAATTGTATGGCAACCTGGTGTGGCTTCGTAGTCAGTAGTTGCACGCATTTTTTTACCGCAGCATACAGCTCGGCGGGTAAGGTAGGTTAGTCAGGGTTTTGCTTACTAGGTGGATGGAATGAAGACAGGATAACAAGTAAAATCGAATCATGGAAAGTCTAACCTCATTATTCTTTACTTTACTGTGACGACTTATCGCCTCATTATTTTCGGCTCTCCGCCGATGGTGCATGGAAATTTTCTGAAGGCAACAGCAGCCTGTGTTTCGTGAGCTGTTCCTAGAATGCCAAACTTGTAGATAAGAAACTGGCATGACTTGTTTTCTCGCTTCGAACTCAAATAGTACATAGCTTGCGACAACAACTATATTCCAGACATGCGTCTACTCGCTCTGAGCTGTTAACCCGCATGCTCTTGTGAAGCGGACTGCCACGCTTTTTTTGTGGAATATTGTTTGGCTGGGTTGCGGCATGTGTTGCTGTATCAGCTGCTTTCCATGTAAATATGGACCTCCGAATGGCCTGGATATCTGCGGTTTTGACTCTCGTGTTCCCTGCCCTCAGCCCCCCGCAGAGCAAAACACGCTGTCGGCCTCAGCGTTGACGGTTGCCCACAAGGCAGAGCAGGCAAAGGACGAGATCTGAAGTGACATGCGCTGGAGAGGAGGTGCAAGGTGAAAGATGCGTGTGGTGTGTGTGGGTGGATGGGAAGTTTCTTCAAACTTGTTGGATTTTTACAAAACCGTACCCTCATGGATATTGCGTTACTACGGAAGTGGCGCATGTATTAGCTGATAATAATGGTACTCTTATTTTTTGAATTATGGCTTACCTTACTTTCCGTACTCCTTATTTTGACGACTGAATTAGAACATCCAGGGCAGTGATAATACCTGCATGAGATCTGCACACTAAACCCCCCCCCCTCCCCCCCTTCCATGATAGTGTCATTCTTCAAAGTCTCCGCGGCGTGCTTTAATTCTGCTGTTAAAAGTATGAGGTGAAGCAATGGGGACAAGAAGTAGGATGTTAGTCATTGACGCGATCCTCAGACTACGGTGTTGTGGAGCGGTAACCCAAGAACCCATCCTCAGTAGCAAAGGGCCGTTGTATTTTTAGTTTTCCATCCTCCTACCCCTTATGGCAATCGTATATGAGGGCTTACAATCGCCGAGCTGAGCACAGCTGGTCTTGATTTATTTCTGTTAATGCTCCGCAATTTGTTCGACCATTAGATTCAATTGACACAGTCACCCCGAGAAAAACCTAATACAGTCCTCATAATTAAGTGAGTGTACCAGGCATTATTGCAGGGAGAATTACTTTCAATCCTTCTAAGGTTCCAAACGTGCTGGAGGTTCGTTGTTTCATTTCCACTGCCTTTGACGACAGAGCGAGGTATTTGGGCCCCGCTTCAGCTAAAAGGCTAACACTTGTTGTAACTGCTTCTTTAACTTCAGAACTCGCGATGCCTGGATGTAGAGGAAAACGTTAACATTGTAAAAAGCCGCCTTCAGTGTTGTAACCGCCTCGTTTCAGTGCGATGTGTGCTCCCAATTACATTTTGACATTGCAGATCGTATGCATATAGACTAGCTAGGCAGTTAGCTAGCTACAAGCTAATTAAACAGCGATGCCATTATCTTTGAGGAATTGGTTGAGGGGCTTAAACAAGTCTGCGGTAGGAAGACCAAACCGGTTCAAAACATCCGCAATGCTATCGCCCTTGGCAACGAGATCCTTGTACAGTTGATTGCCGTTGAGAAGCTGATTGGGGGTTGCAATGGGAAGCGGAAGCGGGGCACCGTACTGAAGGCGAGGGGGCTGAGAGATGTAGTAGTCGCCCGGGTTTGAATGCTCGCCGAACGGATTCATGTGATAGCCGTGGTCTCCACTCAGGTAGCCCTGCACCTCATTCGCCACGGCGGCGGCATTGGTGAATGGGTTTGCCATGTTGCAGATGACGTCGTTCTGGTTGCAAATGTAACTGACATCGATATCACCGGTGTTACGGGGTCCGGGGGCGGCTTGGCCGGGAAGGCTTGGAAGGACGGTCAAGCATCCACCAGCGGGGCCTTCCGTACCCTTGCTTTGACTTGGACGACGAGGGTCACCGTAGAGAACCGCGTTGATCTGTTTGTGCGGGACGTCCTGTTTGGCGGCCAGACTCTCAACCACGTTTCCGGCGACGAGTGCGCCGAAGGAGAATCCGTGCAAGGCGACTTTGTTGCCAGGGCAGCGACGATATTGCTCGACCACCATCTTCTCGAGAGCGGGTACGGCGGCTGCCAACGTCTGATCGAGATTGAGCTTGTCGATAATTGGTATGATACCGTTTTCATATTTGAAAAGAACGTTGTTCCATCCTGGAACAGTGGGCTGATCGCGGAAATTCGCCCCCGACATGCCGTGTTTGTAGCCGTCTATCATGAAGAGTGTGTTGGAACATCCCGGTGCCGCAATGGTGGGAGACACTAAAACGCCAAGGGCAGTGGCGAGGGAGATCAGATGCTGAAGGCCCATGACTGTTGGAAGCACTTTGCTGCGTGGAGACCAGAGTTTTCTGAGCGATGTTCCATTTTATAGTGCATGGCATGTGTGTGTCATATGGTGATAATCAATGCGTCGCGTGTGGGATCTGGGATGCTGTTGACTGACGGGAGACTCCTCGGACTGACGGGAGACTCCTCGATATCTTGCCAACTGTTGATTCCAGTAGTAGTGTTGCGAGGTCCGATAGCGCACTGCTTCGTTGTAAAGTTCACTGACTCCAACGGAACAGAGCATCACAACAACCTGAAACCACCAGTTCTGAACTAACTATCAACGGATAGGTCAGAAGAGCGGGAACATAGGGTGTTGGTAACATGTGGAGAGATCGGAATCGCATCTATCCTGCACAACCATAAATACCTTCCTAAGATCAGGAACCAGTTTTTCCGACGGTGTTGTCAGTGTGGTTGACAGGCGGAACGGTACCTGTGTTACGGGAAAGTCTTCCAGCGGGATTCGCAGACACTCAGAGCCTAGAAGATCCGCAGAGCTCAGTCGTCAAACATTTTAGCGCGTCCAGTTCGAAACAGTATCCATGATACTCATGCCGTTGCGATTAAGTCCGTAAGTTTGGGGTGGTAGAGTGACCAAAGTCAAAGCGGCAACACAGGTCAGACTCAAACGGCACAGATGGCGCAATTGGTCTCGTTCCCCAAGAACATGAAGGTTCCTTCGGAGCGTCAAGGAAGAATCGTGTAGTGACGCCAGTTATGGTCAATCAGAGCATGTACTGTGGGCGACAGGTGTCAATCATCGCCACAAGTCTGCCTGTGACGCACGGAACATGTACATCTCAGCATATCTAAAACCCCGTTCAACGAGCCCCACCATGTTGGCTCGTGAGGGAACTACTGCGGCAGAACAGCATATGCCCTGTCCGCCATTCTGCAGTTCTTGGTTCCTCAGTCTAAGACGTTTGTGGCTGACTATTGTCGAGCGATTACAGCTTCGCCTTAGAATCCTTCAGCTCATCATAGAAGCCTAGTCCCGTGGGCTCAGCGAGAAGGGGGCGCATGTGGGTGCCGAATTCCTAGACATTAGTTGATCAAACATGATATCAGCTTTATGACCACCCACTTTGAAGTACTGAGAAAGAAGTCAGTCTAGGTCCCGTACACCAAGGCTCTTACAGGGTTCTTGGCATGGATGCCCACGGCAGCGGCATCCTCGTAACGCTCGACAATCGCGAATTTAGTCTTGTCCTGTGACTGTAAATAGGAGAGCGGGGCAATAGAACTGATGCAGTACAAACCTTAGGGTCCTGCAAGATGGTCCAAGACAGAGTTCCCTTATCTTTGACGTAGACGTCTGCCGCCTCCAGCAGCTTGGCCTTGACCTTCTCTACTGCTTCCTAAAACGCAGTCAATCGCCAGTGACCAAAAATCCGTGCACCTACAGGCTTAGCCTTGAAATTGGCGACAATTGTGCGGACCATTTGGGATGGGTTGATCGAGATGAAAAGTAAAAGCACAGAACGATGTCCGTAGCTCTGTAGAGACCTATCTATATACTTTGAGATGCATTTTGCTGAGATGGAGATGATGATCAAGCTGACTGACTGTGCAGTGCGTGCGTGTGGGGATCTTTTCGGTTGTATGTCACCCGGCTATCGGGTATCGGCGATGTCCGTCGATGCTTACACCTCTTATGTAAGCTGTGATAGGTGAGAGTGTGCTCGACCCAGCTTATTTATACTTAAGCTTCCCGAAGTCACATTGAGTCACACAAATGCACACGAGGGGGGGGGGGGGGGGCCGGGGGGCATCTCACTCTCTTGGCTCGACCGGCTCGAAGATCGAAGAGCTTGCATTCACCAATGTGAACAGCGAAGACAAGACCCCAGGAACGCTCAAGCTCTTGAATCAAGAATGAATCCACCTCGACGGGAAGGCTCCATCGATCCATCAACCTGATAATCTGTTTTGCCCCTCAACCGCGTCTGCCAGCACACCGTCGTCTAGAATCAAGGCGGCAATTGTGGAATATGTCGAGCCCGGACAAAGTACAATCCCAGGCCGCACTTACCAATCACACACCTGATAAATATACCGAACATGCGCATTTCGTCTACTCCTCCGCGAACACGTCGCCAGTACTTGAGCTATTGAATCCCCAACCTGGGGAGCGGATCGTCGATCTGGGATGCGGAAGTGGCCAGTTGACAGAGAAGATCAGGGCTGCTGTTGGCCCTACTGGTGCTGTTTGTGGCGTTGATTCCAGCGAGTCAATGGTGAGCATGGCCAACGACGAAGACTAAGTTGCCCAGCTGGAGCATGCGCGCCAAGCCGGCGCCCACCTCGAGATCCAGTACGTTAAAGGGGACATTCAAGACTACTCCACGCTGGACCCGTCTCTCAAGGGCCAGTTCGATGCCGTGTTCTCATCGGCAACATTCCACTGGTGCAAGTCCAACCCTGGAGGCGTTGTCGACACGATCAAATGGCTACTTAAGCCCTCAGGGCGAGTATGCTTCGAGTTTGGAGGGTTTGGAAATGTGTGAGTCCAGTCTTCGCTGAGTGATTCCAACACAGACAGGGTTGGCGCTCGTGCGGCCATTCATGAGGTTCTCCGCCGCCGTGGGGTTGATCCTCACGCCTACGATCCGTGGTATTTCCCAACGGCTCAGCAGTATGAAACGGTGAGTCTTGAGTTGGTTGAAGTGCCAGACTAACTTGCAGCTTCTGCTTCGTCACGGCCTGCAGCCGACCCACGTGACGCTTATTCCTCGGCCCACTCCTCTGCCTACGGATCTCGTGGGTTGGCTGCAGACGTTCGTTCGTAACACCTACTTCGCATCCTGGAATGACGAGGAAGCGCAGAAAATGATGGAGGAAGTTGCGGAGATCTGCCGTCCAGATGCTTACTGGTGTTCTGCGACCCCCGGAGAGGGACGAAAGCCGACCACTGAGGCTGCATACAACGAGGGATGGGAACTCATGTATGTCCGCATACGCGGCCAAGCGTTTACCAAGTGACAATGCATTCAGATATCTGCTCGGTTCAGAAACTGTAAAGGAGACCGTGTGACCTTCAATGCTGATGATCTACTGACCACGCGCCTTACGCAGCGCCTGGCGGGCTCCGATGGCGCGGCCAACCTTGCTTTCGTTGTTGATGTTGATGCTCTTGCAAAGCCAGTTGCCCGATTCCACCAGCTTGTCAAGGTCCACACCGGTTTGGTATCCCACTTTGTGGAGAGCGTAAACGACGTCCTCCGTGGCAACGTTGCCAGTTGCGCCGGGGGAGTAAGGGCAACCACCAAGTCCAGCCAAGCTCGAATCAACAATGCGGAGGCCCATTGGAAGAAGTGCGAGGATGCTGGGAAGAGCCATCGAGAAGGTGTCGTGGCACTGTCGTTAACATCACATCATGTAAGTGAACCCACGTGAGCCTGTAAATGTTAGCGACCATTACAGAAGATGATATATTTCACTCACGGCAATCTTGGACGTCGGAATACCCTCGTCAAGGAGAGCCTTCCACAGCGTCCTCCAAGCCTCAGGGTTGCCCTCGCCAGTGGTGTCGCCCAGAGACACCTCGTAGCAACCCATCTCCAGAAGTTTCTTCGATACCTTGACGACATCCTCGGGAGCAGTAGGACCGGCGTAGGGGTCCGTCATGACACAAGACACATATCCACGAACACGGTAGCCACGCTCCTTGGCCTTTTCGATGACTGCCGGGAGTCCGCTCAGAACCTTCTCGACAGAAGCGTTGTTGTTCGCCATTGAGAAAGGCTAACGGTGAATAAATCGTCACAGATGAGATCTCTCTTACCTCTGTCGCAGAAACGAAGACCGCAATCTCGTTGGTAAGGGGCGCACCAGCTCGGGAGGCCTTCTCCTTCTCCTCGAGGGCCAGCAGACTCTCCATGCCCCTCGCGTTGGGCACCAGGACAGGATAATGCACTTCCTCGCCCTTGGCGGCGGTGGTAAGAGGCGGGAGAGACGGAAGAAGTTGCGGGGTGTCTGCCATCTGCGTGTTAGAAGGATAGTCCAATGGCGGAACTCACCTGGGGAACGCGGTCGGGACGGACGAAGCTGCCGACTTCGATGGTGCGCAGCCCACTGTCAAGAAGCCGTTCGACGAGCTCCTTCTTGACCTCAGTCGGAACAGCCGGGGGGCGGAGGTTCTGAAGTCCGTCACGAGGAGCCACCTCGACAATGCTGCATGATTAGACAATACTAGGTTGATCATGTGCTTACCGAACAAAACGGTCATCAACCACGGAGCTGAGAGAGCGGAAGTGGAGGTTGCCGACCGTGGCTGGGCGGTAGCGACGAGCAGCCAAATGGCTGAGCCTGATCGACTGGCGCATCATCTTGTGAACAACTCTGCTGGGGTATGAATGATTGAAGAAACGACAGTCAGGATGTGAACAAGAACGACGACAAGTGGTGGGTGAAGGTCGAAATATACTGCGTGGTTGACGCCACCGAAAGCCGCACACAATGCCGAGGTTAAATACCCCATGGGACATTCCATGCGCTACCACTGTACCACTGATTTTTGGCGGCTATAGTTCCGAGCCGAGATTCCCCCCAAGCCACCACAGGCGCCGGCTGTTGATACTGTAAGACTCTCACGGACCTCGGCTACCCCAAGCCATCGCCTCCACCAGCTGCTCGAGCCGATCCATGGAGTCGCCGTCATTGCTATGATACATACTTAGTTGATGTTTGTTTGTAACGTTTTGCTGTTGCTCACTTCTGCTACTCTCCTTATCAATGGGCATAAATAAATATAGGGCATTCTATGTCACCCTCCATAACCCTCTCATCCGACCAGTGCAGTCGCATGTACGATCAACGTCAAAAAGCAGTTACTTCGGGCAGGCTGGCGTCTGCTCGGAACGTAGCTTATAACGACTTCTCTCCAATCAAGAGTTGTGACCCGCACTGCACGGACACGTCGAACTGTAGGGACGCTCACAACAACTACTCAATCCACCCTCACATCACACTCAACGCGACCGGCCTCGACACCGTATTACCCACAGGCGCTGTCATTGCTGGCTACCACTACTGCAAAGTTACAAAAAGGGAACGTGCCAATAGTCCCCTTCCACCGCCGGGGAGACAGGTGTGTGCTACCGCAGCTCCGCCTCCCACGGGCAGAGGAGCAACTACGGATACAGCCGTGCCCAAGCCGCGTTTACCTGGGTGGCCCCCTGAGATGTGCAGTGTAGACAATGTAACGTTAACATTCTTCCACCGCCAGGGATTCGAACTTCCGTCGCCATCGATACAGGACCGATGATTACCGCTAAGCATAAGTTGGGCCTATGAGCTAGGCCACTGGGCTATGCCGCTTGCATATACTATGGACGCGTGGGGTTGGCAATGAGGTCGTCGGTGAGTGCGCGTGTAGTGATTGTCGAGAGGCGTGGGGGGGATCGGCGGCGGGATCTCCTTCCGGGATTGTCGCGATAACCATCAATGATCGGCATCGGCGCATCAGGAATGCCGAGATCCCCCTGCGACGATCAAACGATCAACATCCTCAGATAGGGCCCAGGGAAGTCGGAAGAACGCCGATCCACATGGTTGATCAATGTATCGACGTATCGTTCGTATCGACAATCCCGGATCCCGCATCTTCCCTCTCTGATCTCTGATCGTCGTTGACAACTGCTGCCGCCCACATCAACCGTCCATGATCTAGGATCTAGGATCTAGGATCTATGATCTGAGAACCTGGCGGGGCGCATCCGGTGGGATACATGCGGCCAGGCCGCCGCCAGGCTGCAGGGTGTCGCCAGCGTGACGGCTCGAGGCCTCGAGGCGCTTGCGCGCCCTCCCTGTTGCCATCCCGCCGCCCGGCGCCAAAGTCATGTTGACGTTCGCAACTTCGCACTCACTACAGCCCGTGTGCTTTTCCTACTTTCATTCTCACAACATCCCTCACTCCTCATTCTCACCCTCATCGACGTCCTTGTTCTCCACTCCTTGACCCTTCTCATTCCCACTGCTTGCTAACCCTTCTCACCCTGCCTTTCCCCCTGTCTCTCTTTGTCGCTTGTTTCCCAGCCTTCACCTGTCCATCACCTCGTCCCCCGTATGATACTCTTCCTCGACGTCACTCCCCTCAAGGCGGGATCGCGTCAGCATCAGTCCCGCTCCACGTTCGCAAACGCCCCAGAAGCTACCATCACCGAGATCGACGACAATGTAAACGACAGGAGCCCGGTTTCCTCGAGTTCAGGCACCACGAAAGACGACGACGGTACCGAGAGTCCAGAAGCTCAAGACCAAAACTCGACAGAACCAGCCGACTTGGATGACTTGGTGGACATCTCTGGTATCAACACGGCCTCCTACCAGTTCGTGGAGATGCACGGCCCCACTTCGGACATGTTCAATCCCGTGGTGTATAAGTTCACGCGTCCCGGTGGCGCTGCGCTCCCAGGCCTAGAGAAGGACGTTTTTGCAGGCTTCTCCGCTGCCCAACAGCGCGCACTCTTCAAGCATACCCGCGCCGTGAGCATGGTCGGCGCGCATGCCGCGCAGTCCAAGAAGATGTCCATTTCGCGCGTGTTTGCGAGCCGGATCCACGCCCTATTCCCGCACACCACGACAATCGTGCGCCACCGCTGCGCCCCCCTGCGCCCGCATGTGCCTGTCCTCGTCGATCCGTTCCTCCTCGACTGCGAGGCGTATCCCTCCGTTTTCCTGCGGGACAACGGCCCTGAACACACGTACGAGCGGCACGTCATCCACATCACGTACGACCCCGGACATCCCCTTCTTGTACACGCGGACATCGACATCTGGCTGCCAGAGGAGGGCGCTCACGAGCTCGTCTTCATCTTCTCCCGCACCCGCTCTAGCGAAGGCGTGCTGGAACCCGCTGAACAGCGCTTCGGCATGCTTGGGGGTGTGATCGCTGTTCTGGCATCGGACATGGCCGAGAAGTACACGCTCGTCGGCACCGATGATATCCCCCGCGCCGCGCTCGGCCTCAAGCGCAAGGACAAGCGCCGCGCGGTCATCCTCAACGCTGTCCGCGAGCGCGTCCCCTCCGCCCGGGAGCCGGCGGAGTTTATCGACTTTCTCTCAGTGGGAGAGTACCGCCGCCTTGTGGGCGACTTCCAGTACGTCGTCGAGACGAGTGGCCCACGCTAGGAGGCCGAAAATGGAGAACTTGAACGATACGATTGTGGCGATGCCTTGGATACGCTGAGCTACGGCAGAGGTCGACACTGGAGAACTTGGACGATGCGACGATGACGATGACGATGCCATGGATACGAGAGGCTACGGCAGAGATACCATGAACCGAGCATTGGATATGGATACATTCTAGACAACTACACACATGCAAGAAGCAAACCTCTGGTGGCGGTACTAACTCTTCTCTCGCCGCGGTATTAAGTGTGGCACGCCAGCACTGGCTCTACTCATATCACTTGAAACTAATTCTGCTCCCAATGTCTCGCACATCTCACAACTCCGACCCCGCCTGGTCCTTGCGCACGCGGAAGTAGTGGTTCTCGGACAGAACGCGGCGGGAGGGATAGTGACGCAGCGAGCGCTCCATCTTGACTTCGGGGAGGTTTGCGGCGGGACGGGCACGGGAACGCAACGCAAGCGCGGGGATGCAAACCGGGAGCGGGCGGGGTGCGGAGAAACGCTCGGCGCCGGGCGCCACCCATGGCTCCTTGACAACAGGGGTGGGAACAGCGTCTGTCGTAAGAACGGAGTTTGGGATACTCATTACTCACCGAGAGGAGTGGTTAACCACATACCACCCAGCGGAGTCAGCCTGTCGGTGGGGCGGGGTGCCCACACCGGGGTGGTGTATATTGCTGGCGGGGAGGCGGGCGTGCGACACTCGAAGCCGGGCCCGCGGGTGTAGCGCGACGAAGTGGAGGCGGTGGAGATTGAGGTCATGGCGCTCGAGGTGGAACTAGAGCTTGAACTGGTCGAGCTGGTTGAGATGGTGGTGGAAGTGCTGGAGAGCGAAGACATGGTGGGTATTGGTTGTTATTTTAGATCTTGAAGAGGGAGAAGTTAGACCGTCGAGAGAGTGGGAGTTGGAGAAGGGAAGCCGGCTTCATGCATCCCATTTATCTCTTTGGCTCGTGCATGGACACTCCCACTGGCGACATGGTCGACACTCATGGATGTCGACTTGTAGATGGATGCGGTGTTGGATGCGGACATGTATTGAACGTTGTTGTTCGCTTGTGGAAATATGGATGAACAAAAGCGGATGGCGGCTTGGGCCAGTTTTGATGGACGAGTAAGACAGGCGATATGAGCTGACTTTTGCGGCCACCCTGCTCGGATTGGTGTCTGAGACACCACACAGCATGCTATTACACACTAAGCAAACTCGTTCATACTACTGTATATGCACCGCCGACACCAACTTGTAAGAATGGAGGATAGGAGACGCCCAGCTACCTCCATGTCGGGACGTCTAGAACTGCGTGGTGACAGACATGTTCCTAGCCGCGACTGTCACCCTGTGGTTCCAATGTACATAATCTCTGTCGCATAGTAACACAGATGTACAAGGCTAGATTTCTAGGGAGGTACTGTAGCAGAAGCACCGCACAGGATGCCTATGTCGCACCAGAGATGTCGGCACGGGCGGGTGACTGCGTGAAGCGGACGCTCCCCCCATGAGATTGCGGCCGGTCTTCTGTGGAATTGGAAGTGAATGCCTCACGGTTACTGGTCCTTGAATATCGGCCGCGGTTCTCAGTTGAGATTTCTACCTCGATGACAGCCAACGAGGCAGTGGCCGACAACGGGGCACTATCCGAGGTGGACGGCTTAGGCAAACTTGCACTCCCCGCCGGCAAGTCTCCCCGCGCGCTTTCAATGCGGAGCGCAACACCATCCAAGAGCTCAGGGATCAATGCCAATTGTTCCTTCAGACGTTCCAACAGCGATAGGGGAGCATGTACTCTTGCGGTCATGTACGATTGGGCGCTGCCATAAGAGTATCGCCACAGGACGACCTGTTCGACTAATGACAGCAAGTACGCGAGAAGGCTGCGATGAGCGGTGAAAGTGACGATGCTGTCGAGACCGCTCTTTGTGACATCTCGCCGCGCTTGGAGTGTCGTATGGGTGAGGCGAGAGCGCACAATGTCGAGGCCGTGCTCGAAGCGCTCACGCGTCGGAGAAAGATGGGCAAGTGTGATGTAGCACGCAGTCATACGGCGGACAGCAAGTGCGTGCCACCGTCTGACGTTCGCCAAGTCCTCGTTGAATGTGGCCAGTCGAGCCTGCGTGAAGGTCATCTCGGAGAGCATGTCGGTAATAACAGCCAGAAAGTGAATCTGGAGCGCCGTGTCGCTGCTGAGGTCTTCGAGCTGCGAGGTGACAAGCGTAGCTGTCTCTGCAAATGTTGCGGCACGCACTGTTGTCAGTTACGGAATTAAGTTCTCAAGATGTCCGAAAGAAGAACGGAATAGCGGCAAGTGGACAAATTGGTGATACCCTGGTACTCACAGTGCTTCGACTCCTTGGGCCACAGCTCTGAGGCAACCATCATGCCCTGGAATACATCGTGCTTCGCGAGGACGGTGTATCGCACCTTGTCGAGAGGCACGCAAGCTATGCGGACAGCATAAGCAATGGTCCTGCCAAGAATGATAGTAGAGAAGAAGATACCGAGGATGAGAAGGGTGACATTCTTCACTGTGTAATCTGGCGTGAAGCTGAGAACGGAGACAGCCGAAAGAAGTGACAGCCCTCGAAAAGCTGACAACGCTGTCGAGCCCGTCAGGTTTCCGGAAATCAGATAATCGAATGTAGGCTGTAGCGTCGAGAAACCGCTGTATGTGCGCATGATGAGGAAGGATAATGTGGTGAGAAGCATGAGGAAGGCAACCGGTTTGAGGCACGCGGTGATTGGTGACATTGCTAGTGAGCTCGCGAGCAGCGCGAAGGATGGGTGGGTCGACTTCAAAGACGTTTGCAGCGTGAATGAGAGAATGAATGATGGCAATAGCGTTCGGGAAATAAAAGGAAGAGAAGAAAAGGAGGACGAGATGGGCGAGCTGGCTGCCGGTTGCTGATGGCAGTGGAGCGTTCACCGCAGGATGTTCGCAGTGCAGCTGATGATGCGGTTCATAGAACACAGAACAATAACGAAAGCAGTCAGTCACTTCATGTTGTTCCATTCTGTGTCTCGTGAGCTTGCTTTCTGTCTCGAGCACGCGTGTTTCGGTCGGTGACTGACAAACCTGTCCTCATCATTGTTTCTAGCATGTTTGTTTGACTTGCTGTTCCGTTTCAATTCACCTCCTACCGTCCTCGGACCCCTCTGTGCCGCGTCCGATCGACACCGAAGCAGCCTCGTGTTGTGGGTGTGTGTGCAGTGCGTAAGGGTGAGACGCTTGGATGTCATCGGTACCGACAACCTCGATGCAATGCAGTAGTGTGCAAACGTACAAGCCACAACTCGAGGCTCAAAGGACACGGGGGGATGCATTTCGTGTCGTGCGAATGTATATATCCGTTATATCCGTTGAGTCAACACGCACTGCAACACGGCCACGTACTGGCCGTGTGGCCTTGTGGCCTTGGAGGTAAGGTAAATCTCCGTCTATCCATCTGGCCATCGATCCATCGATCCATCTATATCCATCTGACATGACTGACATGTGGCCGCATGTGGCATGGAGGGCAAGATACATAATAACATTGCAGTGCCTTGGCATTGGCAACTCACATGAAGTGAATGACATCGAACCGAGTTCATTCTACCGCCTTCCGCGTACTCTCCTTAGCTCGACCCGTTCTTCGCGCGACGAATCCCGATCATAAGTTGGCTCGACTTCCGTACGAGGTCTTGGAGAGGATTGTTTTTTGCGCCGGCAAGGGCGCACTCAACCATGGGCAGATCAACCGGCTTCTCGACCATGCTGCCGATGGGGAATGGACGCTCGGGGTCGCCAAACTGTTCAAGGCTGCGGCACACATGGGTGGTGAGACGAGGTGTAAGCAGCTGCGCAACGGGTGGCTGCATAATGGTGGCTTCTGGTGTGACGTAGGCTACGATGCTGGGCGCGGATACATTGTGTCCCTCGACAAACCGGGTTCTAACCCCCACGCCCAATGGCCGGATCACAAAGTTCTAGACGCCGTCGTTCGTTTCTTGGCTTTTACCCCTTTGAAGAACGCGCATTGGCCCTACAATAAACGCGGAGACGAAATGAAGGTTATAGTGGATAAATACGACGGCGTTGAGTAGTACTCGCAGGACACATGCAGTTGGTGGAGTGAGCCCTGGAATCCTGGGATCCTGGGACGAACGGTCGGGGCGCAGTGTCGTCCGCGGATCGTCCGATACAATGACTGACCTGCATATGGGCTGTACGAGCTGTGAAAGGTCTGTCAATGCAGAGAAGTTAGTATTTCCGGCGGCTTGACTTGCTATTCTGTGGTTTGGCAATGCAAGGAGTTCATCTCTATAGTGGGGATGTGTATGTACAATACCAGTAGTATGGACAACATCTCTCAACGGCGATTGCGGTCTGCCCTAGGCTGGTACGGGGGAGGGTCAGAGTGTTTGCAACCACATGGTGTGTTGGGTTCGCAGACGCCTGTGAGGCAGCGTGAAAACCGAATGTTTTCCCAGTTGCCAGGACCAGAACCGACCACATAGTTGCCCCGGACCCCGCCAAACACGGGCGGCGGCTCTTTGGGCTCCGGTGGTTGCTGGGCCCTGCGTTTGCGTGGGGGAGGCTTGGGGGCGGACCCATCGTCGTCGGCGTCGGCGTCATTGCTCCGGCGCCGCTTCAGGGCATTTGCCTTGTTCGCCTCGCTGGCTGCCGCTTTCCTCTCACGCTCCTCCTTTATGGCAGCTGCTTTGGCCTCACGCTCCTCCTTCGCTTTCTGCTTTTCGGCAGCTTCGGCAGCTGCTTTGGCCTCACGCTCCTCCTTCGCTTTCTGCTTTTCTGCCTCTTTCCTCAACCTCTCCCGTTCCTTTGCTTCTGCCTTCTCGATCTTGATGCGTTCCGCCTCCAGCTGCTTTTGGGTCCGGATTGCCTCCCGCTCTTCGTTTCGCCGCTGACGTTCAGCTGCGGCCTGCGCCCGGCGCTCTTCCTCCTTCCTGCGCTTTTCACTTGCAGCCCGCTCAGCGGCGGACTGTTGACGGGCCTGGGCCGACTCAGATAGGGGAGTGACGTCCTTGAAGCGCGTCCGGGAACGAAACCCTTCGCACAACATTGCGATTTGGGCCCCCTGGCTGGCAATCATGCTGTTGGGGGGCGGGTAGTGCGGGAACTGTCATCAGCACCTGTAAGTCTGTATGCGGTTCCATCTCGTCTTCGAGTGACATTCGACATACCTTATCTTGAAAGGACCGGCAAAACTCCTCGATAGATGCTTCTGGACGAAACCAAGAATACCCAGTGTTACCAAACTCGATCAGATCGGCGAGCATCTTCTCACGGTCCACATTCATGGCGCGGCCGCGGGCCACGCTCGCCGCGAAGCTAGGACACACCGGTCCAATATACGCCATGTTCTTACGACAATACTCCCTAATACTGACAGGGAACTCCCACTGAGTGTTAACAAACAGTTACTTATTGGTCGACTCTTTTATTGTCACTTACCCTCGCCTCGTACGCCGTGTAGTACATTTCGGGAAGGTTGCGCCGCTCAAGCCAATTAAACTTGGTATTAATATCTTCAATAACGTGGTTCAGCAGCTGCTCGAAAGACCAACCCTGCGGACAGTGGTAACGCCTGCTGGGAAGAGGCTCTGCTGATGGGTCGGGGCCGCGATGACGCTTGGCTGGCAGATCATTCGATGCCTCAAGTGTCTCAGACGTGCGCTTTCCCAGAACCTGATGTCCTCCTGACGGCGTTTGGGGAATGTGGGAGATTGGCTCCGATGGGTGGGGATGTCCCAGTGGCCCGTAAGGCGCATAGGACATCTGTCCATTCGACGGTGTTTGGGGTACATGGGGGACTGGCCCATATGCGTGGGTGTATCCCGGTGGCCCAGGGGGCGCAAAGGGCATCTGTCCATTCGATGGTGTTTGGGGTACATGAGGAACAGCTCCATATGCGTGGGAATGTCCCGGTGGCACCGGAGGCAGAGAGGACGTCTGTCCCAACGGACTCGGTCCTGCGGGTACCGATGCAGCACGACTGGGTTTCTGGCGTTTACGGGGGGAGGAACGACCCAGCTGCTGGACGCGGTTGTGTGGAGAGGGCCCATTCTGCACCGTCGTGGTGGTGGTAGCAGGCCTATTGGGGGGCGCGCGACCACGCTTGGGAACGGCCAACTCCCCAGCGGAGTCAAGCGGGAATCCTAAAGAATGTTTAGGTGACGGCTGCGGCTGGGGGTGGTGCAGCTTCGGGCCTTGAGATGGTGTTGATGGCCGAGTCTGGTACGGATTTGCTCCTTGAGACGGGTATCCCTGGTGGATCCCCAACTGCGCGTACTGCGCAGGTAGGGGGGTCGAAGAGTGCGGTAAGGCGTGTCGAGATGGGCCCCGTGAGCCAGGACGAGGAGGTACTATGGTACCAGGTGTGCCCCTCGAACTCGGTCCTGGGGAGGCAGGTGTGACATGCGGTGAATGATGGCCCGAGGGAATGTGAAAGGCAAACGGAGAGTCCCCCCGCTGATGAGACAATGGCCTCAACGCTGTATTTGCGTGCGGAGACTCCAGAGGTGTCCCAGAAGGCGGTTGGCGCGGCTGCCCAGCGTAGTGCTGGGTTGTAGGGTATTGTTGAGGCTGCACTGCGTGGTGCTGTGTTGTAGGGTGATGCTGCACAGCGTAGTGCTGGGACGAGGGGTTCTGTTGAGGCCGCCTAACCCCAGATGCTGGCCGTGACTGTGGGGGAGCGTGGTGGTGCTCAACCGTCTGCTGAGCTACCTGCTGCGGTGTGCCCCGCGATGCTTGAAGTGGGACTGGCTGGCGCACCTGCTGTTGGACCATCTGCTGTTGTGCAATCTGCTGCTGTTGCGCGATCTGCTGCTGTTGCGCGATCTGCTGCTGATGCGCGATCTGCTGCTGATGCGCGATCTGCTGCTGTTGCGCGATCTGCTGCTGATGCGCGATCTGCTGCTGTACCAATTGAACTTGCTGGCGCTCCTGCTGTTCGAGGTGTTGACGCGTTCGCCTCTCTTCCGCTGCCCTCTGTTGAGCTGACTGTGGTGAGTGTTGGAGAGCCGCGTGAGTCGGCATCTGGTGTTGTGCCTGCTGCCGCTCGGCCTGGGGATGAGCCGAATGATGAACACCGCGTTGAGGAAGGAGCCGAGGATCGTGATGGGGAGGGGGCTGCGGAATCGACTCAGGACCAGGAAGAGACGTGGTCTCCTGTGCGGGCCGAGAAACAGACTGAGCTAGCATCTGTTGCGCTTGCTGAGCCTGCTGAGCCTGCTGACTCTGTTCTTCATCCCGCTCAAGCTTGTCAAGCGCGGCCATTAAGCGATTGTAGTGCTCCACACAGCCTTTCCAGTCCTTCGGGCAGACGCGAGGGTGGGCTTCCCTCCATTTGAAGACCTTAGAGAGCCACGGAGGTCTGGCGGGAATGCGGCGCCGAGTCCAATTCGCTAGCTCGGCCGCTATCGTCCGCCGCGCGGCGAGAGCCACATGAGTACGGCTTGTGCCAAACTGGAGCGATTCTTTGAGGGTAGGCATAATCATGCTCGGGATCTGATTTGTAGAGGACGCCGGGGACGGTCGAGCTGTGGCCCTTCCATTTTGTTCATGCGAGGTACGCTCCATTGAGCTCGCGGCTGGGCGAGATTCATCGGAACCCGTGGCGCAGTGGACCCCAGACGATGACGGCGTCGAGGTTTGCGACGCTACCCAGCTCGCTGAGTTTGCCGAAGGATTGAGGCCGACCTGAGCGGGTACCGAGCTGCCCCGAACGCCGGGCGCCAAGGCTGGAGGGGAAAGGGTTGTCGCCGGCCCGCTCTCAAGCACCAAGTCCGCAAGGCCGGGCTGAATCATTGCCTCCTCATCGGGGGAGGTGCTCTGGGCCTGTGGTGGTTCGACCGGGGCCTCGGGCTCAGGCAGAGGGAGGGAAGGCTCGGACGCAGGTTCGTCGGAACGCATAAGGTTGAGCAGCTCACGGAGCTGATCAGGATCCTCTTGCGTTTCGGTCGGAAGCTCGTCCTTCGGCACAGCTGTGGACGGTCCAGCGGTGCTGCCACTCTCGGGGGCCACAGAGGTGTTCTCGGGGATGGAGCATTGTGTGCTTGTCACAGTGGCCTGATCACTGGCCTCGACAGGTGCTGCGGGGCTAGTTTCAGCCGGTACACACGCAACATAGCCAAGAGCTTTCAAGGCCTCATCCGGCCAGGCCAACACGGTGTCGAAAGTGTACACTTGGTTGATCTTGAGAGTCCACTGGTCTTGCGTTGTAATGTAATCCGGGACGACGAGCAAGTTTCCCGCCAAGAGTTCACCCGCATGGGGAATACCGATGAGATTACCCCCATGTGCCTAATGTTAACCTACTGACGGCTATAACAGCAAACCGTGCTCACCTTAATGAAGTCGCCCAGTTCTCCAGCCTGGTCCTCCGGAAAGAATCCTTCAATATAGTTGAAGAGCAGGCCCTGGTATCTCTGCGGGTGCGATGGATGCGTACTTGCTGATAGCGAGGTGGGAAGAGCCGCAGGAGCCGGGGGAATAGGGATGGTAGCGGTGGCGGCAATGACCGGCATTGCAGGTGACGCTGAAACATCTTGAACTGGAGTGGCAGTCTGCGCCACACAGTCGAGGGAAGGGTTCAAGGGGTCGGAGGAACTGATCGGACGTTCCAGTGTGCTACATGAGGTCTCTAGGGTCTGCGGCTCTGCCAGAGAGTCACAGGCGGCGGTAGTGTGGGGAGTAGACGCTACAGGTGTGGCTGTATTGACATCCGGGAGTGAGGCGGCAACAGCAGGGAAGGCAAGAGTGGTGGGCAGGGTCGCACCCAACGTGCTTAAGAGTGTGGTGGCCAGCGCCTCATCAAGCTCGCCAGTCTGCGCATCGGTGAGGTTGTTGATGTACGCATCGATGTCGAAGTCTGAGTTGGAGAAGATGTCGCCCTCGGATGCCTCAGGCTCGTGCGCCGCGGCGTCGGCTGACACATGTCAGTATATGGCGCCAGTGGGCTGTACTCACCGCTCTGCGTGCCGCCGCTCGGAGTTGGGCTGGACATGGGTGTAATGAAGGAGTGGGGACGATGTGTGTTAGAGTGGGGAAGAGAGAAAAGTGAGAGATGATGGAAGATGCGAAAGAGAAGATGTGCAAACGGATGCGAAGAAGAGAGGGCGAGGTCGATGAAGGCCTTTGTACACGGTATGACCACTTCTTCAACAGCACTGATGGAACAAAGAGGGACATCACTAAGGCCCCGTTGGCGCCACCAGCTGACGCGTACTCACCGACAACAATGGTGGACTTGATGTGTATCGCACACAACCCCCCGCAGGCCGACAGTGAAACGGCGTGTGCGAGACAGACAACCCGTGGATTGTGTTGCTCCTGCACGCCCGGGTGCGAGTGCGTGAATCAATGAGCGGGTGCGACGTGCGACGGTCGGAGTACGGGGGTGAGCTTCTTGCCTTGCCAGATGATTTCTCGCGTATTGTCATCATTTGTGGTGTTTTCGCCGAGGTGAGTCTCCTTTGTTCACCGACTCATGTACTGTATCTGTTGAGGTTTCGACATTAAACCTATGCTAATGATGTCTGAGACACTCTGACGTGTAGGGGTACAGTACAATGCAGTGCATAGGTCACTTGGAGTGTCGGAGATGCAGAGCGAGTGTATGCAGGCAAAGCTCGATTCCAACCTTGACCTCGAGCGATAAAATCAGAGAACGGAAGGTGGAATGACACTCATGAACTGCATCGTAATCTACAGAGTACAACGTGACGTTATTGTGGCGTTCGAGTGTCTGCTGTGCACTGGCTATCAATCTCACTCGGTGGCGTACAGGACTCCTAACGTTACAGAATCAGTTCACCCCGACATGATGACTGAAGTTTCGTCGTTATGCTGGGACTATCGATACAATTCTAATACGGAGCGCCACGCATAGTGGCATTCAACATACGTTCAAACTCGCAAGGACTCTCGGGTTCGGAGCTAAACAGGGAGGCGGTAGGGGTATGGGGGATGGTCTGTGAGTTGGCAGACGGACGCGGAGTGGCCGGTTCGATCTCGGGGTGTGGGGTATCGGGGCGTTCTTCACTGGGTGTACAGGCAGGTGAGGGACCAAAAAGCGACTCCATCGTCGGGCTCCGGGGATCGTAAGGAGGGGCCGGTGTCATTGAGAGTCCCGCTGATGGTGACCAAAACCTGAAGGGAGAGCGAGTGGGAATTGTTGAAGCTGGGGGGGATGGACCAAAGAGGGAGTCGCACGGAGAGATAATCGTGGGGAGAGGAGAGGGTCCAAACAGGGAATCGCAGTGGGAGACGACTGATTCCGCTGGCGACGCAGTCGTAGGGGGAGATGAACCTAGACGCGAATAAGTTGAAGAGACCTCGGAAACAGCGGGGGAGGGCACTCGGGGCCGTGCGGGGAAGGAATGGGAGGAGCCAAACAGCCGTGTACGGATGATAGGAGAGTTAGAGGGCTCTGGGGAGTCGAAGACGTCCAGGCGAACTGGAGATGACGAATAATGGGCAGTCCGAGCAACGGCGTTCGCCTTATTCACCCGTGGAGTGCTGAGCTCGTCCTCGGTCGTTTCTTCGAGGGCCTCCAAAACTAACTGGTCCACACTCTTTTGAATGAGCATGGGTTGATTCTCCCCATCGTCGTCGTCCTCGTCATCGGTTTCGTCCACAATCTTTCGGCTTTTGGGGACATTCGGCCGGGATACTTTGCGCTGGTATCGATTGCGGTAGCCTTCGACCCGTTCATTGAGGACATCATCGTTCTGGCGGCAAAAGCGAGCTACACCTGGGTGGTTTGGATACTGCGGCCATTAGATGCGATTTTAGCACTCGTAAACTCACATTTATCTTCCACCACTTGAGGAAGCCGGACTTGCTACCTTTGGGGTTAACCTCCGTAAAGAACCGGTTCATGGCCGTCACGACTTCTTCCAATATTTCCTCTTCGGCGGTTGGGCTCTGCTTGCGCCGCTCCACGGTCACATATCTTTTTAGACGAAACTCGGGACAGATTTTGGTAAGCTGTGGGTCAAAGCGCTTGCGCAGCCTATGAGAGGGCTCGTCGGAGTTCTACTGTCAGCGAGTTGACGATCAGAATCTTACCTTGGAGTCCCACAGCCTCCAGAAGCCCTGAACCGATGCCTGTGGCTGCTTCCAGTTGTACTCGCGATTGTTGGCAAGGAGGCGCTGAAGAAGACGTTCTTCGCGACAGCGGATCATCACCACACGTGATTTGAGCCACTCGCAACGCTCCATCAACGGCGTCATGTTCCGCTCTATATAGTTGCGAATGTTGGGGCGCTCCGGATACTAATGTGAGCAGTTACGTTGCTTGCTTGATTAACTCAACTCACCTTTGTCTTCCACCATGCACGGAACGCAGCATTGGTTGCCAGCTCGGCGAAGGCAAGATCTGATGTCTGCAAGCCATGCTTGGAACACAACTCCCAGGCAAACTCGTGCAGACAGGTGACAATCTCGTCCATGATCTCTGGTGCACGCCAAGATTGCGCCACGCGATCGTCCGCAATCGTCCAGTTGATCTTTGGGCGTGCACGGGGATGAGGCTCGACACGATCCTCTCCGATCTTGAGGGTTTCCAGGCGAGCGTGTACAATACGCGGAAGAGTTAACGACCTGGAACAGTTGAAGACCCAGTCGGCGTTCACTCCTTGAAGGTGTACGAGAGCCATTGGACGTTGTTCTACGTTTGGCCCAAGGAGAAGGAAGTCTGCCCTTTGCTCGGGGCGGCCGCGGGCGACTTGAACGAGATAGGCGCCGCACCTCTTCACAAGGCATCAGCACTACTTTCATCTGCCCATCATCGCTATGACTCACTGTAATGTACGCCTTGACGGGATTAAGAGTCTCAGAGGGCCACCAGGACGAAACGGTGAGGAATGTCTTGCCCCTCAGAGAGTCATTAATGCGCAACTGATTGGCAGACTCGGCGGTGACCCAGTCCCAGGAGGGGTGCGCCGTAAACTCGGATGTACTTGCTTCACTAGGGGTCTGTGGCGGGGGAGTAGGGGACGCTGATGAACCAGAGAGTACGCGGTCGGTGGGGTTCAGGAGACGCTGCAAGTCCATTCCTGATGGCAAGGGGGACTCGATCGCCACCGGAGAGCGGGCGTCCCAGGGAAATGACCCCCAATTGGAGTTGCGAATATCGAGAGGCGACGGCCGTGATGATGACGGAACATTCCTGCGGGAAGACGGACGCATGTTGAACGGTGTTGGTATACAGAGAGGGTATGGCAGGGGCAGTGCGTTTGACAGTGTTGTACAAAGAAGAGTTGATTTTGTGAACAAATACAATGGGAGGGAAGGAGGCTAAGCCAGCATTGTTGCCAGCCCAGATATATATCAGGCTGAGTTAACCAGGCGGTGGGACTGGTACACTCCCTGTCGAACAACATTGATGTAAACAAAGACACAGTAAACTTGAGTAAGAACACAAACATGAGAAGCGTGTGTGTGGTTCACTTATATGGTGTCCCTCTTACACTCGTGAGACACCCTTGACGGACAGGAGAACGGGTGTGTGAGCCCAGTTGGGTAGCATGGCCGAGAAGGAAAGATCAACGGCCTATCAAGTGTGCGTCATGTTGCTCGTTGGCCGTTGGACTGGGTTGACGTGTGTTGTGGCTTGATTTGTTGCAGTCAGATAGTCCCCGATCGTCCGGTGAGAACGGGCGCCTTCAGGAGCATTGGTTGGGAGGCATGGAGATTGCAGCAGTGATGGCGTTGACGGAGAACAATGGGGACGTTGCATGACACACTCGCTGCGCCACACATGTTAGCTTCAGGAGTTGTCTCAAGCACACACAGTACTCACAGACACATACAGGACCTGCATCTGTCGGATCGTGTTGTTTTGGGTTTTGAGAAGCATCGGTAGTGGCAAACTGATTGTCACGTTGTTGTTGATTGATGATTCGATGATGAAAAGCAAGTGTCACAATGTTTTAGGGCCGTCCATTCAGCAGTCGTCGTTATCAGCAAAACAGCCATCCTTCTCGATCAAGACCAGAAGCAGCAGCAGCGAGGGCAGCGTACCTTGCCTTGACACGGACCGCCTCTCGGTTTGGAGACTCTATAACTCCAAGAACCTTCCATCACCCTCACGCTCCGTTCTGCGCGATGCACAGCCTGTAGTGGAGGGAGAATCTAGCTACGTCCATAGATGCAGTACAGAAAGTCTTTACAATGAACACAAACCACAATGAAGATGAAACCACGACGTCTAGGTAGAACAGCACCCTCGCACATCTAGCGACCCCCAGCCATGATGAGCCCCACAACGGAGCGGTTGCGAAGGTCCCCCATATTGCGGAGCGCCCTTTCCTCGTACGAGACACTCTTGTCGCGCTGCTCGCGAACCCATTGTCCGCACTTGAGGAGGGTCTCCATGTACTTGAGGAGTCTGGCCGCTTCGATCTCCTCGCCCTCGACGATGGAGGCAGCGCTTCCGCCCGCCCCGTGCCGCGTGTCAGTGATCCACGAGTCAAACTGCTGCTCGCCGCGCCGGCCAATCTGAGTGAGCTTGAAGCGCGTTGTGCTGTACTCGGACCGCAGCTCCTCGAGCATGTTCGCCGCCATCTCTGCGGTGATGAACCCGATCGAGGGCGGCCGCCGAGTGAGCTCAACAAGATGCTCGAGGTTCATGGTAAAGTAGCTCAGGCTCTCATCCCCGGGCTGCTTGAGGCGGCGAATACCGGTGGCGAGGCTTTTCAGCGTCTCGGCCCTGAACGGCTCTTCGTCCTTCTCGTACCCGATCTCGTGCAGGGATGGAAGCGCGGGAAGAGGACGTGCCTCACGGCGTTCCCGGGCAGCGATAGTGCCAGCGTACTGCCCCGGAACATTCTTCCTGCGCTCCTCCTGCCGCTCCTCCGACAGCTGACGGTGCATGTTGCGGGCCTTTGAAGGAACAGGCACGACCGGCGGAGGCGCAGCGACCTTGGGCTCCACAAAGGTGCCCCGATGGACTACCGGCCGCCTCCGCGATGCAACGGGGCGCGATGTGAAGGCGGGGAGGTGGGAGGTATCAATGCGAAGACTGGGACGGTTGGCGGCCTGGGGTGGAGTAGTGGATCGCTGGGTCTGAGTTTGGAGGTGGGCTTGGGGCTGGGTTTCAGTAGCTTGGACTTGATGGGTCTGGGCGGCGGCTGCGGCAGCGGCAGCTGCTGCTGCCTCGGCCGCCTGCCTCTGCTTGCGCTGCTTGGCCTGAGCAGCCAGGGGGAAGACCTTCTTTCGGGTGTGAGCAGTAGAGGTGTCAAGCGGACAAGGGACATTCTTGCGGCGCTGGCTGAGCGTGCTGGGATCTGGCTTGGTGAGCGGAGAGCCAAAGTTGGACTAGTCCAAGACCGACTCACTGTTAGACCAACGAAGGCTAGAGCCGCTAGAGACGCTAGACGCGAGAGTGGAGGTTGAGGCGGACGAGTCGGCCGAGTCTGTGCGGTAGAGTGCGAGAGACTGCTGGCTCGAGGACGGGGAAGCGCCGTCGAACGACGAGCGGTTGTAAGACTGGGCACAAAGTTAGGCTTTCCGTCACGAACAAAGGCTCCAGCGACGTACCATGGTTTTGCGACTGTGATGGAGTGGATCAGTAGGGCGCGAGGTGGCGCGAGATGGAGTGTGAGTGAGAGATGGGGAACAGGTTTGCAACACAAACATACTTATAAGTCTGATGCCATTGATCTGTGCTGCATACAAGATGGGGACGTATGTCAGTTTGTGTGCGCTGCATCGAACACGGAGTGTATGCTGTGTTGGGGTGGGACGCTGCATCTCCTTTGTCATTCACACCGACAGCAAGGTGACAATGAAGGAGGCCTCGACTTGTACAGCAGTGTTGTAGACAGTGTTCCATTCATTCTGTGACGTTGTGTGCCGTTTTGGACGCGCTCCTCCATTGTGCACATTGGCACACACCGAGAGGGTTGTAGAACACTGCGTCTCAGGGACTGGAGAGCACATGTCCGAGCTCTATGCAGGACGGGGTGATGCACCGTTGGTGCGGTCGGGGGCACACTCTGCTCTCTTGTCCAATGGGCGATGTATTTATTGTACCCGATAGTATCCAACGAGCAGCGCCGTGCTGTCCTACGGCATGGCTCTGCTACCCTTCCGCATTGCCTCGACACCAAATGTGCGCACTCTCGGCATCGTATAAATCACCGTCTAGCAGTAGCCACCCGTAGATCGCAGATCGGCCGCCCAATACGACTGCTCAAAGATCTGAAACCGCACCACACCGCAATCCACAATCAACTAAAACATCCACCCCCTGACAGTGTTTCATGTTTCTCACCACAAAGCGGCGAGGCAATGAAGACGACTCCATCGAGTGCAGGATGTGCATGTAGCACATTACAGCCCATTCCTAGCAATGCGATGCTCACACCTATGCACCATTGATGCAGACCCACGCACGTCAATTCCAGGGATGGAAGCAGTCCCACAATCTAAGAATACAAATGCATACGTCAATTCAAACCAACTACTATGTGTGAGAGTCTAGTCGTACAAGAGTAATGTAGAAGAGCAGCAGTGGCAATATGTATGGCTATGGTATCATGGCAATCAAGCCCGAATGTTGTCCATCGGCCTCTCCCCCGGATCCCGGCCCTTTCCCTTTCCCATGCCAGCCTCGGGGGGTGCCGAGTTTTCCCGTCCATTGAACCCTTCGGTGCCGGCAATGTCATTGGCCTTTTGCCATGGCGCATCGCCGTCCACGATTGCCTTCCGCAGCGCCGCGGTGTTGGGCTGCAGTGCAGGTGTAAGGCGGCCCCTCAGAGCATTGTGCGCGCCTGTGGGCTTCTTCAGGAAGTCGACGGCATTGCGAGGCGGCGGCTTCCTCGCGAGCGCGCGGAGCTCCTCGTCTGTCCGAATGGTTTTGGAGGGGATTGTGAATCGAGCGTCAGGTCGGGGATTGCTTGGCGGCAAGTTCACCTTGGGACCAAGTCGAGAAAGTAGAGAGGGTGCGGCTGGACGAGGTGCAGGCGGCTGTAGATCAATCCCGGGTAGCTTAAGGGCTGGCTGAGCATTAATCGGCTTGCAAGGTGCCGGAACGTTACTAGGCTCCGGTGGTGTGGTATTCATCGGTGAACGCGGAGGAGTACCTTTGGTGGAAGATGTCGGTTCGTTAATTGACGGACGAGCGGTCGAAGCCTGTAAGCCAAGCGTCTGATTATCTCCCTGAGGCACATGATCAGTCGTCGACGAGGCAACCGTGGGCGTAGTTGTCAATTGCAATGCGCTGGTGGGTTTGGGAAAGCCAGGAAGGGCGATCTGGTGGAATTCCAATGTCTTGATGGGCTTGGGGAAACCCGGGAGGGCGAGTTGGTGAAAGTCCAATGTTTTGGTCGGTTTCGGCAAGCCGGGAAGGGCGAGCTGGTTGCGGAACTCATTCGAAGCCTGTGGGCGCGTTCGATCATGGGGCAGCATGGAAGGCGACTTCACTGGCGAGTGCGACATCGCGCGCGGCAGCCGTGACGAGCGGGCAGACAGACCCTCGTCCGGGGAACTGCTGCGTGCCATGCGTTGACGCTTGGCTGGAGACCCACCCTGTTCCTCCTCATCGTAGTCCTCGCCATCCTCGTCGACCCATTCTGGCTCGTCGGATGGCGACTCCACTGGCAATTCCGGCCTTGAAGGGGGAGGCCGTGACCAGATCCCGGCCGACAATTTCTCATCCGAAGAGCTGCCAAGTCGCATGCGGCATTGGCGCTTGGTCGGCGAGCCATCCTGGCCCTCTTCATGCTCATTTCCGGCAACGACGTCTGGCTCGGGCTCCTCGCTCGAGTCTGACTTCCGCTTCGGCCTGGCCGGCGTAGCAGAAGCATCGAAGACCTCGAGTGCGGGAATCTCGATTTCGTACAGCCCGTCGTCGTCGCTGTCGCTGTCGTCGGGATTGGAGAGGGACATGAGATAGAGCATATTCCGGCGGCTCTCCTCTTCTGACATGCTCCTCGGAATTTGGGGCATGAAGAGATCATCATATGAGGTCTCCGAGCCTTCATCGGATTCGTCGTCCGAGTTCTTCCAGTCTTGACCGTACTCGTCGTACTCTTCGTCCGAGCACTCCGAGTTTGTACCGTATTCCTCGTCCGAGTACCTCCGGTGTTCATCGCGTTCCTCGTCCGAGTACTCGCTGAAGCTGGAAAGGGGAGACTTGAACGGGTGCAAGAGATTAGGAACCTCAGGCGGCGGTGGGGTGGGTTGCATCCACTGTCGACTCTGGGTGGACGATGAGGCCTCCGGAGAAGATGTAGTTTGCCTTGCTTCAATCTTATCCAGCTCCTCCCCAATCATCTGGTCGACCTCTGGCAAATCGGCAGTGTTAGGCTCAGACGACGGGGGCGTGGGCGAGGGAGTCAGAAGCGCTGTTTGATTCGAAGGAACGGGGACAAAACAGGCGGCGCGCAGGAAGTCCTCCTCCTCATAGCGCGTCCCGTGGATCTCCTGCACTGGAGAAGGAGGTGTGAGGGTTACGCATGGCGGCCCAATTGGTTGACGCATCGGGGTGCTCGTTAGAGGCTCAGGCGATGGGGACCCGGTTCCTTGGCTGTGTGTCGGCGTGGTCGGACTCAACATGGGGGCGTCGCTTGAGACCTGTTCATCACAGTCAATGACTTGCAGGTCGGGATGGTCAATGTCCGACATTCCGATGTCGCCTTCGTTTCCGTCAACGGCCGGCTGGTGGTCGGGACAGTCGACGTCCGACATTCCGTCGTCGCTTTCGTTACCGCCCTCGTCATCGTCCATGATCGAGTCGGCATATTCAATCGGGGAGTATGAACGCTCCTCCGAGGAGCCGGATTCCTCCAGGCCACCGGGAGCAATAGGCAAGGAAGTAGGCTGCAAGAAACCGTCACTCGGGGCGAACGGGTCATAGGCGACTGGAGATTCCTGCCCAGAGGAGATGGAAGACCCGGTCGGCTCTAGCGTCTTCGCCTGCTGGAACTTCGTTCGCCTCGACTGTAATCCCTTCTTGTAACTCCGAGGGTTCAACCGCCTGGGCCCGCCGTAATGGGAATAGAGGATGCGGCTTCTTTTGCGAGGCTCGCCCGTGGTCCTTCGCCCGGCATGAAAAGTGCGGATGGTCTTGCACTTGGTAACTGTCTTGCGCAGTTTGGCACGTCGCCGACTCTTGTGTGGGTGGCGCCGAGAATGACTTGAGGAAGCATGGAGAGACGAAACGGGCACGGTTCCGGTAACCTCAGCAGTGACAGCCTCCGCCACATTCAGGATCGTCTCTTGGGTCGACAAGCTTGTTTCCGCCAGTTGTTGAATGCTCGGCGCTGTGATCGTTTCATGCGGTTTGGTATTGTCAGCCACAGGAAGGGTGTCAAGGCTGCCTTCTTTGGGAGCGGAGATGCGAGACTGAAGAGAAGGAACCGTTTTGGGGGGATCGGCGAAGGTTGGAGCAAACGAGAAGGGACGCAGCGTCTGGAACGTCATAGCAGCATTGGCCTGAACGTCGACTGTGACCTCAGAAAGCTTGGTTGTGCAGTCAAGAGGCTCGACGGTATCTGTGGGAAGCTTGACGGTGTTCTCAGGAGATTCGGCAGCCTTCTTGGGGAGCTCGACGGAGTCTTCAGGAGTGTCGACGGTATCCTGAGACGACTCGACGATGACTCCAGCAGGCTCGAGGGAGACCTCAGACGTCTTGACAGCATCCTCCGTAGACTCAATGGCGTGCTCAGTTGGCTTGATGACGCCCTTCTTAGACTCGACGGCGTCCTCAGTAGACTCGACGGCGTTCTCAGTTGGCTCGACGGTGGCCTCAATAACCTCGACGGGCTCCTCAGAATCCGGTGTCACGCGGGTGATCCTCGCCTCCCAGAAAAGGACAACCACAGTCGGAGGCTCTTCAGGCTCCGGTGGAGATTCAGGTTCCTCAGGCGGGGCTGGCTCAGGCTCGGGCTTGGGCTCTGGCTCGATTGTCGGTTGGTGTTTACGGTACGCCGGCGGGATTTCCAGGAAAGGAACAACGACAGTCGGAGGGGGCTGAGGCTCCGATGAGACAGCATCCGCAGTTGGTTCGGATTCTGCCTCGCTGGGCTGGAAGTCCTTCTGAATGTCGACTGGTGGTTCCGGCTCGACTTTGGGCTCGAGATCGAGGGGATCGCGCAAACTACCCGCGTCGAGGAGAAGGTTCACAAACCATTCGCGGCCGAAAACTCGATAGGCGCGGCGCATGTGATAATAAAGCGCTGGGAAGGCCGTCGTGTTGTATTCGACCCCGGCGGCATCGTCGCTAGGCGTGGTGGTCACGTCTGGAGCAATTCCCTCATTGGCTACCGACTGCTGTTCATCCTCCACATCTTGAAGCTCCTCATCGGACGTGGACGACGCTCCACTGGCTAAAGATGGGGTGGACTCAGAAGTCGGAGTGTAAACAGAATCCTCCTCGTCAAACGGCCAGCTTCCGGGTAGAACTTTAACCTCCAGCCGCCGGCTGGAGGAAAGGAGAAAACCCTGGCCTGCCGGTGTGGCGGTGTTGGTGTCCTCGATGCTCTCGGTGTGTTTCTCAACACTCTTGAGCTCGTCGACACTTTCGATGTTCTTGTCGGCGATCTCGTCGCTGTTGTCGACGTTGTTGATGTCCTCCTCGACGCTCTCAGCGCTGCCCGTAATGCTCTCGAGGCGTTCCTCGACGGTCTGAATGTCCTGGTTGGCGGTGTCTGTGTTCTTCTCGATGCTCTCGATGTCCTTGTCGACAAATTCGAGGTTCTCGTTGGCGGTATCGATGCCCTTGTCGACAATCTCGATGTCGTTCGTGACGTTCTCAATGCTCGTTTCGCTGGGCTCATCGGGGTTGTCATTATGCTCCTCAACGTCAGGTTGTTCTGAAGATGCAGTCGACGTGCTCAGGAAGTGCGGGGTGAAAGATGGTGCCGGGGGCAAGTCAAAGACCGGCTTCCTCAAGCAGCGGGGCGGTTTGGGTGTTATGTGACGGACCGAGACGATGTCCAGCAAGTTGTCGGGTCGAACATGGGGCACATGTGGGGAGTCGGGCGGCTGCTCAAGGGCGCCATTTGCGACATGTGCGTCATTTGCGACATGTGCAATATGAGCTGCAGTTGAGTTTGCAAGCTCCTGAGAAAGCTGGACATTGTGGCAGGGTGCGGCGGAGACTTTGACAGTCTGATCCCTAGCGGGCGAGATGGCGCTTCTCTCAGAGGCCTGAGCTTCAGTGGCGTCTTTCTTGGGAGGAATAAGGGATGGCAAGCTGGGAACCAGCGACGCGAGTAATGGAGCTGAGGTGGACCTGGTGGCAAGATTCAAAAGACTCTCAGCCTGCGATGCCTTCTCATGTTGCCCAACTTCCACCTTGTTCTCGATATCACAATTCGGCGCGGCTTTTCCACTGTCCTGCTCGGGAGACGAGAAGTGAAGGATGGAAACCTCAACTTTCCCGACGTAGCTCGTCGGCATGTCCAGCGCATCCTTCTTCGCCTTGGGGGTACAGTCGAGGTCAAGGCCGGGAGGCCTGCTCCGCCCCTTTGGTGTATCGAACTTGCCGCCAACGTCCAAGCTAACATCGATAAGTGTGAGATCGCCAACGGGCTCCTCGGTGAACGCTGCGGGTGGAGGAGTCGAAGGTGTCGAAAGGGCAGAAGCGACAACGTGATTGGCGACGCCATTCTCCTCGAGTTGAACGCTCCGACGACGAAGCTTGACAGGGGCAGTCAGGCTCAACCGCTTAAGAGCCCGACTCCCAGACGCAGATGTGGACTGTGCCTCATCCGCAGAGGCCGAAAAGGAGGAGGAACGTGACCGCAACGCTGATACCGGATCGCTAGTCGCTGGGGACGGCAGTGAGGAGATGGCCGAGTGCATAGGGGTTCCGGTGCGCTGGCTCATCCACATCTGGCGAAGCTCCTCGCGGCGCATGTCCAGCTTGGACTCGAAGCTTTGGCCTTGATACACCTCGGTGGCGTCTTTTCCGTGGGCCTCGACCTCAGCACTAAACGAATCGAGACGCTCCTTGATCTGGGTGCGGAAAGAGAGCTCTTCCTCGGCTACCTGCTTGGCAACACGATCCCGGTCGGTAATGGTGCGCAGCGCATCGTCATGTTCCAGCCGGCGGTAGCGCAGGCGAGTTTCTGCAATCTGCTTCGCGACGCGTACAGTCCCATCCTCTGGCCGGTCTTCGGGAGACGGAAACTGCGAGCGCGCCGTTCCCATATCCTGAATCTCCTGATCCAGCGCGGCGACATAGGCTGTGCAAAGACCAGCTTCACTTGCAGCCTCGTCGGGGACGGAAACCTTGACAGGGGAAATGAGTGGTGCAAGTGCGGCCAGCGTTGGGTTTGCCGGGGGACCAGTGGTGGCCTTGTGTGTGTAGGTGGGAGGGCGGTGCAGGAGGGTCGACGACTGCTTGTGACCATGGCGGAAGGGGTCGTAGGCAGGGTCCACATTGCCCTCGCAGGTCGGGGCATACATGTCGCGGTCAACGCCATCCTTCAAGTGCTCAGGAATAGGGTCTTCCCCTGCGTCGAGCTTCTGGACAATGTCACAGAACAAGCGGCGGAGGTCCTTGCGGCGCTTCGTTATTTCGTGGCTTGTTTTGTCCCGATATTGGCAGAATTCCTCGGGGGTGGCAAAGTGGGGATTGGCGGACTGGGAGAGGGACTCGAGGTGGAGGTCAAGGTGGTGCGACTCGGTGATAATGTTCTCGATGGATTCGAGAGTCTTCTCGGCCGTGGAGATGTGAAGGTTGACTTTGCCGATACACTCCTGCTGGTCCTTATCGAGGAGGTCGCGTTCAGCGAGGAGCTTTGAGATTGCCTTTGCCTTCACCTTCTCTTTCGCGGCTTTCGCGGCCATGTTTCCGAGGTTTACGTTCATGCCGTACTTGACGTCGTTGAGCTGATCATAACACCCTTTCAGGTTGTCGTGCGTGGCGACTACGGTGGCGCGCGCGACGAATTGATCAAGCGTCATGTCGGGGCTGTAGAAGGTGGTTCCGAGCGTTCCAGGTTTGCGCTCGGAATCAGACAGTGAGGCGAAGAGGTCGCAGCTGCTCTTGGAGCGCCCGGAAGCTGCGAGCCGTCAGTATCCGCGTTCACGCGGTATCGTCGCCAGTGACGGAGTAGTGAGAGCTGCACCTACCTGTAGTGACATCCATGGCCACCGATGAGGCCGGCCAGGCTGCGATAGGAGTAGACGATGGTAGTGCAATCGTAGCTGCAAGATACGGGGGCGACGATACCCCAGGTATGTGGGCTGGCTGTAGTAACTAAAGCGCAGAAGAGGTGGATGGTAATAAGTAAGTGAATGGTGGTGAGGAGGACATGTTGACGGTATCTTAAGAGTTGCACCTCTGCACCGTGTCCGGAGTCAGCGGGGCGGTAAACAAAGGACGCGGTTGTCGCGGCGTGTGTAGAGGCTTGAGACACACACACATCGCGGCCTCATCACTACGGAGAACAAAGGCGCCGGCAGTGGGGATTCAGCTGTGGGTGTTCCTGTGTCGTTTTCTTCGAACATGTTTGGTATTCACTGAAACGCTCTCATGAGAAGAAACGAGTTTGAGTGCGAGAGTAAGTTGATGATGAAGCGTCAGAGTCATTGGAGCTCAAAGACAATCGAGAAGCCAGAATCAGAGTCTGCACGGTAGCACCCTGTAACCGCCCCTTCTTCCGACCGCTCGCACCCAATATCCGACTTTTGGGCGACACACACGCCGAGGCACACGACCGTGTATATTACTTTCCAAGGGTCCATGGTTGTCGGCCTTCCTTGTCTGGTGCCCCGGATGGGTGCAGCACGGCCGCTGGTGTATTGGGGAGGTTGATGCGCGATGGTGTGAAGAACATCGGAAGGAACAATGAACTGCACTGAAAATTACCTTGGTACTTCGGAGACCCCCCGTTGACCCAGACCACGCGCCACCAGGTGGAGGTTGGCGACTCTGTGGCATGTGGCGGCCCAAACATCTGTGCACCTGTGGATGCATGCAGATGGAGGATCTGAAGCTTTGCAGATCTGCAGATCGTCCAAGTATGCATAGAAACTGGGAGTGGACGATCGAGAGGGATCATCGTATTGTAGACGCGTCTTTGCCCCTCTCAGCCGACATCATAGTGACTCTCCGACGCCCCACCAGGATGTCATTGTGTGTCACACATGTCAGCTGGTGACACCGATTCTCGATAGAAGTCATGTTACTGTAGGCAGTGCACCGTGGCCTATCTGCACATCACGGCAGCAAGGGGGATGTTCTGGAGTTTCCACGACCTGCACATAGTAGTTGCAGGTTCACTTGAATGAAACGTCTGTACCACCAATACGTGATGTCGCAGCACCGCCATACGCCAAGTGAATCATACAACACTACATATTCTACAACATACTACAAACGCGTATGCAATGTCTCGGCCGTCTTGGTGGCAAGTGTCCAATATAGTTCTTACTGGGCCCAGAGCGGTGTCCCGGTGTGTGTGGGCGGCGAAGTGGGACTGAACGGCGCATCTGGAGGAGCAGCGAGGGCGGCATGTGGGCCGGCTGTCAGCGTGGGGGGTGGCACGGGTACACTGCTTTGGGAGGCGCTCCGCACTACGGTAGCCTGTTGGCGGCTCTGGGAGGTCGGCGGTCCCGGAATCGTGGGATAGGCCAGCTGGGCTGGTGGTGGCCGGGGCTGACCGAACGCAGCGTGCGGCTGCTGAGCTTGTGGTGGCGGGGAACCGACTGCCGCGTGTGGCTGCTGAGCTTGTGGCTGCGAGGTAAACGCAATCTGCTGAGGGTATGGTCGAGGTTGCGGAGCTTGGAGCCGCGGTTGGGCTGGTGGCCGCGGTGGACGGAAAGCGCCGGGAGGCTGCTGTGAGGGTAAGCCGGGGTGCCCTGGCCCCCGCCATGCCGGTGCTCGGGGCCTGCGGTCCACACGCGGAGGTGGCGCAAGAAGCTGTGGACGCTGCGGGGGCAGCGGTGGCGGCGGTCCGTGGTACTGATTGTACCGAGGCCGGAATTGCGCTGCGTTCACGCTATAATACTGCTGGTGATAGGGATTCATCGAGGCTGTCGTCGAAGTGGAGGAAAATGTCGACCCGCTCCCAGCTCCCGCTGGCAAGGAATACATTACTCTCGGGGTGTGCCGGGGCGGAGGAGCAAGGTATCCGTTGACAGTGGTGGAAACGGTGCTGGTGGACCCCACAGAGGACGCGACGCTGCCTGCGCGAGAGTGTGTCCCAGGCATCAGATACCTGTTCTCTGGTGGTGTTGAGACGGGAGCCGGACCACGCATCGCCAGTGACGGGTGCTTTTGTTCCGAACCATGCGTCGCCTCCGATATCATGGTGTCCTCCCGCTTCTTGCCTGCCTCAATGCGGAACGTACATGCCAGAAGGACAAACATGAATACACCGCAGACTGCGAATGCGATGAAAAAGATGACCACTACGAGTCAGTGGCGCTTCCGAGAGCCATCATGGCGGTTAACTGCAGCGGCTGGCAGCCACACACTCACACTTGTCTGTTACCGCATTCTTGAAGAACGCATACCCCTTGCCCTTGATCGGGTTTTCCTTGTTCAAATGACCGAGGGGGAAAGATGAAGGGAAGGTCGTCGGGTCTGGAGTAAGTTTGACGCAGTGTCGCGAAGGGAGAGGTTTGGTGTGGCACTCGTTCATTCTGGCCGCCGTACTCACAGACGTTCTGACCTTTCAGAGCAGTCGCGGTTGCCAGCCCGCCTGGCTGGCCTAAGGCTGTTATTCCTGCGTCCATCGTGGTGACGGTCTTCGTGTCGGGCGCCCCGAAGCTAGAGGTCGTGCTCTAGTCGCGAAACGAGAGAGACTTTGTTGATGGGAGCTGGGGACTTGGAGATCGTGGTCGGGCGGCGAGTTGTTCAAAGTACAATGCAACCAAATAAAATGAAGATAGCGTCGGAGAATGGACAACATCAAAATCGCGACCAAGGTCTCGACGCCAACAAGCTCCAGGAGTATGGAGATCACAGTCTGGACAGGTGCCAAGCCCCGAGGCCACAGTTGAGAAGCGCGAATGCTCTTGGCCCAAAGTCACAGCTGTTCGCCTTGGGGCATTGCCCAGCATTGCGTCGGGCCGGGAGTGCGCATACAGTGACCGCGCCTTGGGCCTGATACCCAGATCTCCAGCCGCGGCGGGAGGGGAGCCCACCCTGGTA
Organism: Apiotrichum domesticum; assembly: GCA_001599015.1. NCBI lineage: Eukaryota > Fungi > Basidiomycota > Tremellomycetes > Trichosporonales > Trichosporonaceae > Apiotrichum > Apiotrichum domesticum. The sequence goes on from BCFW01000012.1 coordinate 236,440, forward strand.
CGCGCACTCCTACATGTCAGAACGAGGGATGAAACGCGGCTGCGCGGCTGCGGCACCCTGGCGGACCTCGCATGACGATAACGCCACCTACCCAAAGGCGAACCCCAGACGCGCGTGCCTCCCCGTTCCGATTCCGATGTTGAGCTTGGAGCCTGAGTTCGAGGGATGGGGTCGTGCAAATCCAAGCTGGAAGTGTGGTGAGTAGCTGACTGGTCGGTAGGTTTACTGCTGCTCTTCTGCCGAGCTGCTGATGACAATGTTGCCCCCTCGTGTTTGTGAGCTAAGACTTATTTGTGAATGGGGGGGAGGGATATCAGAGAAGAGCCGGACGGGGTCCACTATTCGTGCGCGTCGTGCGCCTAGTCTTCCCGCCGACGCCTGCTTACGGCTTTTTACGTCTTCCGCGGCTCTGTGGACCTGATCCCATGCGTAGATACACTTTGTACACTTGTTCGGGCCAATGGAACAACAGTCAAACGACCCGTCCGCGTATCGACAATGTCGCTGAAAAGTGTCCTTTGCCCCGTTGATGCTCAACATGTGGCGGAGTGTCACCCACTACTAATGATCTTGGATCTTGGATATCTTGGGACAATGTGGTGGTTCGCACCAGGAACCTTCGGCCTTGTCTGAGCTTTTCATTCCTAGCTTGGCAGCCCAGGCAACTGTCTTCTTTTGACCAGCCGGGAAATGCACCCCCCCAAGTAAAGGAGACCTTTTCCGCACTATCCCAGCTCTCAGCATTGAATTGAACATTGCATGAGAGACACGGGGCACTATCGATGCCGATTGAAAGACGTTCCGAAAATTGGACATCCCCTGTCCTTGGAGAAAGTAGGCTGTCGTGGAATAGTTTGACATTGTCGTTCTGGCAACTTGTGCAGGCAAACTGTTGCTATGGCAACGGATGCCACCCAATCGTGGCACCGAGACAGATAGCTGCTGTATTCAGAGACTCTGTGTAACAACACTGGACGTTTCGCAAATCTGTGCTCGCGATCCGCGACGTCCTCGAGGCCATCAACCCTGGAGGAGGCCTTGAATCGTCTGATATACTTATATCCTGGGGGATCCAAGATGTAAACTGGGTCTCACCAATAAATTCCACAATCCACATCCCATCGACCTCGACTTCGAGCACGTCCAACCCTCCACACAAAGACATCCCAAAGACTTGTTGCAACAGCCCACAACCCCGACACCATGGCAGGTACGTCCGCTCACAATGATGAGTTTTGAGCTGACGGCAGACCACCAGGCGATTCTTGAGGAGGAGTTTGAGGTGCGAAGAGCGCATATTCCAAAAGCGGGGCTGACGGCAGGTGCTCGAGAGTATCTTCCCGGATGAGCTGGAGAGTGAGTCCCGCGACGCGACACGCGAGGGCTGTGGGCACCTGGAGGATGCGAATATCGAGATATTAAGAAGGAGCGCGAGCTGGGGACAGCCATTCCCAGCCGCAACAGCTCTCGACTACACTCTCGCCTCAGCCCCCAGCCCCCAGCTTCCACCCTCAACCCCAGCTCAGCACTGACCGCCAGAGGTGTCCGACACGCAGGTGCGGATATCCGTTCAGCCCGAGGAGGAGGTGAATGGGCACCCTCGTGAGTAGTTTATCTCTACCCGCTCTGACACGCCAGTGACCCTCACGCTCGTGGTCGACTACCCGCCGACTTACCCCGATGTCGTGCCTGACATGGCGCTCGAGGCGCCCGAGGACGAGGAGGAGGGCGAGCTGCGCGAGGGTGAGGCCGAGGTCGTGCTTGAAAAGCTGAGGATTGTGGTGAGTGCGGGGAGCAAGGAGCCTCGAGCGGATGTGGTGTTCTGTTCAGAGGATGCTCGGGCTGTGTAAGGTGTGTGGTTCTCATGCTGACGCTCATATTCCCACACGCGATCCAACCACGCGTCTACTTGACTCCACTCCTTGCTCGATTATGATTTTTTTTTTCGCCCTATTAGGCGGAGGAGTCTCTCGGCATGGCGATGACATTCACGATCGCGACAGCCGCGCGCGAAGCCCTTTCGGAGCTGATCGCGGACCGGCAGCAGAAGGAGCAGGCCGAGGACGACGCGCGCGCCAAGGCGTACGAGGAGGCCGAGGCCGAGCGCACGCGGGGCACACCGCTTACTCCGGAACTGTATCTCGCGTGGCGGGCAAAGTACCGCGGCGAGGTGGCTGCGAAGCGCGCAAAAGAGGAGGAAGACCGCATTCGCGCGCTACCCGCCAAAGAGAGGGAAGACTTCAAGCGCCGCAGGGACCGGCCATCGGGACGGCAGCTGTTCGAGACCGCCAAGGTGTCGGCTACCTCGGACGAGGCGCTGTACGAGGATGGAGATGCCGTGGACGTCAGCAAGTACTCGCGCGAGGAGCGCGATCGCAACCGCTGGGCCGAGGAGGAGAAGGGCGAGGGCAAGGGTGCGGTGGACCTCGCGGACAGCGACGACGAGTAGAGATTGATAGAGTGGGTCGGCATGCATGGATGAGGATTGATGGAGATCGCTGTGAGGGATGACAAAATCCGTGGAGAATTGATGCTCCGGCGTGGACCGAAAGTGACGTAGCATGAAAAACATTGCCAGGTCTGCCCCACTGGTGGCGTGAAAGAATGACAGCAACCGACAGTCACCAGCAGAGACATTAACACTGCTCTCCATGACCGCGATGATCTCAACACCCCCCCATCAACGGAATGTCTTCACGAAGCACGACCCCCTCCCCACAGCCGACGACGCGTCTCGGGCGGGCGCGCGCCCGCGCACGCACATTCCTAGAGAGCAAATGGACACACGCGGCGCTCATCTTTCTCGTAAGCCTCCTCCGTCTCCTCTCGCTGACTTAGTAGATTGCAGTAGACGCAATATGCGTCCTCGCCGAGCTCTCGTACCGTGCGCAACACCCATAAATCTCTTTGCTGACTGTAGACGCGGTAGCCACGGAATGTCCGCCGCACGAACCAGAATGGATCCCGCGCTTGGGTCACTTCAGTCTCGCGGTCTCGTGCCTGTTCCTGCTCGAAATCCCTGCTGCCTTGTTCGCGTTCGGGCCACGGTTCTACGGCTTGAAGAAACCGCGCGCGCACCGTGAGCTACATGAAATGGGCCATTCTGACTCCAGACTTTCTGCTACACCTCATCGACGCCGTCGTTGTGGTCACTACCGTCGTCCTCGAGCTCACGTTGCGCGGCACGAGCGGCGAGATCGGCGGGCTGTTGGTCCTCCTCCGTCTGTGGCGTATTGTCAAGCTTGTGAGTCCTGTGTCCCGGGAAGCTTGGAGGCTGAGGCTAACTTCAGGTCGGCGGAGGTAAGGCTTTCCGACATCAAAGCTCACCACAGTTGCAACAGGTGTCGGAGAGTGGGACGAAGAGGCGCTCGAGAAGCTTGATCGCGCGACGGCGCGTATTGAGCGCTTGCAGGCTGAGAATGTCGGACTGAGGGCGAGGCTGCGCGCATACGAAGGGGATGAGGAACACGCGATTGGGTCAGAGAGCAAGACTCGGATACCGTCAGGGTCGCAGGTGCCAGAGCTATCAGTGGAGCGCGAGAAGGGGGCATAACCCAGAAAGCGAGCACCAGCAAACTTCTAATGTCCATCATTGTCGTCGTGTCATGTTACTGTACAATTCTATAGAGATATGAGCATGGAAGCCACTACGGCTGTACCCCTATACCAAGGTTGCATACGCCTCGGTGATTTTCGCGAGCATCTCAGCTTCACGCTCGTGCCACGCCGCCACGACCTCCTTGTGTGTCTCGCGCATGCGCAGCGCGTCGATGCGCTTGACCTGCATCCCAAGGCCGGCAGACACGGGTTTGTGATCCGATGTGGTGATCTCGTAGCGCTCGTACGCGAGCGGTTCGATGCGGTGGTTGTTGAGGAACAGGATGCGGTCGCACCACGCGGGAATACGCCGCTTGTCGCTCGAGTCGTAGTTGTTCGTCCCAGGGTCGTACTTGTATGTCGGCGGGAAGTCGATCGGTGGCTCGGAGAAGTTCCGTAGGCGAAACGCGTGGTTGCCGCGCATCTCCTTGCGCAACTGGTCGTGCTCGAGAAGAAAGTCAAGATCGCCAGACTGAATGCTGCTAATCACCACCTCGCGCCGTTGGTCAATGCGGTAGTTGAGGTCGCCGTTGAGTACCACCATCTCGTGATCGAGAATGGCCGTTCCGTTCCCACCATTCACGTATGGAAGCTTGTCCGCCGGGGGGAAGATCGCCTTGTCCTCCATGATCGCTGCTAGGTCCGCCGTCCGCGCCGTGCGATGAGACTGTCCGGCGGCAAGGTGAACGTTGATAAAGCACATGGAGGTGTCGTCCATGACCACGCGCGCCACGATCGCTCCCTTGTTGCCATAAATGCCTCCGATGCCGCTGCCGTTAGTGGGTACCCTACAGCCGCCTTACCCACCGCTTCACTGTTGTGATGTTCACATCACGCAGCGCCTCGCGCTCCGACTGCTTGACAAACATGCAGCTGAAGAGGCCGACCAGCTGCTCCGAGTGCACCTTGACGTACGGCGACTCGGGTGGCATCGCGAGGCGCACCGCGTGTGTGAGCTTATCCGCCCACGCCTGGTAACGCTGCGACACGCGGTCGTTGGTCGCGCCACCGCCATCCTTGCCCTTGTGGCCAAACAACAGTGTTTCTGGCGTGAGTTGACTACTATCGGTGAGGAACCCACTGGCTGTCAGTTTTTTATCCGTCAGGGGGACGACCTCCTGGAAGCCAAAGACAATGATATCCGGCGAGTTGACACTCTGCAACACCTGATCGAGGAATGTCGCATTCTCCGGCGACCCCGTGAGATCACCCGGTTTGCAGCTGTCGATATTCCACGAGCACACCAGCACGCGGACTTCGCGAAAGTCGCAATAGTCTGGTTCCCGCTCGACCATCTGCTTGTCAATCCAGTCCACGGCCAGCAGACCGTCCCACGCCTGCAGCGACTCGCGTGAGCACGACCACAGGATGAAGCGTTTGGTGGTATCGATCGACGACGGGTCAACTAGCAGCGTGTTGATCGGTCGTTCGCTGAAAGTCAGTACTTAACTCAAGTCCTAACTCACTCATGTACAGTCCAGATATTCGTGGTCAGCCACGGCTTCTCATTGAGGTTCCAGACGTGGATCTGACCGCGCCGGTTGCCAGCCCAGAGGCGGTCGCCCACACCCTCGAGCGCGAGAATGTCCGTGGACGAAACCTTGAAGACCTGCTGACACACCAGCTGATTGTCGACAATTGACCAGAGGGACACAAACCCTCCCTCGTGGCCGATGTACACGCTGTCGGCCTCGAGGGGCATGATGGTCGCGCTCGTGGCCGCACCAGTCCACTCCGTGGTGAGAGCCATGAGCGGCGGCGGCACCGTACCTGGCGCGGATATGTCATACACACGCACTGTCGGCCCGCGCACTCCAGCAACAGTCGTCGTGGACCGCACAGCTGGCGCCGTCGCGGTCCACAACTGACCCTTGATAAGCTTGGCAAATGTGACCTTCTCCGAGATACGAAGCGTGCGCGTCAACTTGAAGACGCCATTGCTGTCGCAGTCCTCCCATACCTGGACCTTGCCGACCTCGTCGAGTGTCGCCACTATCGAGTGGTAGCGCATAATGTGCGTGACCGCGCCGCTGTGCGCGAACGTCTTGATAAATGTGACATCGCCAGTCTGGATGTCGAGCTCCCAAAGGTGGCCGTCCTTGTTTCCGCACCACAGGTACCGCCCCTCATGCTCCGGTAGGCTCGCAGGACGGAAGCCCATGGCGGTGATTCGGGGTTCCTTCACCCGGGTCTCCATGCCGACCTCCTTGGGGTCAAAGACGAGTATGGGCGTGTCACAGCCCATCTGGGTGTCGAACACTTTGACCGCATTATGGGCCACACATGCGTATCGGCCGTGCACGGCAAATGATGAAATTGAGTGAGCGGATTGCAACTTGACATTAGGCGAGAACTGCGGTGGGCGGCGATTCGCGTGAGTGGAATCCGGGTGCTCCTCCAGAAGACGCTGTGCCATCGACGAAGGCTGTGATGCACCTCCACTATCGTCATCGTCGTCAGAGTCGCCACCGACGCCATTGCGTGACGGCGCAGTTGATCTCGTTGTTCCATTTCGGTGCAGTGTGACTGATGTCGTGTTGCTGCGCACAAGGGTCGTAGTGGTACGCGGTGTTTGGCTAGCGGCAACCGGCGCTACAGCGGCCGCAGCTGCCACGGCGCTACGCATAGGCGGCGGCGGGGGGAGATAGTGGTCGGTATCTGTTGTTGGGAGGGTCGCCTGCCGGACCGGAAGGCGCGGCGGAGCTGTCTGCGTCTGTGACCTTGGCCGGCGTTGCGACCCTTCGAGCGGGGCTTTAGACGGGGATTTACCACTGGCAAGGATTGGAGGCGGGAGCCGGCCGCCGAGTGGTGGAGCGGCAGGTGGTGGTGGCAGAGCAGCATCAGTAACAGATGCCCGTCTCGCAGGGAGTGGGGGTAGAACTGGCGCTGTGGCCGGAGCGACAGCTTGCACCGCCCCTGGACGCCAACTCGATGGCGGCAGTAGAGGTGCTGCAGCCGGAGCGACATCCTGCAGCCCTGCTGGTCGCTTGTTTGCTGGCGGAAGAGGTGGCGGTGCTGCCCTCGTTGGCAATCCTGGGTCGCCTGGTCTAGTTGTTCTCGGGAGGGGAGGTGGAGTCACAGCAGCGAGCTCCGCGGGTTCCGCTGTCAGAGTTGGCCGTCGTGTCCGGGGAAGCGGCGGAGGTGCACTCGCAGTAGCAGCTGGTGGAGCGGACGCTGGCGGAGGAGGAACTGCTGCGAGAGCGGGGGAAGCGGGGGAAGCAATCGTCGGACGGTTTCCGGGTATGGGTGGGGGAACAGCGTCTTGAATGAGAATCTCCTCTGTGGCTTTCCGAACTGGCAGGGGCGGTTTGGCAGCAATCATGCCTGGCTCGATGAGTGGCGAGGGAGATGGTGAGGGTGAAGGAAGGCGAGGCGGCGGTGGAGGTGGTGGGGGGCGATGAAGTGGGGAGGAAGACCGCGAGGTCGCTGGCGAGGAAGTGAGTTGTGATCGGCCATTCACTGGCGGTGGTGGTGCTGGCCGGCTTCCAAGTGACGGCGATGTGGAGCGCGTCGGTGTCTGAGATACTGGTGCGAGGGATGATTCCAGTGGAGCCGGTGAGTTCGATCGCGATATCGGAGGTTTCGGTGGTCTCGGCTTGGCAGCGGCGGAGAGCGGAGAGATGCTACGCTGTATCGGCACAGCTGGAGGTGGTGGTTTGTTCAGCGTGGGTTTCGGGGGAGCGGATAACGGCGGTCCTTCCTGTCCAGAATCCGACGACGGGGACTGTCTCAATGGACTCGATGTTGGTCGGAGTGTGTCATTCTCCACGCGGTGTGGGTTAGTCTGTGGCGACGGCCTGCTCGGTGACGGCTGCGCAAAGCGCTGCCGCAACGCCTGCACACCGCTGAACGTCTCCTCCTCGGGGCTCGCGCTAACCGTCTTCGAGGTCTCCTTGATCTTTGACGGACTGGTGGTCACTGCCAACGGCTGTGGAAGTGATTGGGTGTGCTGCGGCGGAGAGGATCCCGTCGAGCTTGACGGCTTCGATGCCGGAGGCGGTGGAGGAGCCGGCTTCCCCAAGTGCACGAGATGTATACTCGTCGATGCCGTCGCCGAGGCTGAGGTGATCCCCTCCTTCGCAGGCGCCAACTTGCTTGGAGACGAGGGCTTTGATTTAGCTGAGAACCGCATACACACATGAGAATGGGAACAACAACCTGGTGGTCGGGTGAGACACTTACAATTGAGGCCACGGGTTGTGGAGATGGGCGCGATGGCTCAGCCGGCACAGATTGCGGAGTCACAGGAGATGGTGGAAGGATCGTGGGCGTCGATACTCGCGGGGGCACTGCTATCGGTGACGCAGGTGTGTTCGCCGGCGCTGTTATTGCTGGTGATGCGGCCGGTGCCGATTTGGCAGCCGGTGAACTGGGGCGGCCGCCGTGAGCGAGGCTCTCGAATTTTGATCGCAGCGACGCAATGGACACACGGTGGTGCTCCTCGCCCTCATCGGCATTGTCATGATGACGATGGGGATGCTGCATGATGCAACCTGTAGCTGCAGGCGGCAGCAGCGCCAGTGATCGAGTCGATGACGAAGGAAAGGAAGGATCGAGGAGGAAGTGATTTTTGGTGGGCGGAGTGGGTGGAGGCGAGAAAATGGCTTTATGTCGAACCGAGCATGCCTGGGTAGTTGCGAATGGCAAGCACCCACGGTTGGTGGTGGATAACGTCGACGAGAATGAACAATGTGGAAGTGAGCAATGGTGTTTTGACAACGAAGAGAACAGAAAAAAGCGGAAGTGAATGGGAAGGTGGGACGGACGTTGATTCAGCGGACTGGACGGAACCGATGGATGGCGATGCAGAATGTCACTTCTGCCGCGACCGTCAACAATGGGGTCAGCCCTCGACTTTGAACTGCCCTGCCCTGTAACAGCCTCCAAACCTCTGATCCTTTAGGTATGCGTACCGAGACCCTTAGGTACACAGGCTGTACGTAGTCTGCACGCTGCTACTGGCAGTGTCCTCGGCGCAATTTCGTTGTCCGACTCCGAGCTCCGATGTGCCGTGAGCACCGTAATCTCGGCGTGTTCTTTTTCCTGCCTGCCTGCTTCTCTTGGGTAGCTTTGGGTCGACGTCGTCGTCATCACCGCCCCTAACAGTCACAAAAAGATATCACGTGACCCAAAACCAAAACCCACGAGGCTTATGCATGCGCTTCACGTGCCATTCTTTAAATATTCCCTCTTTTAGTGAATGGCCCGGGGCTTGGTGCATGGTGCGCTGGTGCGCTTTGTGCAGTGTGCCGGAGAGCCAAAGTCTCTCCATCTCGTCTCGTCGTCGTCGCCGTCCGCTCGTTTGGTCCGAGGTAGCAGCCGCTGTCGTCGTCTTCAAAGCCACTTTCTGCACTCATTTCCTCATCTCTCCTCGCGTGTCCAGAACAGCATCTCAAAAAGACGTCCTCATGTCCCACGGCCAAGGGACACCAAAGCATCGTCAGCTCCCAGACAAGGAGTCAAAGCTCTTCAAAGAGCTCCTGGTACGTTTCGGAATCTGTTTCGGCAGCGGCCCCCCGCTTTTTTCTTATCTTCTCTCCCCGGAATTTCAGAGCACACACCGGGGGGATCTGCTATCTTGTGACCCTTCCAGTATTAACACTTCCAGACCCAGTATGAGCTCAAGCAGTACAAGAAGGGCCTCAAGGTCGCCGACACGATCTTGAAAAAGTTCCCCAACCATGGAGGTGAGCTTCCGTGTCGTGTATAGCTCACAGGACAGAAACCATTGCGCTCAAGGCGCTTACTCTTCATTCGTCGCTGCCGTTTCCCGCGACCGCCTCATCTGCGCCCAAGGCGGAGGAGGCTGAGGCCATGGCTCGTCTCGCTGTGAAGAAGGACATTACTTCCCACATTACGTGGCACGTCCTAGGTATCCTGGCCAAGACGCGTCGCGACTGGGAGGAGGCGTCGAAGGCTTTCGCCATGGCGAGGAAACAGGACCCGGACAACATTCCTGTTCTCCGCGATGCCATGGCGCTCAACACCCACACGCGCCAGTACCAGCTCGCACTCGAGACGCGCCATCACTACCTCCTTCTCCGTCCGCAGATTCGCAGCTCGTGGCTCGGTCTCATGATTGCCCACGAGCTCGCCGGTGACCGCGAGGAGGCTATCCGTGTCTTTGACGGTCTTCAGAGCATGATGCAGAAGGACGGTGCTACGGGTCCCGAAAAGGCCCAGATCCTCATGCACGTCATCCAGCTGTGCCTTGACATTGGCAACAGCGAGGACGCCCTCGCACGCATCGAGAAGGGCATCAAGGAGGGTGTGATCTCGCCCCGTGGCCAGATTACGGAGATGAAGGGTGAGTGATGAAAGCTTGCTGCCGGACTGACAATGCAGCTCAGGCTCTTCTCGCGCTTGGCCGCAAGGATGAGGCCGAGGAGGTCTACCGTGTGCTCTTGGAGCAGAACCCCGACAATCTCGAGTACTACCGCGCGCTTCTCCGCAACCACGGTCTGGATGTCCGTCAGGAGCTCGACGCGGCGGCCATTACCAAGGTGCTCAAAGAGCTTGCCGCGTTCTCCGAAATGTACCCGCGATCCTCGGCTCCCCGTCGTCTTGCCCTCGATGTTGCCAAGGGCGATGAGTTCCGCGCTCTTGTCCGTGACTACATTGTTCGCGGTCTCGAGCGTGGCGTGCCGTCCCTCTTCGTTGATGTCAAGGGCGTGTACGGCGATGCCGAGCGGATGAAGATTGTCGGCGAGGTTGTGGAGGAGATTGTCACCAAGCTCAAGGCCGAGGCCAGCCTGCACGGCGATGGTGAGTGCCACGGGCCGTTCCGCTACTTACACCACAGACACCCTTCCCCCGCCGACGACTCTCCTCTGGGCATACTACTACCTCGCGCTCCATCTCGTCCACCCCCTTCACCCCAACCCGGATCACGCCCGCGCTCTCGAGCTCATCAACCTGGCCCTCACGCACACCCCGACATTGCCGGAACTGTACATGGCCAAGGCGATGATCCTGAAGCGTGCCGGCGACGTTGAGGCGGCTGCGCAGGCAATGGAGGAGGCTCGTCTTCTCGATGGTCAGGATCGCTTCCTCAACTGCAAGGCGGCAAAGTACTGGCTGCGCGCGGGCAACGTGAAGAAGGCCGAGGAGTTGCTCGCCATGTTCACGAAGAAGGACGTTGGAGCCGTGCAGGACCTGACGGACATGCAGTGCCTGTGGTTCCTTCAGGAGGAGGGCGATGCTCACAAGCGCAGTAACGCGCTTGCCCTTGCCCTCAAGCGGTACCAGTCTCTCGTTACCGTTTTCCGGGAGTACGAGGACGACCAGTACGACTTCCACTCGTACTGCATGCGCCGCATGACCTTTAACGCATACATCTCGTGAGTCGCAAAGTTCTGCTGTTGCTAACGACCAGGCTGATCAAGTACGAGGACCAGCTGCGCTCGCATCCGGCGTTCTTCAACACCGCGCTTTCTGCGATTGACATCTATGTGATGGTGTCGGACGACCCCAGCATTGCGGTCGAGAAGCTGACACCGGAGGAGGAGGCTGAGCGGAAGAAGGCGGCGAAGAAGGCGCAGAAGGCAGAGCAAAAGGCGAAGAAGGCGCAGCTGGCATCGGGAGAGAAGAAGGAGGAGGGGCCGCTTCCCGACGCGGACCCGCGGGGCGAGGCACTGCTCAAGACGGAGACGCCGATTGACGACGCGCTCAAGCTCTGGGAACCGCTGGAGAAGCACCACCCCGAGCGGGTAGAGACATGGCTTGCGGGCTACAAGCTGCACGTCCGCAAGGGCCAGTTCCTGCGTGCTCTCCGGGACCTGCGCGAGGCCGCCGCGATCGACAAGAACGCTGCTGGCCTCCTCCCGGCTCTTATTGACTTCCGCACCCGCGTCGCTGCCGCCGACATCGCCGCCCCTGGTAAGGAAGCCATTGCCGAGGTCCTCCCGACTCTCATCTCGGACAAGTCGGCGGCGGACCTCGTCGCTGATGACCTGGCCGCGCACCCCGCGTCGCCCGCCCACATCCTCGCTGCTGCCCGTGCCCTCAAGGTCTCCGGTGCGTCGGCGGCCGATGTTGCCGCTGTCCTCGCCCGTCTCGCGGCCGACAACGTCCCCCCGTCGGTGGAGACCATGCGTGCTGCCCTCCTTGTCGCTGACGAGGCGGAGCGCGCCGCCCTCGCCGCCAAGTTCCACAAGCGCCTCCCTCTCGCATACGTGTTCGCCACCCCCGAGGAGCAGGCGGCGCGCGCAAAGGCTGCGGAGCCGGCGGCCGCGCCCGAGGGCAAGACGGATGTCTAGATTGGAACGGAATACCCTCCCACATTACCCTCCAGGCCAGATATAGTTCCTGCAGCTGCGGGGCACAAAACGCTACCACCACTAGTATACTAGACCACACACAGCATCTGATAGCAGATATGCATGACTAGTCATTGCTACATACATTCATCTAGAGGCCTTAGATTACGCAGAGTCGACCCACTCGATCGCGCCCGCGAGCGCAATCGTCGACGGCAGCTTGCCCGGTGACGGGGAGAGGACGGTGTACTTTTTGCGCTGCGGGTCGATGGCCGTGCTGTTGTCAGTTACGAATTAGAATGTCCAACTCACATGACCACAAAGCCGAGCACCTCGCGCCACCCTATCTCCTCCTTGAAGGGCACCTCGTCCTCGTCAGCCTCAACGCGTCCGGCCACTTCGTCGGGCACATCCTCGCCCTCGTCCTTTGCCTCGTCAGTCTTCTCCTTGCCCTCCTCTCCGTCCGCTTCGCCTTCCTTGCTCTCCTTGCCCTCTTCCTTCTCGTCCTTTTCTTCCTCCTTTCCTTCCTCCTTGACCTCCTCCTTCACCTTGGGCTTCTCCTCAACTGCAGCCGGCGTGATCCTGTCCTCGGGGGTAATCGCCACAATGGCAAGCACAGTGTTGAGCAGACGCACAGTGTGTGCTGGTCCTGCGGGGTCGACGCGGGTGAGGCGCGTGGGCGAGAGCACATTCGACGAGCCGAGGGGGAGGGCGCTCGATGGCGCGGCACTCCCCTCGCCGACTCGGAGGACGTGCAGCGTGTCCCAGCCAATCTGGAACGAGTAGGGGGAGAGCTGTAGGCCAAGGGGCACTGTCCTGCCAACGAGGCGCGGGAGGTCGGGCGGCAGGACGGGCTCGCCGTAGAAGTAGGAACGGACCTGCTGCGCCGAAGCGATCTCGCGGTAGTTGTCGTCGAGGTCGACGACACCGCCTGATTTCGGGAGCTGGATGACCTTAACACCGCGCGAGTCGAGGAGACGCCCGAGCTCGATCGTGAGCTTTTCGTGGCCGATCACGACGACGAGATCCACTTCTAGGGCGTCGACAGCGTGCAACAGCAATGGGTAGCGCTGCGGACTGTCCTTTGTCTGGCCTAGAAGCGGGTTGGTGAACGCGCTCGGCGTGTCGATGAACAGCCCCGAGGCGGCAAGCAGCGGGTCCTTCCTCCACCGCGCTGCCCACGTGTCCCCCATGGAAGTGACAAGCTTTGTCCAGATCGGCGCGCCGCGGTTTGTCGGCTCAAGCCCGCCGTACCACCAACCGAGGGTGGGGACGTCTGCGCTGAGTGTGTTGCTCGGAAGCGACGCCGGCGGGGAGCCGAACGGGTGGGCGAGGTGGTGGGTGGGCACAGGGTGGAGCGGAGAGGAGAGGGAGAGCGAGCCGGGGATGAGGTTTGCCGGCTGGAAAGTCAGCTTCGACTGGACAGAAGACATCAGCGTAGCTCTGACTTACAGACGCCGGGTCGAGGCCCGCAACGCCGACATTCCACCCCATGCCGGTACTCAGCGCCATGTTGACGAGGTTCTTGACGACGGTCGTCTTGCCGCTGCACGGCGGGCCGAGGACCATGATGCGCGGACCCCGCGCCGCGTCCGTGGGGACGGCGGATGGGCCGCCAGGGTTCTCGTTCATCGCTCGGCGCGCGAGGATGCGTTCGCGCTCGAGCGCGAGATGCAGCGAGTGCAGGTGCGGTTGTGTTGTCGATGTCGATGTGTACTGCGAGGACGGGAGGCTGGAGACTGGCGTCAGTGGGAGTCAGAACACATACGTACTCTCTACGCGCGACTCGGTTGGGGAGTAAATCGCGCCCTTGGTATACCGGTAGATCGGGTACCATGTCGTCGGCGGCAGCTCCTCGCCGTTGATATACACCGGATCTGTGGAGTGGACCTGCGGTCAGTGTGTGTCGTGAGTAGTGGTGGACAAGGAGACGGGCGAGAGTGCTACCTAGTGAACGTCACAATAGCACCTCCCGCCTCGCATAGGTCCGATAGACGGCGCGCAACAATGCACTTTCATCTCTCGCTGCTTCTATGAAATGCAGCGAGGAAACTACAAGCCCGAGGGCGGCGGCGTGCGGTTTCGCAAGCGCATGGCACTGTCAAGTGTCCAGCGAGGAGTCCAATACCGTATTCGCGTTCGAAATGTCCGCAGTATACGAATCATTCCATGTAAAGCATCAAACCGAGTCTGCCCGAGTTGTACGCGTCGCTGCCGCCCGCCGTGCATCTCTGGATTCTTGCGTCCGCTCATTCGCCTGACTCACTCTTAGTGCAATGTTCTCCTCGGCCTCGAGCTCGAAACGCCATTCGCTACCTCCCTCGAGCGGCAGCATAATCTGCTCCATGTCATCGTCTGCCATCGTGATTGTTGGTGCGTATGAAAGTGGATGTGGTGGTGTGAGTGATGGAGAGATGTGGAGATGGACAATAACAAATGCGGACAATGGTGCTCAAAGTGCAGATGTGTTGCAGGATACAGATCCGAGACGTAAGTGGTTAGAAGTCTAGAAGTCGCGGAAGTAACCCCACGTGTGGGCAGCGTGTTTGTGAGCCTGCAAGCTCTTAAGCTCGAAAGCTCCTTAGGCTCCGGCTCGAGGCCGGCTCCGCTTATAAGCTCTCGAGGTAGCGTACGCGCGATCGCGTACGAACTGAGACAAGTCCATCACGTGCGCAACGACGCGTCGGGTCCCGGTCCCCCAGGCGCGCAACGACACAACAGGATCCCTTGCATTTGTCAAACTTAACGATGGTTGCAAACGACATCGAATAGTAAAATAAAAGGGACCTCAAAAGACGGAGAGAAATGAAGAGCTATTTAAAAGACTACACGTACACGCCAGCGTAACGTGTACGTACAAGAGGGTATAAAACTTTCAGGTCTGGTTACAATTATAACAACCTACATACCACCGTACGCGTCATCACTCTGCTGAGTCGCAGGGGTGGCGGGCTTAGCAGCCGGGGCGGCTGGAACCTGAGGCGCGGAGACAGCTGGGGCCGGAACAGGCGCCTGCGGCTGAGTGGGCACAGTGTCGGCGTTGGCAAGCGCAGGCGACGGAGCGGACGGAGGCGAAGGCATGGTGACCTGAGACAACGCGGAAGGCGTGCTGGGGAGAGGGCGAAGGGTGTTGGTCATGGGGGTAGGAACTTCCTGGACTGGAGCAAGAGGCATACCATGCTGGTAACGGGCAGTGGCCACAGGGAGGCCAGCGGCGGCAGCAACCTCACCGTACATGCGTGTGGTTTCATCTTCCTCGTGGTTGTCGGTTGTAGGCTGCTCCATCATGGTAGGCAGCAGAGGGCTCATCGGAGCAAGTTGAGGGAGAGGAACCGGTGCGGGAGAAGGAATGCTGATGGGGGCAGGCACAGGGGAAGTCTGAGAATCAACTGGCCACTGCATTTGCTGCTGAGCCTGCAGCTGCTGAAGCTGCAGCTGGTTCTCCGGGTAGGGCGAGGAGGTTTGTTGCTGAGCAGGGTGAGACGCCATAGGAGTAGCCGTGTGGTCGTCCGCGTAGCGGTCATCGGCGTACATTTCCGCAGCAGCAATGTCGTCGTAGCTGCTAGGAGCCTCAGGGCGACCAAGGGGAACAGGAGCGGGAACAAGTGCGGAGTGCTGAGGGAACTGTTGGCCAGACGCGCCAAACTGCTCAACAGGATGAGGATATTGACCAGGTTGAGGATACTGCTGACCAGGACCAACAAGCTGGCGAGGGCCACCGGAACCGACAGAACCCGTGGGAGAGCGAGCGGGGTCTTCGAAGGGGTTAGGTTGATGCTGGTCGTAGTTGCCGGGAGCATTGCCATAGTACATGCCAGGTGGAGCAAATTGAGCCGAGTGAGGTGTGTGCGGTTGGTCGGCGTATGGCTGGTTGATGCCATATGAGGCCACAGGAGCGGCGGCTGCGGCGGCGTAAGCGCCGTTGTAGACACGGCCGGCACCATATCCAGCAAAATTCTCGTTCGCGTCCGACACGGGACGACCGTTGTCAGAGTAGTATCCATTCTGGCCAGGAACATCAAGGCCACCGGGGGAACCAGTGCCGCGGGTGGCGGGCGCCGTTGCCGGGGTAGACCCATAGTAGCCCGTAACAGGCTTCTCGTCGCCACCGCGGAACGGCGTCACGTCGTCATCCATCTTGGTCCAGCCAGGGATGTTGTCGCGCGACTTCTGCTTCTTGATCCAGTAGAAAGCGAGGGCGCCGAGGGCGGCGCAACCCAGCAGGACGGCAATAACAATACCGGCAACGGCGCCACCAGACATTCCGGAGGAAGACCCCGCGGCGGCAGCGGCAGCAGTGCCGGAAGTGACGCCAGTAGAACGGGTGTTGCTGCCAGTAGGTGTCGAGGATGGTTTCATGTACGAAATAGCGTTGCTAGTCAAGCCCTTTGGTTTGCTGCTGACAGAAGTGTCATCGGCGGTTGAGGATACAGCAACTGCAGGAGCTTTAGTTTGGGTACTTGCAACAGTACTGGTGTCGGTATCGAGTTCCTCACTAGAGGTCACCTGCGAGTGAACCAATGGGTTTCCAACACGCCCCGCAGTTGAAGTAGTGGGGTCATCTTTGGTAGACGCTGTCGTGGGCTGACCCTTGGGCGGCTGGATAACCTTGTCGCTGGTCACAGGGCGTGGAGCTGGAGCAGCGGAAGTCGGCCTGGCAGCTGATGTAAGAGGGGGCGCCGCGCTACCAGAGTTGGGGACAGAAGGGGTTGGTCGCACCGGGCCTCCCGTAGGCGTAACAGCTGTTGTCTAGTTCAAGTTAGTCAAATCCAATGGACCGAGGTCCGGGAGGCAAACGAGAACAATATCTGGAAACGCACCTTGCGGTTGCCAGCCGTTAAGGCAGACTGATATCCCTCGGCGTCAAACCGCTTGTCTAGGCGGGGCCGGACATGGTTGTTGACGGCCCGGGCGTGTGGGTGGAGGCGCATAGTGGTAGATGTGGTCGAGGAGGAGACGAGCCAGGAGAGAGGGCGAGATAAGACGAATGGGGAGCGGGACTTGAGAGGGTGTTGTTGACGAGGGCTCTAGGCCAAAGTCGTGGTGTAGAAGTGGGCGTGGTGGCGGATGAGTATGCCAGTGTGCGGTAAGAAGGAGAGTGTGAGTCGACGGTGCCAGCCGTCGAAGAGTACAAGGAGATGGGCCGAGAAAGAGAGAAGACGAGAGATGGTCGACGTCGCCACTACAGTCGATGGTGTCGAGAGGGGAGGTGGTGTCGATGGACAATGGTGAGAAGGAAGACAGTAGAGAACGAGGACCCGTCGACGGACACTGGCAGACCCAGGAGAAGGGGGGAGGGAAGGGGGGGG
>BCFW01000012.1:253733-418454 GCA_001599015.1 Apiotrichum domesticum
GGGGGGGGGGAACGATGGGGTGGTGTGCATGTCCTCCTAGACGCGGCCAGACGACTCAGGGAGGAACGAGGCCAGCGGAAGGATCGAAGGAAGGATTCGGACCGAGCAGCGCTCGCGCAGTGCCCGAGCCCGACGCGTTGTTGTCGACGACACGAGTACTCATACTGGGCTCTTGTGCGCTTACGCCCTTGGCCTCTGGGGGATTGGGGCCATCTCCCCCTGTCTCAACCAAAAGCAGGACGTAGCGCCACAGAAGGGGGACTTGATGGCTTTCCCGCGTGTGGCCGTCTGTCCCCCCCTTCTGATCTTTTGCCTCTGACCAGATACGGGCCCAAGGATGCACCCAACTTGACCCTCGCGGCGCCCCTTGACCCATGATCCCACGAACAGTGGACACGGGCGTGAGCTGTGAGGCAATCCGCACGGCCGCAGAGGCCCCAGATGTCCATGGCTCCATGGAGCCATCGAGACAGTGAGGGACAAAGGGCCCGAGCTTGTACAGCAGTGAGGATCAGGCAAGGGACGTCCTGAAGACGCGTATGGCATGGGCGTTTTAGCTCAGGAAAACCAGGGGGGAATGCAGGTGAACAATGTCCTAGCGCATTCTCTGCGCCTCTGCTGGCCGAGTTGGGAGCTTGCCATTTTGTGACGCTAGAGCTGTGAGTGCCCGGGTGAGGAAGGACAATTGAAACGGTTATAATTAATACCTCTTGCCTTGTGCCGTGGTGGGCCGCGGCTTGGAGTTCACGCCCATACGGGCAAATGCTATTAGCGTGCATTCGTTTGGGAATTGGGGGATTATTCAAACGTTTAATTGAAACTGTGGCTTCAGCACGTTCTTTCTAATTCTTTTGCTAGCGTGCACCGCATGCCGTGCGCAGCGCCGCCGATACATGTGCTGGAGAGGACGTCGATGAAGCTTGTCCGTTTTACCACAGTACAACATAGTAACGATGGGTTCAACCTACGAGCACTGCGCACTTGTTGGCCCGTTGGCATACTTGGCGTTGAATACTGTACAACTCGAGTTTGAGAAATAGTCAGCCCCGCAAACATCTGCTTTCGTGCATTCGTAACACTCGATCACCCGCGGGCTGCGGCTCGTTCCCGTCTACCTGGAGCTCTGGTGACTCTGTAGCATGTACAGTACAGCAGCAGTCGCGCCATGAGCAATTTTTGAATTTGGATTGCTGGGCATTCCCCGCTGTGAGCTCTTTTCATCAGGGAACGGGAGACATCCGGGTTCCTGAAACCGAGGGGGAGAGAGGGGCAGCCCCCTCTGATCCTCTGCGAACTCTGCGCCTCTGAGCCTCTCCTCCTCATCCTCATGGCTTCATTGGTAGGGTTATGGGACACGCGTACGTAGCCTCTAGGAAGCTAAAATCCAGGATCCAGGATCTGCCAGCTAGGAGCTCGAGGCTGGAGTGCATGTTGAGGAGCCCTATTTTTGTGCGCTTGAGCCCCTTCCTAGACCGGAAGGATCGGAGATGGTACAAGCATGTCCTGTACTTCCAGTCATATGTGCGCAATCAAGGCAGAGCAGGAGAAAGCATCCCTCACCGCGTCGTCGTAGTTCAACACTGATCCATGTAGAGGCCTCACCTGCGACCACATAGCTGAAAAACACTACTTGAACAGGTGCGTGACAGTCCACGGAACCCGGAACTCCGGCTTGCAGCTTGTTTTCACTGGACGAGGCTGAATGCCTCTGGCGCTCTGGCAAACCAATCGTTGCATTCTAGAACTGACAACACCCTCGCTCACTAATGAAACGGAGAGCATCCTGAGGTAGCTACTGCCCAGGTGCGACGACGCATACTCTTTATCCAAAGTGTCAACGACGTTGACTGCGGCTCGGATAGGGAGTGTGTGATCTGTGATCTATGTGCTTGGAGTCTGTGATTCCTGCACTTTTGTGTAAGGACCGCAATCTGCGGCGATGACGTGGAGCGATCCCAGGCCGACTCGTTCTGAGGCTCGTTCCACTTCTTCAACTTGCAACATTTACTTCGGGTTTACAAGACAACCCACTCTCACTTAAGTGCTCGACTGATCAGGGGCCCATTCTAACTCATTCTCCTTTGAGTTTGATCCCTTCTGCGTCGACAACAAAGTTGCAGTCAAAGGTGCGTTCTGTATTTGATCTGTTGGTTGCTTGAAGTGTGGAAGACGGTACGGTGTGAACAGGGAGAGGACAGTAACACATGCCTTTTGTGTCACGTCGCGCGATCTCTCAGTAAGGGGGCTCTATGTTTTCTTGCGGGCGCCGTGATCCACTTGCTCCTGGCTGCAGGCAGCCACGTTTCCTCGACTTCACAGCACTTACCCACAGCTAACAGGGCGGGTAGTCGGACACTGGACGCTGACGCTGTACCAGAATGGTGGCAGCTGGCTGACTTTTTTACCTGCCTTTATTACCCTGCCTGGTTCCATCCACCCTCACTGGTGCGAGTAACTATGGTAGGTATCGTATCCAAGAGCGCTCCGAGTTGGACGGATGAGCACCGGGGTAGAAGGGCAAAACAACAAACGAGAGGGGATCCTACATGTGGCTTCGGATATGTGCGGGGGGTTGGGCATCGGGCAGAACGGGCCGGGCTTGACCGGTGG
The DNA here is from genome assembly GCA_001599015.1 of Apiotrichum domesticum. Classification (NCBI taxonomy): domain Eukaryota; kingdom Fungi; phylum Basidiomycota; class Tremellomycetes; order Trichosporonales; family Trichosporonaceae; genus Apiotrichum; species Apiotrichum domesticum. The sequence goes on from BCFW01000012.1 coordinate 256,344, forward strand.
CAGACTGGCGACCGTCATGAGCGCAGGGGACTCTTGTGTCAGCAGGCATCGTGCAACCCTCAAAAGTCGGACCTTTTATTGGCCATCTCAAATGTCGGAGCTTACATCTGCTGTAACTCTTGCTGACGCATGTGATGGCACTGAGCATGACCCTACGTACAGTAGGTTAGAAACCTCGCTCACACCCCTGTGTCATACAACTTCACGATGTTCATCGTCGGCCTCCAGCCCTTCGACTACATTCAGGACGTATGCGTCCTAGTCCTCCTGCCACTGTTGTTGGTGCGTGACAGAAATAGAGGATAGGGGCTGAGTGGGAGAAGGGGCATGTCGTGATGAACGCATCTGGCCTTTGACGTTCTCAAGGCGCCCGGTCTGCACAGGTATCCTCGGCAGCACCGGTACACTCGGCTTTCACGGTGCCAAGCTGCTGGGCATTTGTCACAGGTCTCCAGTCATTACAGGTACCACCAGACTGAAACATGAGTATGGACCTCGTCGTCGAGATCTTTTCCACGCCAGGACGTCAGTTGTCACCCGGCACAGGCACATGCTCTGGAAGATGCCATCGTTCTGTTGACGTAAGTGTATAGATAGCCCGTGCGCACAGAAGACCAGCAGGCACAGGCATCACATGATGTCACTGTCCGCTGCATGTCTCGGAATACTCACCGGCCGACCAGGAGTGGCGTTTGGGCCCACACTGCACGAGTTGGTGATGGTATTCACATTACAGCGTGGCGGTCGGCAACACGCCACCGGCACTGTATGGTGCGGTGCTGATTTGTGGATCGCCGTTCTTCCGAGCCGGGGGTTGTCTCTCTGCGGCGCCTCAGTCTGGTATCGTTGACGTCGACCTGGGCTTGGGCGCTTGGACACAAGCCGAAGGTCAAGCAACGAACTGCGCCCAAGCGCCCCTTTGGCGTATTGAGCCGAATGTTCTTTCTGCCCATAGCGATCAGCTCCCCCGTGCGCCCCGCTCCTTTCGCTGCACAGGTCCTATGCCTTGCGTTCGCGGTCTGCGATGATAGCAGGAGGCCACATGTCTGATTTCAGCTCCCCCACAGTGACTGCAGAACAGCTCTACCCCAGCACACGAGAGTATACGATATTGGTAGTCATGTGTCAAAATGGGGCGAGTCATAAACACTTGTTGCACAACTTGCCGAGCCACGCAACGGCTTACACACTGCGGAAATGACAGCGAAGGCTTAGGGTCCATCGTTTCCACGGCCGTAGTGCCCTGGCAACAGATGCTGGTGGCGAGTCGGGGGTCTGATAAGCCCTGTCAACATGGCAAGCCCATTTCGGCTTGACCCGGCTCGGCGCGGCTCATCACCACCGCCCCCGTGTTTGAGACCTGTGCGCCTTGTTGCTATGTCATCTCGGATTGAGAGCAGGCCGTGCGGCTAGTGCCTGCTTACTGTCCACGACCCGAGCTCTCAAGCCGTATCTGCGTCCTGGATCGCCCCTCGGGACGAACGTCATGTTGGCAGCTTGGCAGCTTGGTAGCCGGCAAACTAGCAGCCTATCACGCAAAAGCGATACACTCTGCATCATGTCAGAAACCGTGATATAAAGCTCAGAAAACTGCTGGTCGTTGGCCACCTCAGACCACCACATCGCATCGCATACCTCATCTAGATCGCATCTTGGCATCTTGACATTCTTCCAATCTTCTTCTACTCACACATACCCTGAACCGAACTCTTCTACAATGGACGCTGACGTTCCCCACGACGCTCCGCCGGCCTACGAGGACCTCGTCCCGGCGCCCTCCAGGAGGCGCCACCGGGACCGTACCCACCAGCACCGCCGGGTTAGTGGCCGCGACCACCTCCCACCTTCGCCGCCTGCGTCTCCGCCACAAGGCCTCGGGCTTGGGATTCAGGTTCCGGCAGGCCATGTCGAGTACGGCCACCGAGTCTCTCGACTGAGCTGCGACCCACCGCCGTACAGCGCCGAGGATGTGTTGAGTGTCCCAGGCACTTTGAGCTCCATGGCGGCCAACTCTCGTGCATCGGCCATGAGCCATTCTTCCATGTCCCTTCCCTCTGCGCCACAAGGCTACCATGTTGAGAACGCCAGGTTCCCTCCAGTTCCACCGCACTCCCGGCAGCCACCGGACAACATTGCCAGCCGCACTGCCACTGCCCCTATTCCCACCAGGAGCCATGCAGGAGTTAGCCGCGGTCCCGACCCCCGCCACTACCAGGACTTCAGCTCCTTCAGCTCCTCCTGGTCATCGTGGTCCCCAACTCTTGGACTGCGATCTCCCCCCAACTCTCCCGCATCCAGGTCTGGCCGGAACTTCCCCAGTGACTACCTCCCTACAGGGCCCCACGCCCCTACCCCACCCCATTCGGTCTCTTCCAGCCCCGCGACAGGGCCGGCCTCCATTCTGTCCTCGGGCCGCCCTCGGGCGCATGGCCACCGTTCTCCCCGGGTTCGCTTTGTTGACGACGCTCTTCCCTCCTCTGAATCGTCTTCTCCCCTCCCAGAGAGCCACGCGGCCGAGGGGGGCGAGGATGAAGAGATATTCGCTTTTGATCCGGTCGTCAACACCCCCTTCAGCCACTACGTTCCAACCTCAGACTTCAGCTCCACCATCGGCGGCTCATCATGCACATGCGGCAAAGAGAATTGCAGGCCTCCTGGCCGTCTTGCGACTCGGCCAGCGTGCTCATGCGGCGGTGCTAGCTGCCCTGGCGGTGTCATCGCCAAGTCGCGCAGCCCACCCGCCTCAACTACCATGACCAACTGCCCAGAGCAACCCCGATCGTCTTCGAGCCCTCGGCGCCGAACGCTCAGCAACGGCACGGCACGCATGACACGCACCATCACTGCGCCAGTGTGGGCCTCCTCCTTGGACCTGCCTGCTATCCCTCGGAGCCACTAGGAAACAGTTCGAATCTTGTTCAACCCATCGTCTCTGTCAATGTATCCCGTTAGCGTCTTGGATCTTCTTTTGTACAGTAGTAAATAGCCTGCAATCTTGTGATATGTATGACCTATTCTTGTACGCACATGGGTGGCAAGAGACCCCTTCTGTTTAGTCAGATTCATGAAAATGTATCGACTCGATGACCGAGTGGACGCCAAGCATAACTAACATGTCAGACGAGCAGCCTAACCGGGTTACGCTGCCGTGGCCCTTTTGTTCTGTTTACCTGAGCACATCCTGATGGGGCGACTGAGGCACTGGAGCACGGGGCACGGCAGAAGCATCTCCTTCCGGTCGCGGACCCCTTCTTTTGGCAGTTTCGAACGGTGCGGAACTGGCAAAAGCGCACTGTCGTTGTGCCTCTCAGTGTGAAACCTCCGCCCCACAGTGGCGGTGGCGAACGCGCGTTCAGATTTTCCTTCTTGCCACCAGTTGTGGTAACGTGCGGGGGGAGCAGCACATCACACGGGCGCAGAATCATGGCGGAGTATCTTGCTTGACGAATGCCCGTGTCTATCGTGTCGTGTCTCAATCTGACTGTTGCTGCAATGGCACGGACCCCAGCGATGCACCTCCAGCACTGCCTATGGTACTGCCAAGCGTCACCGCAACAGATGTTTCAATATGTAGTCCGGCTCAAGCAAATCCCTCACAATTCTTTCCAGACTCTATAAAAATGTAGTGCCTTTATTACAAGGAGAACATCTGGGTTGGGATGCTGGTACACGTTAAGGCTGAGGATGGCAACACGATGGGACAGGAAAGCGACAGCATCTGCCACTTCTGAGTTAATCTTGGGGGTGCAGTAATCTCTCCACACAAACTACGCGTGTTGAGCTCGTGCAAGACGTAAAACATGACACGCCCCCACGCCTCCACCCTCCACGACAGAGTGCATGCTCCAGCGGCGGTGGAGGTCGGCCGTTTCAAAGGACGGCCATCGCGACAACTGTGCATCACTACGTCCACCGCATTATTACCTTCCATCCCTCACCATACAGCTGCACTACACCATGGCCGACGTTGATGAGGTTGCACGGACTCTGGATGAGGTCGTTATCACTGCGACGGAGAACGAGGGTGAGTACAGAGCGATCCTGTTGTCGGTGAGTCTGTAGGACGGGCGCTGATTCCAGACCTAGTGCAGCCCTCTGCTGTGCTGGACAGCTTTACGCAGTCACTCCTCAAGTACCGCGACCCAGTGATGCGCGAGGCATTTCTCGAGTCGACACTGGAGGTGCTCACACCGCACGGCGACGAACGTGACGCTGGTAGGGTGAGTGGAAGCCTTCCTTTGATTAGCTGTCAGTTCACCATACTGATAGACAGCTCGCCATCCTCAAGGACTCGGCTCTGACGTGCATCCCGCCGTTTCTCCCACTCGTATCGAGTTTTCCCGAGAAGACGAAGGCTGTCCTGAAGCTGATAGCCGAGTATGCGGATGCGCGCGACGTCGCTCTCGCACTGAACCTCCAGCTCACGCACTTCGCTGAGCAGGCAGACCCATATGCAGTGAGCGACAGCGACGAGGACAGCGAACACGAGGATCATGGGCTGGACTGGGAGGCTGCGTTTCCTCAGGTCGAGGAGGTGTTGGACATGTACACCATAGGTGAGCGCCCAGTGACTCATAGGCCTAACCGCAGCTATCGCTCGTCTCAAAACACAGCGCAGTACACCCACACTGCTGGCCCTGCAGGACGCCCTCACCCCCCTTCTTCAGGTGATTCCCACTACGGCACCCGCGGGGATGGCTGAGCAAATCTCCCGCTCACTCCTTCCTCGCGTTGGCGCCCTGGTCGACGCTGCGTGGACGTGGTGCGCATCTACAACCGACAGCGGTGGCGAACAGAAGGTAGGCAGGCAGATGTGACCTGTGACACTGTCACTGACATTCCAGGCAATCCTCACAGAACTGCTTCAAATGGCGGTTATGATCTTTGGCCCCTGTCTCTCAGCGGATCTCACATCACGCTGGTTCCTCTCTGCATTCCCGCGCTTCAAGGGACTGCATCCCGAGTCAGAGACTGGGCCGTGGGAAGGGGGACAAGATGCTTTCAACGCTGTTCTCGGCGTGATTTCCAAGCTTGGCCTGAACCGCAACGAGTTGCTGCACCGCATCACCAACACCTCGAGCATTAAGCCTCATTCCGCCATTGCCTCCGCAATTCTCCTTGCCGCGTCGCTTCCATCTCTGTCGTCGGTGCTGAGTGAGGAACTTGTCCTCAGCAAGACCGTCATTGCAGATGCCATGCCAGTGCTCACGGTTGCTATGCAAGGTAGCGCCGTGGACGCGGGAACGGCGCTTACCTGGTTCCTGATCAACCAGGCTCAACAGGGCCAGATTGAGCTGGAATATGACCAGTCCACCTTCTTCCTCGAGGTGAGTCTTGCAGCGCTGCGATAGCTAACTGAAGATCATCATGCCCTTGATCCAGGTTGACTCGGACCCCACTGCTCGTCTCGCCTTGTCGAAGCTTTTGGGAGCGGTGATCGCGACGACGCCCGGTGTCAAGGACCAGGCTCATTTGTTCCAGCAGGTATGCATAAGACCCAACATTTCCCGTCGTTGACTGTTAGCTCCTCGAGCCCCTCAACCCGTTCGATGGGATCCGAGTGCTGGCGATTTCTCTCCTGCGAGAGCAAATTGCTGGCCCGCCTCAGCCTTCGCCATTACTCTGCCCAGCGCTGCTCGACTACCTTGGCCCGATTCTCTTCGAGATTCCCGCTGGCGTCCTCGACAAACCCGTCGCCAATATCCTTACGACCATGTGGCCGGTGTGGCTCGCCGAGTGCGCCAACTTGATCTGGTTCCTCACGGAACGTGACAGCACAAACAAGAGCGGCATTGCTGCGCCCGCTTATCGCGCCAAGCTGCGTGGATACCTCACAATCGTCGGCGACAAGGCGAAGAAGTGGAAGGCTGCAGTTAGCGAACCGGAGGCCCAGCTCGTCCTCGACAGGCTCGAGGACGCGGTCGTCCGTGCACGTGCCTCGATTTCTGCTTGAGCATGGATGTCAAACTGGCAAACCCATCACAAGATCCGTCCCGTTTGTGGCGATACATACATATCGCTGCCACAATGATTCCGAAGCCCTCAAGTAGTATATCTTACCATTGTGAATGTTTCATAGATCGTAAAGCAGTTGTTACTATTCCAGCCCATGGTTTCCAGCCAGCACTGTGGACTGCCAAGCAATTGTGGGAATGGAGGGTAGAGTGCTGCACACGACCAGCTCTGTACTGATCTGTGATATGCTATATCCGCTGCTCGTCAGGGTGCTATCGGTCAATCGGGACGCCACTGAAATTTTGCCACCGAGAGGGGGGTGCATTGTACGCTGTCTGGCTGGGCGGATGTGACGCGTATGACGGACCTGCCGCGCCTGCTGCCTGCGCACCATGCGCACATGTGCCTCACCGCCGCACCGCCAGGATTGAGCTGCTCCGATCTGACCGGAGCGAGAGGCTGTTATCGAGGACAAAAGTCTTCACGGCCATCCATCCCACCCCCAAGCTCCTGTCCGCGCTGGATCGTCTGGTCATTCAGATCTGATCCATCTCGTCTATCATCTTCCTAGCTCCCGCTGTTCATCCCGGCACTGCGCTGCACCCAAAACTCGTTCAGGACACTGTACGACCGGCTCTCATCCCCAACCTGCATATCTCGCATTCATTCCATCCACTTCTGCAATCCCCTGCCCTCATCCCACAATGTGCTCTGCTGTTGCTGCTGCCACCGCTGCGGGCGCCCACCCGTACGGCGAGAACGTCATCGTGCTGCCCCCGACCGCCCAGCTCCAGGCGCTCTTGACTCTGATCCGTGACGAGAAGACCCAGCGGTGAGTTGCCGATCACAGGGATACGCCGCGTCGGTGACTGATGATGCGGAATGTAACATTGGTAGATGCTGACCGGAACAGTGGTGACTTTGTCTTGTATGTCAGCAATGGCGTGTAGGAACTCACGCCAGCTACTCGGACCGTATCATTCGCTTGCTTGTGGAGGAAGGTGGGTCCCAATCAAACGCGACGGCGTAGAACGGCCAGGCGGACCTGTTGATCCAACAATCTTCCTGGGCATGCTGGGCATCTATCTGCTTATCATTTGGGAATGAGACGAGATTGAAGTTCACATGGCCTACTACCCAAATCACTGACTGAACAATTCTGACGCCTCAGGCCTCAACAATCTTCCCGTCGTTCCCAAGACCGTCCGGACCCCGACCGGAATTGACTTTGACGGCGTTTCGTTCCAGGGCCGTATCTGTGGTGTTTCGATCATGCGGGGTAAGTAATGGAGCACAGTCGCTAAGACAACCAGTGAGGCTTTGCATGCTAACGTACTCTAGCGGGCGAGGTGAGCGATGAAGCTTGATTAGATTCAAGAGGACCCGCAGGCTTACATTCCAAGGCTATGGAGGCCGGTCTCCGTGACTGCTGTCGCTCAGGTGAGTACTTGACTGACACCGTGCTCTCTAAGTAGCCACTGACGTGTTGCAGTCCGCATTGGCAAGGTGCGATACATGGACGATTGTCATTATGAGTGATGCTAACCGCACGGGTCCACCCTAACAGATTCTCATTCAACGTGTGAGCTCCCGCCTATATAACCTCACATCCCCGCACCCTTTCCTGTTACTGACCCCTCAGGACGAGGAAACCATTCAGCCCAAGCTCTTTGTATGTGTTTTGTTCATTTCCCTCGGGCACGCACTGACACTTCAGTACGCCAAGCTCCCCGAAGACATTGCCGAGCGCTATGTCCTCCTCCTTGACCCCATGCTTGGTACGTTGACGGTCAGCTAACTTGGGGCTTGTTCTGATGTCAGCCACTGGTGGCTCGTGCCTCAAGGCGATTGAGGTTCTCAAGGACCATGGCGTCAAGGAGGAGAAGATCCTCTTCCTCAACCTCGTAAGTGCTCTCAGTTCTCCTTGAGCTATGGCCACCGCGGGAATTAACGACAAAGATTGCCTCGCCGCTTGGCATCAAGGCCGTCACCGACAAGTTCCCCAAGATGAAGACTGTGAGTCCAAAGACTTGGAAAGCCAATCTCAGACCCCGGACGAGGGTATCTGAAGATTGGGCTCATGATGATATCTGTGTGTGAATTATGGCTGATACCTTCCATCTAATCCATTATTACACTTTCCTTACATGCCTGCTTGTTCTTCTGCCATGCCGCGCACCTGCCACATCTGCAACTTATAGATTACCGCTTGGGTCGACGCAGGCCTTGACGACAACTCTTACATTACCCCCGGTCTCGGTGACTTTGGTGACCGGTACGTTCCCTGTGGCACTAATGGCGCCGCTGTTTCTCCGCACCCAAATCAGAAAGCTGATAGCTACAGTTACTTCCTCTAATTTTATACCACGGGCTAGCATTCTGGATGTCAACTGTAACTACACGTTTGAGTGTGTGAATTCTCGGAATTCTCGAATTTGCCCAGAAGCATGGTTCCAGCTTTGTGCACAGACACAGAAGAATCCCAGGTCACCGGTCACCCCCAGGTTCAAGCCGCAACGTACTGAATTCTGCAATAAGCAAGGTCACCGGAAAGCTGGCACAAGCCGGCCGCTGGCCGCTGGCTGCTGGAAAGCATGGAAAGTGCACAAAGTGTGACATATGTCACGTGTCACGCCTATGCAGCCAGCCACGCAGCTGGGCAGCCTGCGGTGACAAATGCAAGTGCCACACACGGCCTTGCGCGTAATGCCGCCATCTGTAATGACCACCCAGGGCGGGTAGGAGACTCAGGGACCATCACCATTTTGCTCCAAGCACCAAGCTCCAAAGAGAGCGCACAGCCAATGCGCACAGCCAACACGCACTCGCTGGGATCGTTTCCCGCCGGGGGCGCGCAGGCAACCCTCTCACTCTACACCAACGGTTTCTTCTACTTGCCTCTCCCACCACCTCACTACATCCTCCCCATCCACTCTTACCAACAGGTGAGCATCACTGACCCTTCCTTTCGACAGCGGCCAGCCTTGCATACTGCGTCGGCGTTGTGGAACCCGTCGAGCAGCCCAACTGTGCAGGTGTCCGTGTCCACAACGCTCCACGCATTTATCCAACCGATTTTTTTTTTATTGGTGGTTTATACCCCTGAGACTTGTGACTGGCCTTTGCATTTCCCTTTCCCTTCCGCGCCTGAGGCCTGAGGCTTGTCTCGCTTGCCACTAATTCTTTCTCTCTGCCTCTCCTCTCTCCTCCCCATCCACACCCCCCCTGCCTGTAAAATTGCTGACCACACGCACTCGTTACCATACCACTTTCTTCTTTCCTCTCTTCACTTCATCACTCCCTCTCTTTTCAACCCGATCAGAAACAAAACAGCAACAATGTACGGCGCTCCCCGTTCCGGAAACTGCTTCAACTGTGGCCAGCGTGCGTAGAGAGGTGTCGCCGAGGGGCGGTGGTGAGCGGGTGTGGTTGTGTCGTGTTGGTCATGTCGCTTGCGTGTGTGTCGTGTGTGTTTGCGTGTGTGTGATCGCCTGTGTCACCCTCGGCAAGAGCTTGTCGAGCAACAGTCATCAGATGATGACTTGCTCATCTGTGGCAACAGCTTGAACCAGGTGTCCTGTGTACGGAGTGTGCGGAGCCAGCGAGCGCGAAGGCGTGGAGCGAGCCGTTAGCCTCACAACGTACATAGTTCACCCCTCTTTTCTTTTCACCCCTGCTTTCTTTACCTGGCACGCATCTGGTTCTTGTTCAATGACGGCAATGCGTGCGTCCTCCCCAGGCGCGGCATTCGTCCCATTGAACACAGGCAATGATAGTGTTGGGGGCGGGGGGAAGTCATGCAATGACAATGTCCCGTGACCACTTTCATGTCCATTTCTCGTGCAACAAACTTTTTTGTGGCTCTCGACAAAGGCTGCTCTCGTCTCCTCTTCACCGTGACACTCTGTCTATCACTTCGCTCTACCTTAAGTCCTGTTCGACACGACAGCATGATAAAGCAGACAACACAAAAACAACACAAACACACACTAGCATATGACCATGACTCGAGCGCTCACCAGACACCATAAAACCTAACCACCATGAATATACTGACCCTCCTATAGCCGGCCACATCGCCCAGGCCTGCCCCGACGCCGGTGTCCCCACCTGCTACTCTTGCGGTCGTAAATATCTCGTGATATAAGTTAAGTCTGTGATTGCTGACAAATCTTCAGAGGCTGGTCACCTCTCGCGCGAGTGCCCCCAGCCTAAGCCCAAGGCCTGCTACACCTGCGGCCAGGAGGGCCACCTCTCTTCGGCCTGCCCTCAGGGTCCCGCCGCCGGCGGTTTCGGCGGCCCCACTGGCGGCGAGTGCTACCGTTGCGGCAAGCCCGGTCACATCGTGAGTCTGAGTCGTGGACAATATGGGAGTCTCTTTGCTAATCCTATTTAGGCCCGTCTCTGCCCTGAGTCCGGTGACGCCGCTGCCGGTGGTTTCGGTGGTGGCTTCGGCGGTGCCGGTGGCTACGGTGGTGGTGCCGGCGGCTACGGCAGCAAGTCGTGCTACACCTGCGGTGGTGTCGGCCACATCTCGCGTGACTGCCCCTCGGGTGGTGGTGGTGGTGGCGGCCGCGGCTTCGGCGGTGGCTTCGGCGGCAGCCGTCGCTGCTACAACTGTGGCCAGGACGGCCACATCTCCCGCGAGTGCCCCCAGGAGCAGGGCCGCACGGTAAGTGCAAGCGATTGGCACCCACAACTGTAGGAGATACTGACTTGGTCTAGTGCTACGCCTGCGGTCAGGTCGGCCACATCTCGGCCAACTGCCCCGGTGGCGGTGCCGCTCCCGCCGCCTAAGCGTCTCATTGTGTAGCAACATCGAAACGTAACTGTCGAGGCGACCTGCAATTTACTCCCCCATTCCCAGTCCGTCCGTTTCGTCTCGTTTCACACGCGTCGTTGCGTACGGTTCGTTCGATCTCCTCCCTGCTTAAGCCTTGACTGTGCTCCTCTTCTTTTCGCTTTTCCATTTTCTCTCTCTTTTCCTTTCAACCCCCTCCTGTGCGCCATCACGCATGAGGAGCTGTGTTTCCACCATAGTCGGTTCCGTTTCCGCGCTTCGGCGCACATCTGTACACCACACCCCCGGCGCGTAGCGTAGCAGCACCCTCTGTGTCATGCACAGAGGGCGAGTAGCAAGGGCGATGAAGAAGTGAAGCCGATTGTTTCAGGTTGTGTTATTTGTCGTGTTGTTGCAGTCGGTAAGGCGGGTACAACTGAACATTAGATAGCTAGACGGTCTGACAGAGGAAGGAATCGTATTTGTGAGCAGGGCGGCAGTCCATGAATGACAAATGTCACACATCTTTGGCTATTACAAGGTCCGGATACTGAGAAAATACTGAGAAAAGTAGTAACTCCCTCAATCCCAATCGGTTAGTTTACCTCGTCGTGACTGCTCTTCAGATGAATGACCATAGCACAGCTGCATCACTTGCTCACCACTACTACTGATAACCAGATCAAGTCTACTATTACACTCCTGTATCCTTATCCCTCAAGTCCACGAAATCTTATCGGTCGATTTCCCAACTCAATCCCAAACGGGCATGTTCTGGGCGGCACGGATGCTGCGGCCCTTCCAGAGGAGGAACATGCAGAGAAGGGTGCCGAGGCCAGCGGAGAGGGCGCCCTGGGTAATGTACGATGCGAGCCAGCCCTTTGTGATGCCCCAGTTCCAGACAAAGAAGGGAACGGCGAAGCCCCAGATCATACGCCAGAAGTTGAACACGGCCATAGAGTCCATGCCCTGCGGAAGGTAGCACTCGAGGACATAGGTTTGGAGAAGGCCGGTCACGACGGAGATGTTGAAGAACCACAAGCCGCCGCCGATGAGGAGGGCAATCCAGTGCAGTTGCTTGTGCAGCGCAAACGCAATAATGAGCATTGCGGCAAACATGAGCGGCATCATGGGGAAGACAGCCCAAAGACGGTCCTCGGGCTGGCGAGTGCCATTCTTGCGCTCAAAGTATGCGACCGTCTTGTCACCGACAATGCCACCGCACCAGAAGCCTGCGACGGCACCAATCCCGTAGGCGAGGAAGGCACAGCCGAGGGGAATGACGGCGAAGAGGTAGGGCGGCGGGCCGAGGGTCTGGGGCGTGACGACGGTGATACCGACGAGCCAGCCGAAGGAGAGGCCGTAGTAGAAGGACGGGACGAGGATGGTGAAGTACTTGAGCATGACGATGGGGCCGAGGCACATGGTGAGGAACTCTCCAGGACGCTTCCAGGGGTACCAGGCGACGCCAACATGTCCGGAGCGGAGGTGCTCTCCGTGGGCGTCCATGTGCATGACCTCTGAGCGAGAGCTTTTCTCGGGATCGTGTGACTCATTGTCGGGCGTGGCGGGCGAGTCCTCGACCCATTGGGTCTCTGGCACCAAGAGGACAAAGAGGATGAGCTGAAGACCACCAAGGCCGAGGATGAACCAGAAGAGGTTGCGCCAAGAGGACGAGTGTACGATGAGACCACAGAAGAAGGGGGCAGTGGCGGGCGCAGTTACGATCGCAACGACGTACATGGCCATCTTGGAGCCAATGACTTGTGGCACAAAAATGTCCGACACGGTGGAGGGCGGGACCGTCTGCGAGAACGAGGCGGTCAGGCCGGCAAACACTCGTGCGACAGAAAAGGCAACATAAGTTTGCGAAAGAGCCATCCAGATTGCGCAGGGCAGGAAGAGCACCGAGCCAAGAAGATAGACCGGGCGACGGCCGAGTGTCTAATTGTTAGTACCTCCGCAGCGAAACGCTACACCATACACTTACCCGCGACAGAGGGTTCCAGAAAAGGGGGCCGACAGCAATACCTAGAAGCATGAATCCAACAGTGTTTGCAATGTCACCGATAGGGCGGTTTAATGAAACGCTCATGGGCGGGAACGCGACGAGGATAATGGCAACGGCGAACTGGCCCAGGAAGCCAGAGAAGGAGAGGGTGGCGAGGATCCCAAACTTGCGCCAGTTGGAGAGCGCGTTGATCGGGTGGTTGGGGGGCAGGTCGGGGTTTCGCCCATCCTTCTCGAGCTCGGCGCGGCGCGCGTCAACGCCCACCTCAGTGTCGGGGAGCGACATTGCTCACGAGTCCGCGGGTCAATTGGTATGAGGGTACTATGCAATAGCGCTTGGGGACGGTGTGTTGATCCGGACCTTGCTGTTGTTGATTGGTATCTTGACGGGGTTGGGTTCAGTCCTTCTTATACGTTCTGGGAACAGCGTCGACGAGATCAACAGACCTTCCCCACCACTGCTTGCTGTTGCCCTCTCGGGGCTTCCGACACTAGGACATGGGCGTCTTGTGAACACGACTACTTGTTAGCTTGAACGACTCAGCCGCGGGTCGTCGCTGCTGCCGTGATGGCGTGGTCAGCTGTCAGTTGGTAGTCTGCCTTCAGAGCGGGGTTGAACGGCCCCCCCACATGGGGCCACGCCGCCGCTCGTCCTCACTCGCGCTCTTTGCTGGTGCCCACTTCGCTGCCCTTGAGCTCAGCAGTGTCCGACACGGGGTCATCTTCCGAGCATTCCGCACGGGTCGTAGCCGCAAGGGTTACATGGTAGCCTATGGCCCATGGCCGGACACAGTCAGCCAACCGGGAGTGGTCGACGAACGGCGATCTCCGCCCCCATCACCAATTGATGAGGGAGTGGCTAGATCCCATACCCAAAGCGGTAGTACTCGGCTGCCTTTCTCAGGTGTCAGATGGACATGCTCAGGCATCAGGTATCAGGTGGACAGGCCGCCAAGTGGCCTAAAGGATCCAAAAAGCGAGGTGGGCCACCCGCCGCGCAGCAGTCAGCAGTTAGTGGGAAATGAAATGGACAAAGGCGCGGGCAGGGCCCAGACGGGATACCGGGGTTCTTGCATTCCGCATATTTTCCTGGCCTTCATTTTCCCGATCACTGCAGCTGGGAGTGATTACAAAGACGGAGGCACTTCCGAAAGCCACAATCATCGAATCGTCACAACATGACGCCCGCACAAGCCAAAGAAAAGCCATTGGGCGGCGGGACACGACCATCAGCGGGGATCCGATCTCCGACCCGAGCATATTGCTATTCACGGTGCCTGGGACAAGGCACTAACCAGTCCACCACAGTTCTTCCTGGGAGCAGCGAGTGTGCGCATGTGATGTGCTGGCATTGGAGCTCCACTGCGGGGCTGTTGGGGACACTGAATGAGCCCAGCTAGTGAGCCCCGCCCTTCGCTTCGCCAGCACTTTCATTCAGCAATTCTAATAATAATCAAATACAGGAAACCCCATCCATCGAATCGGCACCCGCCGCGGATACGTCGTCCACCACATCTCGGCTCCACGCAGCCACGCCTGTGGTGGCATTCCGCGTCAGAATCTTTCCCATGTCTCGGGTAATGACTAAGGAGCCGGATACAGGCGGCTCTGGGGAGAACGATGCCCTGCCCCTGCATACCCATCTTCTGTCGGAAGAGAGGACCGACGTTCGGTTCGACTATGATCCGCGAGAAAACCGTCCTGTCGGCAGCGGGCTGACGTGCTCGACGCCGATTGGGGTGCCGACATGGCACCGGAAGAGGCTGCCGAGTCCTAAGTGCTAGATTTCACCTGTCGGGGTATGGGGACGACACAATTCTTGTCATGGGGACCTCTTGTAGTGCAGATCTGGATTTGTCACCGTTGAGCAAAGGGTAATATTGACGATTAGACCGTGAGATGATATTCCCAACATGTAGGACTTCCACGAGTTAGTCGTCATTCCCCTCCCTCGTCTTGTTTACCGCTTTGTCGTATCGTCCGTTCTCTCGCTTACACTTTCCCCAAACAAATGTTCATTGCTGTTTTCGTTGCGTTCCGCAGCTTGAACCACAACCTCACTTGTTCCTCCAAACAGTTCGTTCACACCGTTCCTCTCCTCGTCTCTCGAAACGTGCTGCCCGTCGGGGACAGAGCGAGCGCGGGGGTTTGCGCAGTGGTTGCTGAGGAGGGAGGAAAGTTTGCAGCGGCCTTGAATGCCTCATCTGCACGACGGTGTCAAGTGACAAGCGCTGACCTCGGCAAGGGAAGGGCTACTCGTGGGGCGGACGGCTCCGGAAACGTTCAACCATCGTCTCGTAGCCATTGGGCCTGCTCGATGACCTCCGCTCAGTCAGCACAACTAAATCCAAAGCGTTGAGAGCAGTTTCGTAAACGTTTTGAGGGGTTAGGGGGTTCACGGTGTAGCCATCGCGGTGTAGTCATGGTCAGCTATCGATCACTTTGATGTCGCCAGACCATTCAGGGCCTTTCGTCACATCGTTCCTACATCAATGGTCATCTACACACCATCTACATCTACTCGTCGGTATCCATCTTGTCATCGTCCTCCTTCTTCTCGCCCTCCTGCACCTCACGAAGGGCAGTCAGGAAGTTGCGGAGATTCCAGGCCGAGTTCTGGGGTGGGGAGATCCATGGGATCATGCTTTCGGGAAGGGTGCCGTTGCGCAACGCCATTTCAAGGCTGCCCACCGCGTCGCGGAACTGGGGTGTGCCAACTATGCGGAGAAGAGAAGCAGGGTTGGACGCTTCGCCCAGGTCGGGAGGGAAGAACGGCGCAAGAGTGGAGGCGAGGTCCGGACGTTCATTCAGCAGTCGCGACACGGTGTCTGGAGTAAGAATGTCCGTGAGTGACGCTTCCTCTAAATTGTTAGCTCTAATCAAACAATGGTAACACGAACCATCCTCCGGAATAGGCAAATGTTGGTCGGCCCAGTTGAAAAGAAGACGTGCCATGTCTTGGTTCTGGTCGCCGGCGCTAGGTCCAGCGGCCGACCTGGCAGATGGGGGAGGAGGAATAGCCGGAATGGCAGCTGCGGTCGATGAACCGGCCTTCGAAGGGGCCCCAGGAGCGACGGGAGCAGCCTTGGTCTCAGGGGCTGCAGGTGTAGCCGGGACATCGCCGGAGAAGGAGTTGAGCGAGGGGAAGAAGTTGGGAGGGATAGGTGCTGAGCCGAGACGGTAGTCTGGGTCCTGAAGAATGCGGTCCAGGTCAACAGCCGCCCGGGCGTCCTGCTCGCCGAGTGTACCGCGCTGAAGCCAGAACTTTGAAGGTCAGTATACGAGAGGAATTAAAGCTCCGTCTGTAATGTTTATTGGAACACACGTGAGCACAACTAAATACTCACAAAGTGCGTCTGGTCCGACGAGTTGAACTTGAGCATAAACGTACGGCCCGTCTTGTCGGCGGTCACACGCTCAAAGTTGACCTCTCCTGGGAAAAGGAGGAGGTCCTCCTCGGCGTTGGAGGTGTCCTGGTTGCGCCAAACTGGGTTACTATTAGCTCTTACCTATTGCTGATCACTGAGTACCCACGGAAGGAAACAATGCCCTGGTCGGGACGGATCTCGATCGTGCCCTTCTCGGGTTGGGGGTCGACCCACTTCGAGTCCTGGGAGCGGCGGAACGAGCGGCCAGCGGGAATCTTAATGATCGCGGACATGGCGGCGATGGGGATGAAGGTTCAGGTGGTGATGTTGACAAAGTCAAGGTGGTGGCCGTGACGCCTTTCGACGTGCATGTGTCGTCGAACAGACGTCAGCGTGTGGAGAGAGAGATACTATTACGTAAATATAAGCCTCCGGGGAGTAGGAACGTCACGTGATTTTATGCTTGGCACTTGTGGCACCGCCACCATGCCGCGGCAGACCGGTTGAGATTTGGTCCAGAAGCCGGCAGACGGGAAGCGATGAAGAGATCAACAACGGCGGCGAGCCCCGGCCGCGCCTCATCGTCAGCGGCAAACGGCAAAGGCTTCTGGATTGTCAACTGCTCAAGACACAACAATGGACTGGGAAGACGTTCACATCTCGTATAAAGCTTGGATCTCGTGTCTTAACTCACTTCACCCCCTCATAACCCACAGCACTACTTCTCTCACCACCGGCCATGACATTTATTCCCATTTCCGCCTGTTGCCTTCAGGGCACAGTCATGTCTGGCACTCCCCGCGGAGAGATGCAGCTCGCAGGCAAGAACGGCGTCAATGTCACTCGCTACTTTGTGGGGCCCACAGCGCCGGCGGCGGCGGGAGAGAAGAAGATCGCCCTTGTCATGTTGTACGACATCTTCGGCTTCTCTATCGTGAGCCAGGGATAACAAGCCAGAACTAAATTACAGCCAAACGTCAAACTCATAGCTGATACCTACGCGGACAAGCTCGGAGTGGATGTGTATATTCCTGACTATCTTCGTGCGTTGCGATTGGTGGCGAACTGCGTCCTCCCTGCCGCGGAATGCGGATAATATATATGCTTCATCTACTCTAACACGGTCAGCTCATCCAGCACCTTCATCGTACGTTGAGCCCTCGGTCGAACACTATCCAGGCGAAAAGGAGAAGCAGTCCTGGGCTGGGTGGATATGGGATAAGGTCCGCCTGCTTCCCATGCTTCCTTTGGTGCCTGGCATTCTGGACGGGAAAGCGGCCCCGCTTGTGGACAAGGTGAGGCGTGAATGCTGCTCGCCTGCTAATGTACGTGTTTGATTCGTACTTACCTCAGGCCATTGAGGACCTCCAAACCCAGGGCTACACGCACCTCGTGTCCGTCGGCTACTGCCGCGGCGGTTCCATGTGCACCTATCTGCTGGCAAAGGGCGACGACTGCCCGCTCACGGCTGCCGTCGTGATGCATCCTGCTTGGGAGCCGAAGAGGTTCGCCGCCTTTACCAAACCCAGTTTCTGGTGCTTGGCCGACATTGAGTGAGTGCAAGTGACAATCTCTGCTCAGAGCGTTGGCGATGACTAATAACCAGTCAATTCATCCCTGCCGATCGCCGCAAAGAACTGCAGGAAGCCTTCGAAAAGAACACCAAAGCTGAGTGGGAGTCCAAGTTTTTCCCTAGTAAGCCTTCCTCTTTGACATTTGATACTAACTGTCAGACACAGTACATGGCTTTGGATGTCGCCCGCCCGCTGAACACGAGGGTATGCAAGCAGCATTTCAGGAAGCAAATGATCTCGCCGTCGCGTATCTGAAGAAGAAACTCGTCATGTGAAAGACACTGCGACCAGGAAAGGAAAAGCATTGCATTGCTCCCAACCCGACATGGCCGAGTTGAGCTACCAAAAATGACTGTAAAATGAAATACATAAAGAATGTTAATGAAGAACTTGTTGCTCAGCTCAACATGGTTGGTGAATTTGCCGCCAGGATGAACCTCTCCAAACAAACTTAGACCTTGGGACCAACGTTTGTACGGAAGAAATCGGCGGTGATGGCCTCGGTGCCGCCAACGATGTTGCCGGCGGGAAAGTATTCGCAGACGAGGAAGACTGAGGGGACGTCGTAACCGGAGAAGATGGTACCGTCGGGGCACGACTTCCAGGCGCAGCCCAGCTTTTGCGTACCCTTCCACACGATCTGGGTCCAGTGGAGAATCTGCTTTGACGGGTCGATACCGTTTTTGGAGGGAGATGCCCAGTTGTAGTTGGACTGCTCAGCGGCCCACATGTCGAAGAGAGACTTCATAGTGGGCGTGGTGGCGCAGGCGATGTTTTCACCGCCCGTGCGCGGGGGCGCGCTGCTGTGCTGAAAGACGCACGCGTCCGAGTGGCCAGCGGCAAATTCCGCAAGTGACTGATCCCATTCAAGCGGCGCTGCACCAAACATGGCACGTTCGACGTTGTGAAGGTCGAGAATCTCCTTCGCCATTTGTTCTGGACCAGTCGCACCGCCCTGGGATACACTGGGCCAGACGGCCCCATCGCCGGCGGGGACAGGGTCAGCAATGGATTCGGAGGAGATGGCCATGAGGTCGGAAGGCTTGGTAGTTGTAGACTCGGAAGCCTGGGTGGACTCGGGGGCCTGGGTGGACTCGGGAGCTTGAGTGAACTCAGCAGCGGAGGACTCTTGAGCAGAAGAGGACGCCTCGGGGTTTGAAGTGGATTCGGTCGGAGACTGGATATCGGTGTTGTCAGACGATGGCTCGGTGGTCGACGCATCAGTCGCGATAGTCGTTTCAGCGGCAGAGCTGGAGGTAGTGGGCTCAGCTCCCAGCTGAACAACGGAGTGGATGCTGATAGTTTGGGTCTCGGTCGGAGTAGACTGAGCAACCTGGCTCGAGAACGCGACGGCGGCGCCTTGGTGCTTGGGCTTGCAGGCACGGCGATGAGAGCGCGCTGTGGCTGGAGCCGCAAGAGCGAAGAGAGCGGTGAAGAGGACGGCGGCGCGCATGATGGCGGATCAAGAGGACGTGAGAAAAGAATGTGAGGACGGTAGGCGAAAGGGTTTGACTTGAACGAGTGTGTTAAGTATTGAGTGCTACCAGAGCAAACTCAATGACAAGGTCTAGACAGGACGTTGAGTGAGGTGAGAGGAATGAGAGATGAAAGATAAAGGATGAGAGGTGAGGGATAAAGAGGAGACAAGAAGGAATCAGTCGAAAGAACAGAACGACCCACACATCCGTCAGGCCGCGTCAGGGATTTCAGAGCATATTTACACTGAACTAGTTGGGCCAGGTGTGTGCACCACCGAAGCAGGGAACGGTTAATCTTGGCTCTGGATCCATGGATCCTGAGAGCCGGAGGAGTGCGACATGCGACTATGTGTGCCCTATGCACCGCGTGTGTGTGTGTGTGTTGCGTGTTGCGCGCAGGGCTGGGGGTTGTGTGGATCGTGACACAGTAAGCACAATCGAGTACCAAGCACCAGTTTGCATGTCCCGAATCGAATCAAAGGAAGGGCTGTGTCGGTATGATGGACGATGGCCTCTGGCCCTTGGCCTTTGGCCGCTGATGAAGATGCAGAGAGAGAGATGCGGAAGAAGCACCTCTGCTCGGCATATCATCAGCTTGCGGCTCGTGCAACAGAAAGCGCAGGGTGCAAGATGCAAGGTGCAGAGGGTTCTGACAAGGGGCATATCCCTGGGTGACGGCCGGACGGCCTGAGGGGCTTGAAAGGAAGGTTCTTTGAGTCTTCGGAACGAACACGTAAGAGTGTAAGAGGTAAAAAGGGCACGACGCGCTGTACGCGCTGTGAATCGCGATCGACGCGCGACTGGAGAGCAAGATTAGGACGAGGCACAAGGCCCCAGGCCCTGACGCCAATTTAGACCTCTGCTCTGACCCAAAGGCCCCAAGGCCAAAGGCCCAACCAAGGCAGCTTCCTCAGGGTGCAAGGCGAAACATCGGGGCTTCAGAACCCCGGTTCCCGCCCAGGGCCCCCACTGTCCTGGGCGTCCTGGTTAGCTACTACTGTGGCTACAGTACTTGATTCCTAGAGCACAGACTCCCATTAGGCCATTAGTCTGACCTGCACTCCTGGCAGAATTACACTTACCCCATCTTGATCCTTTCGCTTTCTCAATTGCTCGCCTACTCGCGCAACGCGACTGTTCGACAGGAGATGCAGGGCCAGTCCATGCCGTCCAACTATGATCCACCCTTGTCCCCCTTGTGTTTTGGGCCACGGTCTCCTTTGCACTCTTGTGGGTACCGTCTTTGTCCACGTCCTCTGGTACAGTGACATTCTGGTGTCTGACCCCTCTCCCCCTATGTTGAGGCCTTCAGACGATGCCCGAGGTTTGACAGTCTCTTTTCTTTTTCAGGGTGATGGCAAGCTGGAGCTCGGGAGCTCTCTTGTCTACTATTCGTCTCCAGAAACTGGGGTGTGCGAGGCACACACATTCACGTACCTTTTATTAGAACTGCATTCCTCGGCATTTGAGGAACAACAGCACGAGTTGTGGGCAGCCTCAAGGTCTCAAGACGTCCTTTCGTGGCCAAAAATCGGAGCGGAGGAATGTACCAACGTTGCCACGTTGAGCTCCTTTGCTCTTTTGCTCTTCGGGAGCGGCCGGGGGCGCACCCACCACAAGGCCACCTGCGCACCTGCCCATGCTGCCCACCTGTGTCCGCAGAAGGTCTTGGATCTTGAACACTACTGCTTCAACATCGACAAACACCTCGAAAGACCCCGAACTGACCGAACCCTTATCGCCCGTCTGTGTCTTTACCCTGAGACCGGGCCGCTGCGGGGTCCTTTGGCCCTCACGGGCCGAACCGGCGGATGTCTCAAACAGCGATCGCAAATGACCGCCCTCCGTGGCTGATGGATTGCAGGGTGCATCTCCCATCAGTTGCGCGAACAAACCAAACAAACGGAACGCACAGTGTCTGAAGAGGGCAGTTGGATGACTATCACCAGAACACTTTCTATGAACGGCGGACTTTGGCTGAAGGTAATGAGCTCAACTTATATACATCACGCACGCGCGGTGGTCTTGTGGACCGCGAACTCAAGATACCAGCAAGATCCGACCGGTCCGAGACACTTTGACACTGTGTGTCACAAGACTGAATGCCATTCGTTAATTTCCTAATGCAGTATGATGACAGGACTAGCGTAGCTGTTGAACTGTCTTTAGACATTGGTGTTGACTGACGCATTACGATGGTAGGATCCACGGAGAACGACGATCGTGAACCAGAGGTCGTGAGCGTAGCCTCAATATCAAATGTTGTTCCAGAGTTTCCAGTGGGCACGTTCCAATGGTTCCAGTCGAAGTCGACGGACGTCGATGTCGCCATCAAAGATTGTGCTCCCTTCTGACTGCCAGTCGGCGTACATACATATGTACACAACCTGCTACGCCCGTGAGATCTTGGTGCCATGCGCCTTTCCATCCCACTCCACTGGGTCGGACACAAAGGGAATCTGAGTGGAATGTCATGTGTGGGTTCGGTCGAGCGTCCTTGTAAGGGCGGAAATAGTCGCGGTTGTCTCCGTCGCTACGAACGAAGTGGCAAGAACGACTGTGCACGGTGGATGGCACCTGCGGCCTATAGAGCGGTGGAGTTTACGATTACAGTTTCCGCAGTTATGAACTGTACACAACACATGGGTACGGCGGCCGACTGTCGCACTGGTCGTTAAGAAGACTTGTAGACAATGGAGCTGGGACAGCCCAAGCCGTATGAAGTGGCGAGCGACCGAAGCTTGGTCCTCTCTCAGTAGCATTCCGCCACTGTCAGCCGAGAAGGGGGCTTCCAGGCGCTCAAGCCCGCTCACTCGTCGAGAGCACGCTGATCCACAACGCACTGCCCACAACCCTCCCTGCGTAATGGGGACAGACTCGATCGCATCTCAATCTGGATTATCAAAGATCTGCGCAATTTGTGTGCTTATCGCGGGCCGCCATGACTGGATAGCCGGGACAAGATGGGCTGTACACTTTGTCCCAGACCCCAGAGCTTAGCTGCCTAGCGCTGTCTCCATGTCGCCAAATTGCCGCGGGCCACAGGGTGCGATGGCTCCGACAGAGGCGGGCAAGGATAACAAGCCTATTTGATGTTGGTGGGCGGAATCTGGCGGAACAGATAACCTGCGCTGGTTACGTCGCTGCCACACAAGGAAGCCGCGTAGATATTGATGGCCGTGGGATTGTTCTCAGGCTGCAACGTCAGTCAGACGGCACCAAAGGTATGGTAACACCTTTGCAAAGCCCCCGAAACCTACAGATGGACGACAGGCCAGAAGAGTGATCCGCACTCCTTGCGCTTGTGCAAATAACCCTCACTCCATATCATGGAGGCAGTGGCGGCTCTCCATATCATGGACCCAATCAAGATCACATTGAGAGACGACGAGAAGCGCCCAATGATCAGTCTACACGTCAGTAGCTCGAAACACTTATCAAAGTCCGACACTGCGGCATCTCGGCAGGGCGGAGCACGGTCAGCAGTTCCTCATCCCTGCTCGATTGGCCCGATCCGCACCATCAAAGCTGGTCAGTCACTGCCAATCAGATATCCATCAAAACACTTTGATCCGCATATCTGGCTCGGGGGCTCCCGACGGCCGTGGCTCACTAGAGCTATAAAGTTCAATGGTCCAGGAAATAGGGCAACATTAGACACCCCGTCCTTTCCACAACCTAGCGCCATACACATCAGCTCCGAACACGACAGTCCTCGTTTCCGTCTCCATGATGGCAGCGCATGCGCAGTTTTCTGGGTACGCAGGGGCCTCATCTCATGTGACGCAAGTTACGTACCGCCCAACGTTTGAGCCGTTCACCACCGATCGTGAGTCGCGTCACAAGCACATAACAGCCGTGTCTTCCACTTACTTTAGAGTACATGTACCCAGATGAGGAGACCTGGTCACTCTCCGACCTTGAACAGTTCCAAGTAGACAATCTTATCTTCGATGTGAGTGGTCTCGGCAAGGGTCGGATGGCCAAAGTAATCGGAAGGCTCAAGTCGTGTTGATATAGTTGACAGTCGTAGGATATCAAGATCGCCGAAAGCATGTGAGACTCGCGGTTCGTATATGCTGACGGGAGGCTGCACACGAGTCACAGCCCGTCCACGGTCCACTTTTGGTTTATGGAATTCCTACCTCGAATCGTGTATGTGAGTGGGTGGTTGGAGCTGGAGAGGTACGCGGAGGGTTGACGATAACAGGAGTGGTGTTTTTGGTTCGATCGGTACGTCAATCGTGTGTCCTGCTCTGATCGCAAGGTCTGTCACGTCAGAGGAGGTTGACGGCCGTATGGGGTCCTTGTTGAGCAACATGCTCTATCGCTTCCACTACGACATTGTCGATGAAGGCAGCGGGCAGCGATACAGTGTATGGGACCTCCTAGAAAGCGTGCGGGCCGTTCGTGATGTGAGTGTGTCGTCCTCTTGATTTGATTTGACGACCAGAGACTTTATCCCCAGTCACGGGGCATGCGGTGGGAGGATGAGTGGCCATAGACGTGTTCTGAGAAGGTGGGGCCATGCCCAGAGTCGATGCAGTTCATCAGGCTGGTCGTCTGGATGGGGAATGGGTGGATGCATGTTACTTGCAATGTTGCCGTCTATTACAGTTGTCGCACCGTAGGTTGTACCAGGGGTCCGCGGTCCACTTTCGAATTCAGCCCGCGTTGACAGAACGTCATCGACCTCCACTCATCTTCCTACAATCGTCCATCACCATGTCCCCCCGTGAGGCATCAAGATCGAGATCACCCAGAAAAAGTGGAGGCGACAAGCAGTCTGGGCGGACGGAGGAGAGGGACAGGGGTGCGCGCGAGAGAAAGCGCGAGAGGAGCCGCGAGCGCCAGCGCGATCGAGACCGTGAGCGTGACCGCAAGAGCGTTGATCGCGAGAGGGACCACAACCGTGAGCGACGACATCGTGATGATAGGAAGCGTAGGGAGAGGGACCGAGATGACCGGGATGAGCGCCGAGAGCGGGACCGCGACCGCGACCGTGGGCGGGAGAACCCTCCAAACTATGACCGCGAGCGACGCACACGCTACCGTGATGATCAGCGCCGCCGGCGGTCCCCCTCTTCGTCATCTGATGAGAGTCTTCTGGACATCGCAGCGTTGGGTGTCGAGCCCATTACGAACGAGGATTTCTTGTAGGTAGCATATACTTTTCCGCTGACATTTCCAGCATGAAGGCCGCAGAGTTCCGGTACTACCTCAAGGCCGAGCGGGGCAAGTACCTCGACGAGTTGACGTCCGACACGGCGCACAAGTATTTTCGCCGGTTCGTACGCCGCTGGAACGACGGGGCCCTCCCCCGTGACTGCTACCTTCCCCGCTCTGCCCGAGCTAGCGACAATACCAGGCAGTGAGTCTGCAGAAGTTGACTGGACTGACACGCCCAGCAAATGGCATTTCGCCGAGCACCGGTCACGCATGAACTCTGACGAGCTGGCGAACGTGCGGCACGACGTAGACCGACTGACACACTCGACGCGGAGGCCGCCCCCTGAGAGTCTTGTGCCAAGTCGCAATGAGAGCGACGCCGAGATACATGTCCCGTCCCGTTCGCCCACGCCTGGACCGCGGCCCACAGATGGGGATCACGACATGGATGTCGGCCCCTCTCTTCCCACACAGGCTGAGCGGCAGTTGGCCCGGGAACTCGCAGACGAAGCGCAGCGCAGCGAGAGAGCTGCCGCACGTCGGGCAGAACGACGCACAGCTCTTGAGCGTGCGGAAGAGATTGTGCCCCGTGCGGTGGGGAAGGAAGGCAAGATGGCGGAGAAACGGGCGCAGAATGAAGAGAACAAGAAGTTCCGCGAAAAGGACACTGAGGTTGAGCTTGACGAAGGCACACTCATGGGGGACAGTAATCCTTTCCAGGCAGCGTGAGTCACCATTGCCTACAGAGACGTTATATCCTGACAACAGGCTCCGGGCGAGGGATGCGGCAGCGGCGCGGCGAGCAGAGAAAAAGGCGGAACAACAGGCAGAAATGCGCAGCGCGCTCGAGGAGAGGATGAGTGAACGCAGAGAAAAGGAGGTTGCAACGATGGAAATGTATGAAGGTGACATTGACGTTGCGCTGACAGCAGGTTCAAGGCTCTTGCCAAGCAACGATTTGGGTAGATAAACACTTGAATCTGAATGCACCATGCTTCCCTCTCATTGCTGTACGCCACTGGCCACCGGGCGCGTGCACCGCAAATATGGCCCAGGATTGAAACCCCTTGATAGCCCGTGAAGCTGTTCCACACCACCTTGTCGTTTGCCTGGCTATCCGCTCTGCAACACCGCGAGCAGTACATCATGACTCTCTACTCCCTCGAGAGTGTGCCATCCATCTCCTGCATAGTACAAACACCACAACCCTGTTCCAAGCATGGATGCTTAGATAGTGGTCTCGTAGGGGCGGGCGGTGAGGGTCTGGGGGGTGTTGTTCTTGACGGAGACGGTGCGGGCCTCACGGGGCTGAGCGGGAAGACGCTTAAGAACAACAGTCTCGCCCTTCTCCTTGGCCTCGTGCTTCTTAACGGCGTTCGACTTGACGCGGTCGAGGAACTCCTGGCGGCACTTCGAGTGACGGACGTGCTCGATGCGGATGTTGACACGCTTCTCGAGGTAGCGGCCGTTGACGACCTTGTAGCAGATCACACCGACGGCACGGGGGGTGACGTTGTAGACAATGCCGGTCTTGCCGTGGTAGACTGTAGGTGAGTAAACGCGGGTGTCGAGCCGGAGCTGAAAAGCCAGCTTGATCCAAAGGCTGATTGATACGCACACTTGTGGGGCATACCCTTCTGCTCCGACGAGTTGGCAACCATGTCAACAATGTCGCCGATCTTGAAGACGCGGAGGTAGGTCGAGATGTTCGCGGCACCGTGCTCTGAAATTCCGTCAGCACAACGTCCGTCGTCCCAAAACCACGGGCCGATAGGGGACGGGCTGGGCCTCGACAACAATACGCATTCGTCTCAACGACATGCTCTGCGTCTGGACTGGGCGGCTAACGTCTAGGCGGCTGCTGCGTACAGGGCAGGTGTTTCCCCGCAGACACTGCCGATTCTCGCCGCCACAATGTCACAATCGCCTCCCAGGTCGTTTCCCATCCCCTGTCTCCGTTTCTCCACCTCCCTGCGACGCGCTTTTCGATACGTACGGCGGAACGACCGCTTGAACAGATGACGGGTACGGGCGCGCGCGCCGAAGGCTGAAGGCTTATTTCAGCTCTGGACTCCGTTGTGGAAGCCTACCATGTTGACTGATGCTTTTTTGAAGGATGAGGAACGATCAAAGACGAAGAAAAGGGTGAAAAACTGGAGTGGTAGCCAGCGCCAAACGCTGGTCAGGGGGGGTGGTGGATGATTTGGGATATTTTGCCACACAGGTAATGCCGAAACGCCGTCCTGCGCTCATTTTTCAGACGCACCTGCATTCACATGCAGCTGATGCAGATTGTACAGAATTTATAAATTGTGCCTCCCTTCTTCCCTTATTACAAACCTACCGTGAGTTAACCTCTGCGGTACTTTTATTTTACTGTGCCATTACAATCTGAAAGAGTATTATATGAAAGCTGAAGGCATGCCCTGTGCCGTGAGCAGCAGTTTCTCGTCGTTGTGGACGGATAGACGCTGACCACGGATGGACGGTCCTCCCTCCTCAAGCTCTCGAGGCAGACCTCGGTACCTCGAGGGATCCTGGGAGAGGGAGAAATGCGCAAGACTTGGAAGATCGCGCGCGATATTGCGCAAGAGATTGAGGAACAGCCCGCATTTTGATGACAGTCGGAGCTCGTCATCAATGGTCAAACTCAGAACTGTTGCCAGCTTGCCAGCATACCAGGCTCCTTTGCTCACCACGACGCGGATTGCACTCAAGTTGCTCATGCCAATCTGCCGACACCGTTCATGCTAGTAGCGCGGCTAACGAGGTAGCTGCGAGCTGCTCATATGTTCATCTTCTCGTATCTCGCGCTCATCAACGGCTCAACGGATCAACGGAGGATGCAGGGGATGAGGCATTGTTGTTGGAAATAGTAATCCGACAGTTCTAATGGCTGTTATATTCTCTTCTGCTCAACGGTTAAACTCTAACAATTGTAATACAGGAATCAGGTTACGTAAGTCCACCCTGTTGGATTGTCGAATCAGCCAAGTAGGCCATGTTGCATTAGCACCTGGCTGGGCTTCACTTCGATACTTTATCTCTGCTTCAAGCCACCACCGAGCACAAAGCTCAGGTTGTCGTCCTGGGAGATGCGGATTTTGAAATAGATGAGCCACCATGGCAATTGACGGTCGTGGTGAAGCCATTTCGTCAATGTGTCCCCGGATCCCCAGTGATATACACTACACCCGGTCTGCATCGGCAAGGAGAAGTGACGTGGCGCCGACGGTAAGATGTACGGCGTGCAGTTGCTTGTCTTCCATCTTGTCCGCCCGATGGTGGAGGCCGGGTCTTGTCATATCAGCAAGAGGGGCCAACCAGCTCACCACGTACCTCCTTTATCGCAGGTACTCGCTTCCCCCATCGTCCGGATTCAAGTATGTGGAGGATCGGGCCCCTGGGCCAAGTGATGATCGTCTTGAGGCCGCCCAGGGAAGGGTAGAGACGGCCGGGCTAAGCTCGAGGATGGACCAACCAACGAGCCAGGAAGGCGCAAGTGCGGCTAGGTGACTACTGTTCTTTCCTCATGACGCTCAACACCCGCGGGTTTCGATTTCACCGCATGCCTGTTTGCACGTCGTCACGCTGCATTTCCATTTCACTCCAGTGCATTCATCGATCAATCCACGTTGTCCACATCGAAGCGACGTGGCGCGTGGGGCAATGGACGGTACTGCGAAGGCCATCTTATCGGCCTTGACAGAGTTTGTAAATTACAATGCAATGTGGCAGTGCCACGCACAACCGCACCCCTGCTCAGCATTGAGGGGGGCGAGCAAATGTATATATAACAAAACCCAACGGAGCGAGCGACAGCGAGCTATGCTGCGAGCAATATAACGGAAACCAGAGGAGTGAGTGACACAACGCCCAGAGGGGAGAGGTGTGAGCGAGCGACAGCAGGCGATATGCTGGGAGTGAAATAAACTGTCACGTATGCAGTGGGCTTTTTTCCCCTCTTCCACCATGGTGAAGCAATGCATAGAGCTGGAAATTTATGGGCCGACTGCTTTGCTTTATCCTGAATAGGCTATACCTACCTGTGAGGCAAGATACGATGCAGCTTGATTGGGGTACTGCAGTAGGAATCGGGGCCCCGCATGGCCTGGGCGACTGTAAGTCGCCGACCTCACCTTACAGGCGCTCTCCGTCCTTGCCGTTTTAACGCAGACCGCACAGGACACACAACCAGCACCAAGGAAGCAGCTCGGCCCCCATGTTCCACATTGACAGAACAACAGGTACTGTTGGCTAAGTCTTGTCAGTACCCGTCCTCGGTCATGTCGGTGACAGAAGTCATTTCGACACGGTATTTCGGTTTGGAATAGTTCGCCGTCGACATAGCTGCGCGTGCCCCGTGTCAGCTTGCAGATTGCATGGTGATTGTGACGTCGGTCACCTGAGGGAACTTCATCACCACACCGCTAGAGGAGGCACCGAAGGACGCATTCCCGTGGCAGTTCTTTGTAGCGCACGTCAGTATTCGATGTCAGATGTGCAGAATGCGCTGCGCGGAATCGGCTGGGTCACCACTGTCTGCTGGTGCTGCTGATAACGATCACGGAGTCTGCGTCGGCGTCGTCGGACTATGTGGATAACGAGTCCGGAAGAGATGAAATTGACGGTCAAGGTGCATCAGCTCGCTGAGTCTCTTACTGTACAGGCCTTGAGATCCGGACGGCCTGCTAGAGACCAAGTCTAAACGCCGACGGTCCATCGGCGTTTGCAGCAGGTCCCTCCACATGCCGGATTGCGGAAGCAAAATTTTGAGACGTTGGCTCTGATTGTCTTGAGAAGTGCCACATACGATGCAATGAGGTTGCGATAACGCCGACAACATTTCCGGCCATGCATACCACCCAGGACAACTCTCCTCAACTTTACATGGCCACGGACTTCTGTCCCAGAGCGGGACCAGTTGGTTGGTTACTGGGCTGGCGGCTGTCCTGGCTGGCAGTGTGCTGTGTGGTGCTGCTGGCTAGGCTCGGTGCTGGATGCCAGTCGTCGGACAGGCTGCAAGGCATTGATTGTGCAAGGCTGGCCACACCTCTTTCGTCTTCCACACAGCAAGCCGTGAGTGGTCCGCGACAGCGACGACGAGCATAGTGCTGACATTGGCCCCTTCGACGACGACAACCCCGCGTTCCCGAAATCGTTTATCCCGTCTTCCGTCGCGTTCCACAAACCCCGACCAAAAAAAAATCGACGCCGTTCTACTCTGCGTGCCCTCCCTCATTCCCCCATTCCTTTCGACAACTCCACGAACGCAACTTGTCATTTCTCGTCTCTCTCGAATTCTTAATCGCCCAGCAAAATGACCGCCGCCCCTAGGAAGCAGTCGAAGACCTACAAGGTCCCCAAGCGCCCTTACGAGGCTGCCCGTCTCGACGCCGAGCTCAAGGTGAGCAGCAAGCAGAACGCGAGGGAGGATGGAGACAGGCGGCGCGGAGACGGCATCTCAGGCGTGGAACGATACGCGTCCGCCTTCGTGGTCGATCTATTGCCTCACGGAGATGGTGACTTCAGCGAACCAGGCAGTTTGGAGGCGGGTTGGCGCAGTTGTTCTCCTGCCCCAAGTCGTCACCCCATCCTCCCCTTGCGCTCTGAGGCTTGCCGTTGAACTCGACTAACATCTCACAGCTCGCCGGCGAGTACGGTCTCCGCAACAAGCGTGAGATCTGGCGCATTCAGCTTACCCTCTCGAAGGTGAGATTTCCGAAAGGAGATATCTCCAAGGCACCCCTAACCCCAGATCCGTCGTGCTGCCCGTGAGCTCCTCAAGCTCGACGACAAGGACCCCAAGCGTCTCTTCGAGGGTAACGCCCTTATCCGCCGTCTTGTTCGCATCGGTGTGCTCGACGACTCGCGCATGCGTCTCGACTACGTCCTTGCCCTCAAGACCGAGGACTTCCTTGAGCGCCGTCTCCAGACCCAGGTCTTCAAGCTTGGCCTCGCCAAGTCGGTTCACCACGCTCGTGTCCTCATCCGCCAGCGCCACATCCGCGTTGGCAAGCAGGTCGTCAACGTCCCCTCGTTCGTCGTCCGTCTCGACTCGCAGAAGCACATCGACTACTCGCTCAAGTCGCCCTACGGTGGTGGCCGTGCTGGTCGCGTTAAGAGGAAGCGCGCGGCTGCCGCTGAGGGCGGTGCCGACGACGCCGAGGAGGACGAGGAGTAAGCATCGCTTAGCCCAAAATCGCTGCTTTCCTTAGTGGTCTCTTTGTACATTGCGGTGGTAGCAATATGCATTGCTGCCGGACACGCGTTGGGGAGGGCGCAAGCAGCTGCGAGAACTGAGCACCAGGACTTCACCGATAACACCCTCCGCCGTCGTTGCTCTGCTGGCACAGCCACACGCGACATGAGACTGACATACAAAGCTATTGACATGAAGTACAACAATCAAATCCTTTGCTGGACCATTGCCCATCCTCGGTCGACAACGTGGCCGACTCTCGATGCCACCCCGCGGTTATCTCTGTTGTTGACGTCCTGGTCGAGACGGTCGACAACGAGCGCAAATAGAGACCGTTCCCTACCGAGGGTTAGGCAGAAAGCGGACTTGGCAAGACTGGCGTGAGCTTCGCATGCGCTTGAGATCTCACAATGAGAATGTCTTTCTGGGTAGCGCAAAGTGCTCGGCTGTAGAACCTCGTCGTGCGTGACGCACCCGAGCCCGGCCTGCGCTGTACGTGTACTCGACCGCCTGACACAACCAAGAGTACAGCAGCAGCGAGCGACGCGCATCCAGCTGACTACCCGCAAAATAGTATGGTATCTTCAGGGCTGTGTGAGCAAAGTTGATGAAAACATTCAGGTAGATGGTGTCGTGTAGGTTGTGGTCCGTGTCAAGCTGAATGTTAGTTGCGTGAAGATGTCGCCACCCACATAGGCTACGTGGTTGCGATTCTCCAGCTGTCTAATTCTGTTAGCCTCCCGAATGGACGTGCTGCTCACCGGCTCAGCCAGCCGACAAAGTTCTCCCCTCTATTGCGATTCGTACGGAGCGCAAAGGACTGTCGCGCTTCTAAGGCTGTCAGTGTCTGCGATACACCGCCATCTCACGCCCTGCCATCAAACGGTCGAGGTCGATGCTGAAGTCGAGCGTTCGCGTGTCAATGAGGAAGCCGCAGTATGGGAAGTCTGCAATCAGTCTCCTGATATCGCTTGCACAACTTACAGCAACTTCCATTAGGCGTGACCCCTGCCACAGGAGCGGCTTGACCACCAGATGACAGTTCAAACGAAAGCAGTGTCTTTGACGCCGCGACAAACGCCCCGTACTCGGGGAACCCTTGAGACATTGTGTGGACAAAACGTCGAGCCGCGTTGTAATCATCTGTGATGAGAAGGAAATCGTCGATATATCGCAAGAGGCGCTATTGGTTAGCTCAATGTATGCAATGCTACCTACCGTTCCGGGACGGCGAGTCCAGGGAAGGTATTCTGCCTCCATGAAAGAGTAGAAGAAGGAACACAACAGGCTGCTGATCTTAGACCCTTGAGGGATACCGGTCTTTTGACGATAATACTTGTCGCCCACCTGAAGTGTCAGTACGGTAAGCATTCGAGACTCACCTTCCACACGTTCTGTTGAATGTGGGTGCGAAGAAGATCCATACACGCTGTGCGACTAATCTCCTGTGGTCGACACTGGATGTCAATACAAATTCAATGGAGGGGTCATACCAGATCGACAACAACTGCGTTGCGAAGTGGCTCAGCCAGGTCCTTTGCCTTCTGCTCAAACTGGAACAGGTTTTGGTCAGCAACGGTGGCCCGCGTCTTGAAGAGGCGTCTCGCCGAGGCTTGCGAGGCCTTGCTTGCGGGAGGCAGGAGGAGGCAGTAGAGCATAAGACAGTAGTCATGATTCTGATCTTAGCGGTCACGTTAGCCACACCCTCACTCACCTTGTCCAGCAAGGACTCTACGACCTGCAGAACTTTGTCTTGCTTAATTGTGTCGAATGCCGATTTGATATCCATCTTCACAAAGTATAAACGTGGGCTATCGCTCAGCGTTTGGGTGGTAACAATGGGCACTCACACTTTGCCATGCTGTCGTAACAGCTCTTGCTTAAGTTCACATACTGGGGCAAAGATTTCATTTGTTCCAAAGAGACACGAGCCCAGGGATGCCCTTTTTCGGTTCAGATCGTAAGTGACTCGCAACTTCCTTGATACATACTTTCTCGAAAGTCAGAACCTGATGTATTCCCCGCAGCACCTGATTTGCAGAGACAGCCTTCTGTCCTGGATTACGTGCTTGTTTATCCTTTGCCGTCAGTCCTCCGAGCCAGCAACCAGCCTCACAATGGATCTGCCGAGATTGACGATAGGGCGGAACCCAGAGGGTTTAGGAATCAGGCGAACAGCACTTGTCCCGAGTGGCCCCTCTGCCATATGATGTTGACCCTAGTTCGTCAGACAACATTTATGACAGTACTCACATCATCAAGTTCCTCGAGAAGATCGTTCTGAAGTTTCTCAAGATGAGGCACAACCGCCGTGGACCAGGCCTCATGACTGTAATAAACTGTCTCATAACGAGTTGCAGCGGTCTCCGTTACATAGAATGAAGCCTGTCTGGTCAGTGTGTCCACAAGTTTGTGCGGGGATTAACTGACCCGTAGGAGGGGAATGAGGAAGTGTTCAAAGAGCCAGTAGATGATGTGCTCAACCAGCTTTCTTCGTTTCCATGCTTCCTGCGGCGGCACTCTCAATCCTTGGCCGAGTGCGAGCCAAGTAAAGCCGTTTACAGATATGCCTTGAAGTAAACTGTGGAGATTGATAGGCTCAAACATCTTCGCTCGAACAAGAGTACGAGCGGCTAGGGGTCAGTGAGACAAGTCTCGAATGGCTCACATCTGGAAACCGCTTGAAAGTTCTTTTCGCCGCCAAGTGTTGATGCGGGCAGTAGAGCTCGCAACACGGAGGTGACGAAGCGACAAACCTGGTGTCAATGATAAGTAGGAGCCGTTATCTCACCTGTGCCTGCGGGATAGGTTCCACAGAGGCTGGTGCAGATTCAGTGGTCTCGGCCAACATCGTGCTCTCATCCATGTTATCAGCAACCAGGGTTCGAGGGTAGGTATCCTGTCATTAGTGCTGACAATGCTTGCAACACACGAGATCAACATCCTCCTATACGGGTCAGCAGGTTCACTCTTATCACGCCCTACCAATCTCTCCAGACATCTTCGTAGCATGGCTCGGTAATCCATTTTCTGATGCCGAACCACAATCTTATGTATCACGGGCAGCATCGCCTCCACACGTCCCATATTTCCCTTGACCTGATCCCACGGGGACGCTGAAGGAGGGGCAGAAGAGTTGGCCATACTGGGGAATATATCCGCCAAAAGCGTCAAGCTTGATTGAACCGATTGGACTGAAAAAGGATCGTCGGTTACCAGGAGCTTGTTTAGGATATCTACAAGTCAGGCGTGAATGTCAAAAGCACCTACGTGACTTTGGAAGACCATAGAGGAGCCTTCCCTGCCCGTCTCTCTGCGGTCGGCCATAATAGATTCGCTGTCGAGATATATTGGCCCCCGCAGCGCTACGATTAGAGCCACACGACCATATCAACAACTTACCTTCCTTTTGTTGGTCGTCTGCGTGCTTGGTCCGGCTCATCCGACTTTCGCTTTCTGGTGTGCTTCCCCGGATCGTGCATATCGTACACAGGCGGGCCACATATTTGCAGGTAGCAACTGTTTTCCAAGGCCAAAAACAACGAGTTGTGCAAAAAAAGATGGCGAAAAGCGGCGTCGCCGAGCCTGAGATCAGTTCGCCGAGGCCTCAAGATTCAGTTACCTTGATCGTAAAACTTGCCAGGGTTGGCCTAGGAGTACCGAACTGGGGCTCCCGACTCTGGGCTTCCGATCTGTATGACAAGAGTCATGAAATCGCGGCAGTCGATTCTAGACAATCAGAGGCCTATAGGATAGCGGAGACATACGTTGCAAGCGTTCAGCAAAACATCATTCCGCCCACCGAGGTCATTCAGGATGCAATCAATCGCCTCTTGCTGAGTGCCGCATGCCACGTCTTCTGACGGGAGCGGAGTCAAAGAACGAGGAGCACAAATAGTACTGTACAGCAGATGATGATACTCGTCCGGGTCAGAATGATACACCAATTCCTTGAACGACGCGAGGTAGCTCTTGAGGGGCACAAGCTGTGGGTAGTATTCTGATAATGTCTTGTGACGGAACGACCGAATATCTGCAGTCAAATCTTGCAGAGGACCTGTTTCCTTTCCCATTTTGACGGTCATGGCTCCCACTTCCATCGAGTCGAGGGAATCCGAACAGGTGTGAAAGGTACAGACGCCGTTTTCTTTGATTTTGACGAGGCTGGCAAAAGGTAAACAAGCAAACAAGGTCAGTCGCGGTGGTGGAGGTCAAAAGTGGAGGCGTCAACGCATAACGCATGCAAGAAAAAACAAGTTACGTAATTTTGCCCGCCCCTCCTAGCTCCACACTGCCGTCCGCCTGTTCAGTAGATCAGTAGTATGCTCGCAAGATCGCAAACCTCGTCTTGTCATCATTTGCTAGCGCGGCCCGATTCATGTCTTGGCCAGGGTGAAACCCTATCGTACACCGGCCCCTCTGTATCCGTGATCCGTGATCTGCCCCACATCGCTATCGTATGTTGAATGTTGAACCTCAGAACCTCATACAGGACGGGGAAAAGGTCGGAGCGCCGACCAGATAAAAGCTGGCGCGCTGGAGACTGGCATCTGGTTGTGACAGCCCGTCGATGGTCATATTGCATGTTCAATATCCGTGCTAGATCGCGAGACTGTCAGCCAAGAACCCCATTTCACTTTGGATGCGCCTATGACATCATTCATTCGGCTCGGAGGGGGTAGTATTTCACTGTTATCGCTGGACCCTGACATTGATTGCCTTGATCCTGCGATCCTGCCTTATTAGAGTCCCACGTCGCCAGGCCTCCAGATGCGCAGGAGCACTGCAGCCAATGGATTTGGAGAGTGCTCATGTCGGCGATGGGAAGCGCATGTTTGTTAGTCTGTAGATCTGCAGATGCTACTCTCACATCTCTCACTGATGGGGATCATGTGGGTCAATTGCCCACTGTCTGTGGCACGTGGGTGTTCTTAGGGGGGAACTCATGAACTCAACTCGGGACCCGATGCTTAGCTGAGCGGTGTTGGCATTTGTTGCGTGTGTATCTTCGTTCCACCCCCAAACCAGAGGTTTGTACCAGAGTTCCCTTAACGACAAGCTGTGAGCGGGTCTGTGTGACCCGCCCCGATTGGCGGCTTCGGCGTCCTTGCTCGGTGTGGGGCATTCCCGCCGGCTTGCATTCAGGGTTCAAAACGCTCGTGACTAGGGACAGAGTGACGACGACCACTGCATAGCTGCATGCCAGTCGACACCTGTGCTATGCGGCCAAGAAGCCAAGGGATAAAATCGCGCTAGTTGCTATGCGTCAGGCAATCAGGCAGATGAACAGAGGCGACTGTGAGATCGTGAGAGGTACAGAGGCACACGATGATCCACCACGCTGACCCGAAGGATGG
Source organism: Apiotrichum domesticum (assembly GCA_001599015.1). NCBI lineage: Eukaryota > Fungi > Basidiomycota > Tremellomycetes > Trichosporonales > Trichosporonaceae > Apiotrichum > Apiotrichum domesticum. The sequence goes on from BCFW01000012.1 coordinate 292,237, forward strand.
TTCTGTTGTGGGGCTATGAGAGTGTCCGCGGAGCATGACCCCCCCTCCCTGCTCCCAGAGGATCGAGAGGGACTTGGATGAACGGTCCGAGGCCGCAAGCCCTACAGTACATGACAAAACAGGCGATGCACTCGGCTAGCATGTTCCATACCCACACCCCCCGCTCTCGTTCCACTCAGGCTCCAACGGCCGAGCACCCCCACCAAGTACCCAGTACCCAGTACCCATTCCCATCCTCGCCGTCATCGAACTGATATCTTCCTCGTCACTTCACACCCAATTCTACTTCTGTTTCTCTTTCGTCCCTATCACTCTCACACATCCACAACAATGTCGAACAAAGACCACCCCTCCGCCAAGGCTCCGCCCAAGATGATGGTAAGTGGCGCACTCCACATTGACAGTTATCTTATCGCGACCGTCGCTGACAAATGCCCAGCTCAACGTCGGCAACCTGCCGCCTAAGCAGAAGGCGGAGCCCAACAGGGTGGTGAGTTTTAATCGACTGTGTGTGTGCAATGCTGATTGAGAAGGCGTATCCTCGCACTCCCACCCGTGTCAACCCTAGTACGTAGACAGCAGGTGCTATGGAGAGCCAGCTACCTTTCGATTGGTGGATGTCGCTGACATCAAGACCAGCCCCCTTGGCCCGCCTACCGTGGCTACCACGAGTACTCGTTCGCTCACGTATGTAGTTGGACATCTTCTCTCAGCGTGCACGTGTGATGACTAATATGTGTAGGCGACTATGGGCGTTCGTCTGCCAACCATCCTGAACAAGGCTATCAACGACGTCTACCACACTATCAACGAGGAATGGGACGAGGAGCGCATCGTTGACCTTGTCAACTGTGTCGAGCGCATGCAGCAGCTCATGGACGACCTGCAGAACAACGCTAAGCTCAGGCCAATTGCCGACGACGGTGCGGGCGATGTTGCGCTTTGGAACAAGGTATGTACAGGCAGCACTGTAATTCCCGACGGACTCTGACGCTGCAGGAAATCGCCAAGTACTTCCGCGGCAAGGACTTTATGAACGCGCCTTGGCTCTTTGCTGAGGCGTACAAGTACCGTCGTCTCAGGGAGTGCTTCTCGCTGTCCAAGTACTGGGTCGACTATGGTGAGTGACCTTTTCTGCTCTTACGTTGTCGTGAAACCTTTGCTGACCAACACAGATGTCTTCTTCCGCCAGAAGTGCGACACCTTCTCGCGTTCATCTCAGGCCGTTCTCGAGCTGTCCACCCGCTTCTCGGAGCCTGTGACTTTCGAGGGTTTGAGCGAGGAGGAGAAGAAGAAGAAGGAGCGCCTTCTGTTCCTTGAGCTTACTCAGAGTACGTTGCGGTCTCGGGCGGGGCAGACGGTGTTCTCTTGCTAAACGTGCAGTTTGTCTGTGGGGAAACTCGACCGACCTGTCGCTGCTTATTGACATGACTGAGGAGGACATCAAGAAGCTCCAGTCGACTGGTGGCGAGCACCTTGCGTCGACTGAGAAGAACATTCTGGGCAACAACCTCCACGACCTGGCTGATTATGTTCTTAGCCTCAAGGGCGGCCGCATCGACTTTGTTCTCGACAACGCCGGATTTGAGCTGTACTGTGACCTTGTCTACGCCGACTGGCTCATTCAGAGCGGCATCTGCGACAAGATCATCTTCCACGGCAAGCGCATCCCCTGGTTCGTTAGTGACGTAACGAAGAAGGACTGGAACTGGTGAGTTACAAAACGCGAGGTAGAGCAGCGTCTCACAACAGGCTGCTTAACACCGCTGTTTACGGCCACCTCTTCGACACCGCGTCGGACGATGAAGTGGAGACTTTGCGCATTATGGGTCGCCGTTGGAAGGAGTACGAGCGTCAGGGCAAGTGGCAGTACCAGGGTGAGTATAACCAGTCACTATAAGATGGCAACGGCTCACACTCCAGCTCACCCCTTCTGGAGCACTGGATTCTCGTTCTGGGACCTTAACAACGAGGCGCCCGATCTCTTCCAGTACATCTCCGAGTCTGACCTGCTCATCTTCAAGGGCGACCTCAACTTCCGCAAGCTCTCGTACGACTGCCACGTTCCCACTGAGGCGACCTTCATGCAGGCCATTGGGCCGATGGCAACCGATGCGGGCGCGCCCCCCATTTGCTCGCTGCGTACCATCAAGTCGGACGTCATTGCCGCCATTCCCGAGGAGGTCGCCACCCGCCTCGACGAGGAGGAGCCCGGATGGAAGATCTCCGGCAAGTATGTGAGTATCAAATTGACGACGTGTGGAACCAGTTGGGGACTTTCCTAACTCTCAGGCACTTGTGCTTCTCTCGCCCGGCGACAAGAACAAGAAGTAAAAAGCCCAACAAGGCGCGGTTGTTGCCGACAGCTAGCGACTGTTTGTTATCGTTGATAGTGTTCATTTTGTAGCGATTCCTCATGCAAATCTCAGGATCGAGTAAGGCTCCAGATTACACTGTTACATCTAACACTATTAAATTACCGAGCCTGTCAATGATGGAGGCATCTTAGTGTACAACTTGGAAATGATAACATATTGGGAGGAATGTCGTTCATAAGGCCTCTGCGACCGCTGTCACAGCCTGCTTCGCCTTGTCGCGTACGCGTTTCATCTCGAGAAGGGAGGCGTAGCTCCATGTCAGATCCCTTGCCCCGCGCTGGCGACCGGTCTTGCGATCAATTTGTTCACTCATTCGGCCGTTCTGAACGGTGCGTGCGGCAGCGACTACGAATGCGTCGCCCACTTGTCCCAGCCGACGTAATGCGGTAAGAAAACGCGGCTCTCCGACTAATGTCGCGTTGCCGTAGACATCGAAGCCCAGGTCGTGCCAGAATGCTGAGCATTCACTCATGTCGATGCGGCCAGCACGCGCAAAGTCGAGCTGTGCGGCGTACAGCACGTGAGCGACGGAAAACGTGGCAATGTACCACGGGTTCCCTCCTGAGAAGCCGATCCCATCGTAGACGTCTCCTTTGTACCGCCCGACGAGCCATCCGTCTACCCATCGCCCGCGGTTGATTGGGTATTTGAAGGACAGCACAAAGGCGCGCAGAGTTGCAAGCACAGAGGGTGTAGCCGCGCCCAGTTCAATCTCCGAATCGTTCGTGGTGCCACCGGCATGGATCACAGTAAGCAGTGTGCCGGCGTCGAGACCTGTGCGGCCGTTGGGTGTGGGAATCGAGGCATTCCAAATACCCCGGCCCTTGGCATACTCGTTGATGCGCTTGGCAACCTCGCCCGCTTGGAAGGTATAAAACGACGCAGCCTTTGCGTCCCCGAGGCGCCAGGCAAGCCCCGCTCCGGCCTGGAGTGCTCGGCGGGAAAGAGCATCGCCCCATAGGTGGTAACCGTGGGTTTCCTCCCAAAGATCAAACCCAGTGAAGTGCCACGAGTTTGCGACCTCTTCCAGGTCGTTCTTGATAACGCTGCCTGGGCGGCGGAGCGACATGGGATCGTAAAGATGCGTCGCGACATAGTTGATATCGGCGACATAGCCGCGATCGAGAAGCCAATGGGCATAAGGAATGAGCGCCAGAGCGCGGAGGGCCGGTCCGTCGCGTTGAGGCCGCCCCCAGGAGCCGGTGAAAGGGTGGCCAGACGTGGTGAACTTGGGCTCTGAGAGACCACCAGTCCAGAGATTGCCACTAGGGTTTGCCGCGGATTGAATAACAGCCTGGGCTTCGACATACGAACGTACGACACCCTCCAGGAGCGGATGAGTATGATTATGTCGTGTGACCTCGCTGGAGATCTCCCAAGGACGATAATACCGGTCAGAGAGGAGCATGGGAAGTAGAGACGAGATGGTGAGTGCGGCATCACGGGTCCAGGTGTACTGCAGCGCCGTAAGTCCCCGAACGGCTCTCCTGGCTACGCCACCGCCGCACGTACGTAGTAGTCGGGTTCGTCTGGTCCACCAGTGCTGGGAGAGGCCACAACAATGCCGTCCCGAGCTCCGGCCGCGGGACCAATGTTGGCAAGCATCGCCCGAAGCGCTGTATGCGCCTCGGCGCGAATCCAGTCGTCGACACTGGCCAGACGAGTCGAGACGTTTACCCGGGTGGCGGGATAGTAATACTCGCGTGTGACATGCGGAAGTTGACTGACGACGTACGCCGCACAGAGGATGAGAGTCAACACCTGGAGGACGCGGGTCGAGGTAGCGGTCCATCGGTCTTTGCAGAGGTCGCTTTCGCCACCAGCTGGTTCATTGTGCGGTGGCTTCTCAATGAAGCCAGCCTTGAAGGTTGGCGGGGGCAACAGCTTGGCTTTCTCAGAGACAGGCGACCGCATTGCCGGCTGTACTCTGAACGGTAGGGGTTTGCTGGGTTGGCGCGTCTCGTCGTTGTATGGAACAGAACGGGCGGCGATGAGAGCACGTAGGTAGGGCGGCGTTCGTGGAGGTGGAGGTGGTGGGGCTGTACGGTGGTTAGTACTCGTATATCTAACACGCGAGATGGGTTGTTCAGAACCACAAGTCATGAATCGATGTCAATGGGCAAGTGGAAACAGGAGCTCGGGAGGCGATCCCGCATGGATTGTGGCGTGACAGACGTGCAAGACGTTGTGTCAAGTGGAAGAAACTGACCCCCTCAGGTTCAGGCTCCAGTCACTCGAGGTCTGTAACTCACACATGTGATTCTCAAAGTCGTCAACCATGATCCAGAAGCGCGGTCGCGGTCGCCTGGAGCGATGCGACGGAATGCACGACATGGTGAGTGGCGGGGAAACGCTGGCAGTGGTGGGGAACAGTGGTGGAGGGCTCTTTGGGGTTGGGATCTTGGTGGCGATGTGGTATGGATGTTCAGTGGGGCTGTGGCGCGACGAAGCCAGATAAAAGATGGGACATGGAGCACGGCCGGTGCAGTCCTAATAATGTCTGAACAGAGTCCTCAGCAACTTTGTTGTGCATCGAGGTAGCCTGAGCAGGACATGTGTCTCTCCAGCTTGTGGATTGTGGATCGTGGAGAGAGAACCCAGAAGGCGAGTGTGTGGTGTGCACGGCAGTTTGAGACCGTCTCAGGGAACACTGGTGGCTGAAGTAGGGAGGAGGGTGGTTCGGTCCGTTTTATCTTCAGTCCGACATAATCGGTTCTCTGTGGCGCTGGCAGGCAGAAATCAAGATGAAAGACCAATGTATCAGGCGCGGAGAGTATGTGAGGTACCAGAAGACACAGACAGTCGATGTGGTCGGGGATCGAGGAACCTCGTCACCTACATCGAAATGCCAGCCTCGATCAGCCCTCGTCTGCCAAAGCACGGGACTCCACGACCACTACAAACAGTGTACGACATGCCACAGCATAGCCGTGGCCCATGACAGGCCGCGGCTTTTGCTCCTATGATGCCATGAGGCCATGGATAGTGCAGTCGAATGCAGTTGTCATGTGTGCGTGTCCTGCACATCCACATTCACATGATCCCACACCACAAGGAGGGATCGGACCACGCCCAGATAAAGGCACTGACTGTGGAGTTGTCGGAGCAGAGTGGGGCCGCACGGCTGTCGTACCAGACCTGGTCGTGGCGATCGCCCATTTCAACGGTGACTTCTAAGCTCCAGGTCCCCTGGCCCCCTGGCCGCAGGCCCGCGGCGTATGGAGTGCCGCACAGACCAGGCATGAGGGAAAGCTGTGGTGAATATATGCAACTAGTTGTTCACTTCAGTCGGCACTGGCGCACTGGCACTGCATGCCACTGTAGCACAGCAGCTAGCAGCCCAACATCAGACTAGTTCTGGCAGACGAAACGATGGCTAATGTAACTCTCCGCCGCAGAGCCGTGATCTTCGGATTCCCACCTGCAGAGATCTCCGTCGCGGATCCTCTGACGATCAAGATCTCCGCCTGCTCCGCACGTCGATCCTAATCTGTCGTATTCATATGTGCATATGTGTCCTTCTTGTCATGCTGCTCCAGGCCTCAAAGGCTGACGGGCGTCGTGTGCGCCTGGGCGCGAGTCTAGCTCACTTATCCTGCAGGCGCAGCTTTGACAACATCCCACACCCTCACCAACCCAGTTGTTCCTCGATGCACATGTGCCACCTGTGCAGTCCGGAACCGATGCATGATACACGTCTAGCTATTCTCTGCTGCCGTTCTACTTTGACGCCGAGGACGCCGAGTCCATGACGTCCTCACCCTCCTCGACGAAGCGCTTGAGCTCCTTCCTCCACGGCTCCCATGCGCCGCCATACTTCTTCAGAAGGCTTCCAAGCTCCGAACGCTGCTCAATAATCACCTCCGGCAGAGGTCCCTCGTCAGTGACGGCCCAGACGTCATTGAACATCTCGCCGAGCTTAGGCTTGGGGAGCTTCTCAGAGCGGCTGAACGTGCGCAGCACCTCCTTCTTGTAGGCAGCAGCCATCTCCTTCTCCTCAGCCTCCGTCCACCAGCCCTGCGACACGAGCCATGCACGGTAGCGCGAGATAGGGTTGTCTGTTGTGTCAGAAGAAGACTACTGTTGATCTTGTCCGCTCGCAACTCACCAACGACGGTCCACTCCTTGACCTCCTCAATGGGGCGGTATGCGCTCGAGTCGTCTGATGTCGAGTGGTGTCCGACACGGTAGGTCATTGCCTCCACGAGAACGCCCTTCTTGCCCTCGACAGCGCGGCGGCGCGCCTCGCGGGTCGCCGCGAGGACGGCGAGAGCATCGTTACCGTCGACACGGATAGTGTCCAGGCCGTACGCCGGGCCACGGGACGCGATACCGTCTCCTGCGTACTGGTCGATGACGGGAGTGGAAATGGCGAAACCGTTGTTGCGGCAGAACCAGATGCAGGGACCACCAAGAACGGCGTTCATGTTGAGAGCGGCGTGGAAGTCACCCTCGGACGCAGCACCGTCACCGAAGTAGCATATGACACAGTCACCCTGCCGGGACTCGTCCGCCTTGAGCGCGTACGCCGCACCCGCGGCCTGAGGAAGCTGGGTCGCGAGGGGCGACGTGATAGTGTGGAAGCCGAGATCAGGGGCGGTGTAGTGGACTGGCATCATGCGACCCTTGCTGCTGTCGTCGTCGATGTTGCCAAAGCACTGGCCCATCATACGCGAGAGCGACATTCCGCGGTAAAGGAGCGCAGCCTGCTCACGCTGTCATGTTAGCGAGTGATATATGTCCAGCAACCTACGTATTGACCGAAAATTTCGTCCGACGAGTGCATGGCAGCTGCACTTCCCACAACAGCGGCCTCCTCTCCGGCACACTGCATGTAGAACGAGATACGGCCCTGGCGCTGCGACTGGTAAAGGACGTTGTCCACCACGGGGATGAGGGCCATGGACTTGTAACTGTGGGTCAGAGTCAGAACAGTGATAGGTTAAAGGGGCAGTCACCCCCAGCTGTGACATACATCTTGAGCGCCTCCTCCTTGGTGATCAGAGGCACCTTGCCTCCGCGCACAACGCGTCCCTCCTCGTCAAGAACACGGTAGGTGGGAATGGTCTGAGGTCGATGTCAGTACGGCTTGCCAAGATGATCTTCCCGTCGTCCTCAACCCACCTTGGCGACGGCATTGAAGAAGCCCTGCTCGGCAGTCCACCACGACTCGTGAGCACCACGCCTCAGCGGGCTCGACATGCGGCCGGCGCGCGCGGCACGCTCTGCCTGCGACTCGGGCACGTACACCAGCGAGCTGGGGTCACGGGGACGGTCAACATTCGGGTCGTCCATGGAGCTCAGCATGAGCTTGTTCAGCGCCGGGACGGGCGTGAAGTGCGGCAGCGGGGTGGGCTTGCCGATCGGCGCACCGGCCGTGGTGTGGTGCACGACCGGAAGGTTGGGCGGGGGGCCCGTGATCTGGAGAGTCAATATCGATACGAGGACAACGGCCCCGAAGCCGCTGAACATCTCCGGGACGCCTGCTACTCACAAGAGACCTCTCACCGCGGGGTGCGGTCGTCACCACGCGGGGGATGCGAACTCGGCGAAGCATTCTGGGCTATGGTGTAGAGGGAAAAGTGTTGAGCATGCACAGAGATGCAATGGAAGCAGCTATTATGAAGGCTGCATGTGATGTGCATACAGTAGTGGTGTTCATGCCGAGCGCGCGGAGCTTGCTCAAGCCGACCAGTGATCCGTACAGTCCACAGCAGTACATCGGTATCACCTGGTGACCCGCAACACGAGATGCCCAGCCAAAATGCAGTGGGACATGGTCCGAACCGACGTCATTGCATGCGCCGTTCCGGATCTCACGCCGGACCCACCACTTTTCGCTGCTCGGCGTCTTTGCAGCTTCCCCAGTCACAGGATGCGGGGCCACTCATATTCTCAGGGTCACTCCACTCTGTGGGGTGTGTCCAGCCGTCCAATGGCCAATAATGCTGCTATCAATGTGTCGCGGAATGGGCCATGGTCCTCGATGCACGCACTTGATTCACAAGTTCATGGCTGCAATCTGCGACAACCGGTGATCTGGGCCAGCCTGTGCGCACTCTGCTACAGACAACGGTGTACATCGCGTTCAATCTCGTTATATAAATACTGTACACTACACACATCCTGGCCTTGACAGCCATGATCTTCTCAATCTCCTTGTGGAGAGGGCGTTGCTACGTGTCGGTCGACCGTGTACTTCTTGGCTCAGAAGTCACACGCACAGACCCTCTTCCCTTCTTTCCTAATATCTTGTAGCTTTTGTTTACGCGCGTGCCATGGTTCCCTCCTCCTCCGCCATCCGCCATATGTAGAGAATGACAAAGGTCGCCACACCAATAGCGGCCGCGATGGCGAGTGTGAATGCCCAAGGGACTTCGAGGCGCTGGGAATCCTCCTCCTCTTGTACCGTACCAAGAAGCGGTTGACGTTCAGCGTCTCCAACCTCCCGGTAGAGCATGGGAGGGGGTAGAGAGTCCGCCTGGGGGCTCATACGCTCGTAATCCTGACCAGCAGCAACCGCAGAAACGTTCGACGATCCCGCAGCGCGCGCGACCCCACTGTCATCGGCGAATGGGTTCTCGGGTACAGGACCTGGTGCTCCGGTGTAGCTTCCCACTGAGTGTCGCACGCGCCGGCCCGAGGACGACGAAGATGAGCGCTTCTTTCGTGGCACATCTGCTGGGACGAGGGACGTCATCACTCGACCAGGGAATGGTGAGGACGCGGAGAGACGGCGCCCAGTAGGAGGAGGGTCGACGAATGTTACAGGCATCGTAACAGCTGGGGCTACGGTGTGTGATGGGCGGCTTCGAGGGCGCGGCAATACACAAGTTGAGTGTGTTGATTGATCAAGGGTGGCGAACTGATCTCGCGATTGGGCAATCTCTGCGGCAGCGCTGATGTTTCCTATCTGCTCTGTCAGTAGTGTTGGCCTTGTGCGGCTCACGCGCTGCGTCTCTGTGGCACTGGATTGATTTGTTTTGAGGTTGCGACGAGTTGAGGGAAGTAGATGGTTAATGTGATACATGGGAAAGTGAGACGTCCTCGTCGGTCCAATGTATGCGGGGGGGCCAGACGAGTTGTGGGGAAGGGCCGAGACCCAGCCCACGAAAGCTTGACTGGCCAGGTGTGCTCGGCTGCATGCGGCCAGGCGGCCAGGCGGCCAGCTGCCAGGCCGCCTCTGTGGATCGCGTGGATCACTGGATCACCGACTCTGCGCGCTGCGCTATCCTGCCTGTTTGCTTCCGCACCACCATGTCTCAAGAGATGTCAAGATTGCAAGAATGCCGATGCTCAGACCCCCCCAGGATCAAGTGGATGTATCAGCAAGGTAACAAGAGATCGAGAGATCTCAAGTGTCATACGCTCAGTGGTCAGGGCCTTCTAGCCTTCAGGCCTTATAAAAACCCCTTTCGACCATTGCGGGTTGTGTGCACCAAAAAGCACGCTCTGTATCTCGACGCATCATGCCACAGACCGAGCACATCTCCGTGCTTTAGCAGCTATGCCCCCACCAATGCCCTTTTAAGGCACCTGGTGCTTCTACTTGTTCGCCGATGCCCTGTCGCAGTGGAGCCCGGAGCCGACAAGCACGCACGCGCACGAGCAGTCAGTCACTCGGCACGCTCGGCACTGTCGCGCCACCCTAAGCGCCCTGGACCTCTCGCCCCTTGGGCGCCAAGAGGTAGCAAGTGATGTTGGAATTTTCGGATTTGACCGCAGCACATGTGCTGCACCAGAACTGGGCAGGCGGTGGGCGCGCTCCCCTTGTCGAGGTGTTCTCCTGTAGTCCTGCAGTTCCGGTGGCCAGTCACAGACTGTCGAGTCGGCAGGATATTTTCCGTCGACTCATGTTTGTGAGCAATGCAGCCTCTGTCGCTGGTATCACATCAACACTCTCATTAATCGCCGACCGAGGACGAGCTCTTCAGAGATCAGGATATTATCACGAACTCTCGGTCGTGGAGGATTTTGCCTGCAATTGTCGCCACTGTTCGATCAATCGCGTCAACAATCGAATCGCGTCGAAAAATACGGCTCCTTGACAGTCCCCAGGCGTGCGGAACGCAACCCAATTCACAATCACGGTCATGTCAGAAAAGAACCCTCTGCCGAGTGACCTGCCGCCGTCGGCGCCGGTGCTGAATGATGTCGAAGGAGGTCGCGTGGGAGTGAGCGATCGTGTTGCTGCCCTGCGAGACGAGCCGTTGGCACCTCCGTCCAGGTCAGAGTCTGTAACGGGGTCTATGGCAACTTTGCCATCTGAGGAGAGCACGAAGAAGTCAAGAAAGAAGGGTATGGGTCGGACAGAGGGTGATTATGGTGAGTCTTCATCGGCGAACTGTGCGGAATCCAGTTGTGCCGTGCGCACAGGCTAAAGCAAATTTCAAAGGAACGATCTGCAAGATATGCTGGTGCAATTGTGCAGGGACGATCACTGACGCTAAGATATGCCTGAAATTCCAAAGAATAACATGTGGATCGTCATGCCAAGTCTTGGTCTTGTTCTCTTCCTTGCCGCCCTCGACCAGACGATCATTGCAACAGCGCTACCCACCATCGCCGAGGTGTTTGATGCGTCTCCCTCCCAGTACTCTTGGGTCGCCACGGTGCGTTGCGAATGTCCCTATGCTCTTGACTCGTTCTAATGACAGGCGTACCAACTGGCGATGACCTTGCTCACACCGGTGAACGGGCGCGTCTCCGACATCATTGGCCGCAAACCCATGTTGTACGCAGCCATTATTGTGTTCACAGTCTTCTCTGCATTGTGCGGCGCTGCAAAGAACATGACTTGGTAAGGATCTTATTAGCAGCTGTGGTATGGGAATTCCGCTCACACCAGGCTCATCACGGCTCGCGCGTTCCAAGGACTCGGTGGCGGCTCGATCATGGGACTGGTATCCATTATTGTGTCAGACATTTCGCCGATGGAGAAGCGCGGCGCGTACCAGGGTATCATGGGCGCGTCTTGGGGTGTTGCAGCCGTCGTCGGGCCCATCATTGGTGGTGCATTGACACAAAAGGTGAGCTCCGGCAAATGTGAATTACAGGCCATCACTGACGTCCAGGTCTCGTGGCGTTGGTGCTTCTACATCAACTTGCCTACGTGCGCCATCGCATTCGTGCTACTGGTTTTCTCGCTGCGTCTCAACAAGCCTGAGGGCAAGACGTTTGGCCAGCTGCGTCACACCTTTGACTTTGTCGGGTTGATACTAATCATGATATCCGGCTCACTCCTGATCGTTGGGTTCAGCTTCGCGGCTGACTACGGGTTTAACGACAAGGTCGCGATTGCGCTGATTGTTGTGGGAGGTGTAGCATTCTTTGCAGCCTGCATAAACTGTGTCTTCACGAAACGCAACGCCGTGATTCCAGCTGTGAGTTGAATCTACATACGCTCAAACACACCTTGGCTAACATTACAGCGCGCTTTCCGCGTTCGTACGACGCTTCTCTTCCTCATCGGTTCCAGTCTGCACGCTGCGGCCTTTATCCCCTCCAACATTCTTCTTCCCCAATTCTTCCAGGGCGTACGCGGTGCGGATGCCATGCAGAGCGGTATCCAGCTTCTACCCTTCGCCATTTTCGTATCCTGGTCGACCGTTGTGGCGGGCCAGATTCAGAGTCGGTTCCGTGTTGTCCGGCCCATCGTTTGGTTTGGCTACGGAGTGGGCGTTCTGGGTTGGGGCCTGCTGTACCATTATTTCCGCTCGACGGTCGCCCTGAGCATGCAGTACGGCCTCCTTGTCGTAGTGGGAATTGGATGCGGCCTGTCGCTGCAGTCGCCGCTCTTAATCATCCAGGCAGCAATGCCGCTCAAGGAAATGGCCGCCGTGACCGCAGCGTGGACGCTCACGCGCTCTCTGGGCGGCAGTGTCGGCGTGAGTGTGTTTACCGCCATTCTCAACACAAACCTCCGCAACCGATTTGCAAAGATCCCTGGGTACGGCACTGAATTCAACGTGCCAACCTCAGCCGCAGGATACGCGGCCATCCATGGGATGCCCGACACGCCGCTCAAGCGTGCCATCCTCGACGCCTTTGCCGACTCGTTCCAGCCAGCGTGGCTTGTAAAGATGGTGCTCTTCGCCGCCTGTCTTATCGTCACAATTCCTACTCGCGCATACTCTATGAAGCGTCCTCGTGGACCGGTGGCCGCCGCCGAGGCTCAGTCCCCGACTGAAGTCCTAGCTGAGGCCGAAGGCGCACCGCCCATCGGCATGGAAACCTCAAGGACCGCCCGTGACGATACTACCGACGAGGACAGCCCCCCTACTCTAGCTGAGTTTCCCGAGAAGGTAAAAGACGAGCAGGACGAGGGTGAAAAGGTTGGATCAACAAAGTAGAGGGGAGATAGACCAAGGGTTCACGCATATTACATCTTACTACATCCCTCTAGTCATTTGGGGTTGCATGCACATTTTGCTCCACACAGCGCGATCTGAGCTGTACGTTATAGCATCACCAAAGACGCGTGTCTACCGACAATAAGTCTGTCTACGCAACAAACAACTTTATACGCCATCCTTCCAAGCCGCCTTCTCTGCGCGCAGATTGCCTTCCTGCTGCTTCTTCTGGTCACCGGTAACCATGCCCGCCACGCTCTCGACCTTGCCCTTCACGCCTTCGAGGGAGGGAACAGGCACAGCGAGGGGTGCATCGCTGTTAGCCTGTTTGTATCGCCACTGTGCGGATTCGTTTGCCATGTTGCCCTCGTTTTGCATCTTCTGGTCGCCCGTCATGTAACCAAACACGCTGCTGGATGAGTACGGTCCGCTGCAGTGACATGACGTTTGACTCACGATTGGGCCTTCGCCTTTCCGGCATCCACGGTTGCCTCGGCCTTGGCGGCCGACTTAGCTGCCGATACCTCCTCCTGGCCCTCGCGCTGATGCTCCTCGCCGGACTGTGCCCATACATCTCCGCCCATGGAGGTTGGAAGGACAGCACCGACGGCTGCCTCGGCCATGCCCTGGGCCGACTACGAGTCAGACGCGCGAGGTCGGGGACGCTGGACTCACCTTCAGCTGACCAGAGATCTGGCTCGGAGCAGGTGGATCGTTAGACATGTTGAGAGTAATAAAAAGGCGGCGAGAGACACAGGGGTGTGTGTACGTTGTTGAGATCCTCGTTCTACGGGGAGAGGAACCTGACAGCAATTCTTGACGCGGATGTTGGCCTCTCTGAACAGGGTGGGGCAGCGGGAAAGGCAATACGTCATCGATTCTCGTCGGATTATTTTCGAAAATGGACCATGTCTGGCCACATTCAACAACCAGATGAAGCTCAATGGTGAACAGACTGCATATCGAACAGCACACAACATCAGGCTTTCCATATTGTACTATCTACAGAACACCACGTCCTGTGGTGTACTTCTACAAACCACCCAATTACTCAATCTACATGTGACTCTACAGGTACTTTACAAAGTACTCCCTTACAATCGAGGTGTGTACGCGACACGATCAGAGCTTGAAAAGGAAGCCCAGCTGTCTGTAAGCCACCGCTCGCTAGCTTCACACTCACGTCGTCAACTGTAAGCTTGCCCAACGCAGTGTCGGGATCGCGGCTCAGAGCCGCATCAGTCATGGCGAGCTTTTTGGCTTGAAGTTGAACAATTTGGTCCTCAATCGAGTCTTGGACCACGAACTTGATGACCTTCACAGGGCGCTTCTGACCCAGACGGTGAATGCGGTCCATCGCCTGGTACTCCGTAGAAGGATTCCACTATGGATTAGTTCGTTCCATCCCAGAAACCAAACCAGATGCTTACCCATGAGTCCATCATGAAGACCATGCTTGCCTCGGTCAAGTTGAGAGCCACTCCACCAGCCTTGAGGGAGATGAGGAAAACCGACACCTGCGTGTTTTTCACTATGGAATCAGCGACAGTCAAGAAATGATCACCCACTGAAATGCTGAATAGTCGCGTCACGTTGCTGGGGAGTCATGCCGCCTTCAAGACGGCAAATGTTGAAGCCTGCGCGCTGGAGGCGGAACGCAATGAGGTCAAGGAAGGAAACAAACTGTGAGAACACGAGGGACTTGATGGTACAGTCCTTGCGACGCAGTTTCTCTAGCTCCTCAACAAGACACTCAAGCTTGGTCGAAGATCTCCATTTCTGTACGTCAGACACATTCAGAATCCACAAAACTCACATCAACGTTCAGGCGAGACAGGATTCCTTGACGTGCAACCTTGTTATTCTCCTCCACGTCAACGGTCTCTTGCTCTAGATCGATGGAGATTTCGATGTGACAAACGGGGCATTCGGGCTGCGCTGTCAGCAGGTGTTAATTAACCAGCACATACCCGATGGCCTTGATTTTGTTGGACTTCGAGGTACTGGCGGATGCACTCGCGATCGAAGAGGTGCTTGCAGGCGGAAACGATTGCGTCCTCAGCCTTAATGTAAGTGGTGCTTTCTCTAATAGCAGTCACTCACAGCATCGTTGCAGATTCTGCAGACAGTCCCTTCATCGACACTCTGAGCCAAAGTACTGGTCTTAGACTTAAGAACCAGATCTGGGTGGCAGGCCATTTGACGCACTACCAATTAGCGATTGCTTGCAAATGTATGTTGTACTCACTGCGCGTAATGAGGGAGAAAATGTTTGAATAGTCTGGAAATCAGTACACAAATGGAATCACGATGTACTCACTGTTGAGAACAGTTCCTTGATCGAGGTAAGTGTTAAACTGCCGACGAGCATTAGTAAAGAGACTGAGGTACAGTTCCTTCTCCTCAGGTGAGAAAAAGTCGCGGCGGACAACGATGGTTCGGGGAGGAAGACCGAGGTCATCAGCACGTTCGAGTTTTGTGCGACTGAGAGGTGAGCGTCGGTTTCCATTATCACCTCACCGAAGCATCATGCGATCAAGTAGGATTTTGAGCTTCTTGAAGGCCATTTTGCCGGGGCCACCTTCCTCGATACCATAACGAGCAATGGGGTGCAGAATCTCCGAGTTCCACAGGGAGACGTGGGCCATGGGGGTGTGCCCGCAACCATCACAATGGCGCTTGTCCGAGAACTGGTGCGATCAGCACAAACTGTCTTGAGTAACAAGTAAGGACTCACTTTCCAGTGGAGAGATTTGCAATCGCACTTCTTGCAGAAGTAGTAACTGGCAAATCAGCCATTTGTTGTTCAGATCAGCTCACCTGAAAGGATCGGCACCCAAGAAGCGGACCAGCGAGTACAACTCGCCGACACGATTCTGCAGAGGTGTACCCGAGAGACACCAACGATACTTGGCTTGAAGAGCAAACGCAGCTTTCGCAGCGTTGGTTGAGCGTTCCTTGATGTTGTGCGCCTCGTCGAGAATGACACTTGAGGTTAGATGTGGCTCCTACAGTACAAACTCACCGATGCCATTCAAATGAGTGCAAAGGGCTCTTCTCGGTGACGAATACATTCTTCTTCCTCGTGCCTTTCTGTTGGCGGCGGAAGGCCGCCTCCAGAGTTCCATAAGAGACCAGAACCTCTCGATCAGCAACGCGACAGTGTTTCACGACTCACCACATCGTACTTCTTCAATTCTGGAACAGCTGCACGGCGTTGGCCATGCCAGAGACAGACCGTAAAGCCCTCCGCATGGGTTTCAATCTCAGATTTCCATTGCATGAGAGCAACAACCGGCGCCACCACCAGGGACGGTTTGCGACGGGGTTCAGACAGCAACAGCGCAATAGTTTGAATACTGATGTCAGCACAAAACACAGTCAAATGCACTCACGTCTTTCCCATTCCCATTTCATCAGCCAACATGCCACCAGCCCACGGGCCTTCCTCCTGTTTCTTCATCCAGTAGAGCGACTCCTTTTGAAAAGGGAGCAGGGTGAGCTTGAGAGAAGGGTGGGCCTCCATAGGGACTGGCTTGATAGGCTCAATGTTGGCCGCAAGGTCACCCCAAACATCTTCCAGTTCTGGATGGTGCTGCAAGTTAGCACCGTGGCAGAGATAACATGACTCACAAGGCAGAGACGGATAAGGTTCTTTTCTCCCTGAGTGAGTTTGCGGCCTTTCTTGGTGGCAAGCTTCTTCTCCTTCGACTTGATCCACGCCGACTCGGCTTTGGAGCGCTGGGTCTCCATCTGAACCGCAGACAACTTCCTCTTGCTGTTCTTTGACCAGTGCTCGGGGATTTCATCACCCTCCTTGCCGTCGAGTCGACGACCCTTGACACCCTTCTTCTTTGTGGACCGTTTCTTCGCCAGTGGCTCATCGTCGGAATCGGGAAAGAGATCCTCTGATTTATCCGCATCAGAGTCGGTCAACGGACTGTCGTCGTCCCATTCCGACTCTGACGACAAGGGCGTGGCCCCGGTGGGAGTGGGAACAACTGAGGTTGAGTCGCCGAAGGAGCCATCAGAGTCGGAGGCCTCCTCCGTTTCGCGCTTGATCGAGGAGGACGACTTGGCACGGGCTGAGATCAGTAACAGGCCAGCATCGCAACATACCTTCAGCAGCACGTGCGACAGCATTGCGAAGAGGCGCGCTCTTGTTGTTCCTTCCCCGCGTCACGCGACTTGGAGTAGAGCTGGACGACGCCGTAGTGCTGCGAGTACGATTCTTCGCCTTAGATGCCGCAATCGCCTTCTTCACCTGCTCCGCCTCGTCTTCAGAATTCAGGGCGAAGTCGTCTTCTGCTTTGACGCTATACTCTTCCGAATCAGATAGAACTTCGATTTTGGCTTTGCCTTTCCCCTTGCCATTGGGCTTAGCCTTGCCTTTGCCTTTATCATTCGCTTGGCGAAGGTTACGGAGGGGCTTGCCTTCCTCCGACGAATCCGACGATATCTCCGTATACGCGGCAGCGGAAGCGCGAGTAGCTCGCCTCGCCCGTCCGCCGACAGGTGGCCTGGGATTGTCTTCCTCGGTTGTATCTCCAGACACAACTATTACTTCATGGGGCTCGTCGATCAGGTCGTCGATTTCTTCTTTGATATTAGTGACTTCCTTGGTAGAGGGTTTGGCGAGAGTGAGATTGTCCGCCGATACAGTTTGCTCAAGACCAAGTCGAGAGCGGCGTGTGGGTAGGGTGACACTGTCCAATACTTGGCGCTTGCTAGAAGTCGGGCTTCCGGGAGGGCTCACGACGGCTGATATCAGTGTGACGTTATCTTTAGACTGGCCTACCCTTGCGCTTTCCTCCGAGGGTGTGGAGGTCATCGTCCTCCATACTGGTCGGCGTAGGTATGCCCGCAGTTGCTGCTGGCGACAATGGGCTGGTGGAAGCTGACGTAGACGGGGTGGGAAGGGGATTGCCTCGAGTACGTCGAGGTGGCATTGTTGACCTTGTTGAACAAGTCGTTGAGACGACAAGTAGAGGGGACCGGGGAAGGAGATAACGCCGATAGCGTGTGGAGCGACGGTGTGGATGTGTGGAGGCCGCTTGATGTTCCGGTAAGGAGAGGGAGTAGGGAAGGCAGCCGGCAGTTATGATGCGTGCGTGTGGTGGAAGAAAGAGCGAAAGAAAAAAAGAGTGTCAGTTCACGCTCCTGTGCACCTCATCAAGCTCAGGCAGCAACGCAGCGTGGGTTGCCAAAGTAGAAACGGCTGCACGGCCAGGACCGTCATTGAACACACGCGCGTCGGTAAAAATGACAGTGGTTGACTGGACCGTGATGAATCTTTTGAAATCTAATCTCCGTGCCGCCCACGGCCAGCGGCCAGTGGCCACTGATCCACTGATCCACTACTGACGCCCTGGCGCACTGGGTGCAATCGCGTCCTCTCTTGCGTTGCTGCCTTCCCATCGGCCACCTAAAGCAAGGTACGGTCTGGAATTTTCGACACGATCACCAGATCACCATGGAGGGCAGAGGCATAAGGCCCAAGGCCGATGAAGCAATGAAGTAATGAGGTGAGCGTTTCAGGGCGAGCCACGCGCGCGTTTTTGTTTAACCCCTGCTCTAAGTAGACAACCTACAGCCGAATATCCGAACTGCGGTCCCTCCAGAGAAAGGAGGATTGATCCGTTGCTGTTGATGATAACATGCATACAACGTCCAGATGGACAAATGATAGAATCTAGGTTGAGATGGGTGAATATTGGCTGCGAAAGGTATTGTGATCGCCATTTATGGGTAGCCGTTCCTATGGCTAGCGGGCATATCCAGCGTGAGATGCTTCCACTTCTACGAGGGTCAGTCCGGAGAGATTTCGGAACATGGAACAGGACTCACCTCTGCTTCTTCTCGGTAGTTCTTGTTGACCCATTGTTTAGCGGCCGCATGCCAATCAGTCTCGACAAGGCGGCGATGGCGGGCCATTACGTTTTCTGAATGCATCTTGTCGGCTGTTCTGTCAGAACCAACTGTTCAACAGGATGCTCACGGATGTATCGGTCGATGGGGTTCTCAACTGCGCGCTGTAGCGCGTCCGCCAAACCTTGGGCATCTTTGGCAAAAACATGGTACACGAAAGGCTCGTCCGTGTACTTCAAAGCGTCTTGTTGAGTCTCCCATTTCACGCGGTTAGTTGGATCCTGCTGATCCCAGGCAAGGATCGGGTTGATGAAGGGTACACCGAGGCACAGAGCATCGTAAGCTGTTAAGGGGGTTAGATACTACTCTCAGCTCATAGTTGATCACTCACGAGATGGAGAAAGCTGCGGACGGCCGATTCCAAGGAGGGCCTTGCTTTTAGCGAGGATTTCTACCCAGTCATCTTGTTGCTGACGGCCAAAGGTCTGGATACCGGGCTCAAGCGTGTCCTTCTTTTCCCCTGGACCCAGCTCATCTCCTGAGGTGGAAATAAGGTCAAACTTGATCTCTCGGCCATTGACATGGGCGGATGGAACTTTGTCCCGGACCTCCCCCAGGAGTTTGTGAAAGACGTTATGATCATCGTCGAAGTAATCGTCATTCTTAGCCAGAATGAGAGCGCGATGTTCCCGCGCTTTGAACGTTGGCGTTTTAAGGCACCGGTGCTCAATCGAGTAGCCTGAACGTCAATAAATAACCAAGAAACTAAGAGGATGCAGTCCCACTTACCAAGGTAGTTGTGTTCTTCGCCGTTCTGACGTATGAAGCTATAGTCTTCAGGAGCAACTGCCCATTGACCCCCCAGGGGGTGACCGTGCTGAGCCCAGAAGACAAACATGAAGCTTTTCCACCATGGGACCCCTTCCGGGTAATCCTCCGACTGCATGCACGCTTTCTTCCCAGTCTGCCACTTTCCTGGTGACTCTTGGTCCAAGTTCTCCAGCTCCTCGTAGTTGCTGTCGTCTCGTATCTCGCAACGTTTCAGCTGAGCCTGGTCCCAGAGAACAACTGGAATCATGTCGGGGAGGTGTTGATAAACCATGAGCGTGTCCATATGACCGTGGGTGAAAATGAGCGTGTAATTGAGCGCCCGGAAAGCGCGAAGGCTGGAAGCAGCCCAGATCTCCTCGCCGCTATTACCTCCTCCCTCCGCGCCAGCGAAGCGGAATGACGCAAGGAGGATCACCGTATCTTGGTTGGGTGCGCAGGTCCCTTGCTCAAGACATGCCCCAAGCCGTTCAAGCACTTCGAAGTTTAAACGACGGACCCAGGTGCTCCCGTGACTGCGCGTCAGTCATCTATCGGGTCTGGTTCACACCAGTTTAGCTCGAAGTTCAACGCGTCATCCTCTCACGCATCAGAACAACCACTCACCCAGGAGGGTACCGTTCCTGCAAGAGGTTCTTCAGCACTCGCACCCGGATAGCTCGCCGCGCGTCGTGCGCTGCCGATAAAGCCCCCAATTCTGTAGAGATCGATTGGCGCCCACGAAAGCTTTGCATGCTCTCAGGGGTGTGAACAACGAACCCAAGGACGAAGAATACGATGGCTATCAGGACGCTTCCAAGATACCGGCGTCCAGGACTACGGGGTGAGTGAATGTCACGGAGAGGAGTAGACATAGGCGCTGTGGAGCTCCCACTCACTGCAAGCCAAGTCGCCATAACCGCCGGCGGCCGAATTTCACAGAGGATGTCGGGGAGTCGGTATCGCGCTCGACGTCCTTGAGCAGCGGCTCTTCACTGTCGTGCTCCGACATGGTACTGATGCTGGGCTCAATGTAAGGATTAAGGTACAAACGTGAAGGTTGTGGTGACGGCCAAGTGCTAACCTTTCTCAGGTCCAATGTCCGCCGCAAAGGAGTAGAGACAAGGAGAGACGCGTAGGTTAATGACGAGTAGGGAGCGTTTGTGCCTTTGGAGATTTCAGATCGGGGGGCAGTGACCCAAGGACCATGCGCAGATGCGCGTCGGTGTTGGCGCGTGCGGGACTAGTGACTGCTGGTCTACTGGGGGAGATTTGTACGTCTGGGAATGTGAACGAGTACGGTGTGGTAACAGGAACCAATTGGTATCGACGCTGTCCCCGTCGCAATTCTGGCTTCTAATTTCTGGAGAGACTGAATGACAGGGAGGGCGAGCGCCGAGCTAGCTAGCTTAAGGTGAGGGGGGTTGGGGGCACTCTACATTCTGAGATGTTCAGGCTCGTCATCTGCTAGTGGCGATTCATCTGGATAGTGACCATCTGCTGCGACGACCATCAGGTTGGTACTTTTGGTGCTTGAATGGGCAACCCTGGAACTATATGATCGCGCCCCACACCGCAGCAGGGTTACCAGGGGCCAGGGGACACAGGCGCCGGAGATCCGGAGACGCCCGCATGGCCGCATGATGAGGGAAATGGAAGTTTCCGTTGCACCCAGACATGCAAAAAGCTGGCCCGAGTTCTTGGTAGCCTTCCCGTCTAATGCCGTCTAATGGGTCTTCTCTCGACCCTCTTTTACCTTTGACAGGGGCACAGTGAAATGGAAATGGAATGAATAGAGAATGAATGAAAAGAAATAACAATGGGAATAGGATTTAAGCATTCCAGCCCCTCTATTTTCTTTGAAATCCCTCAGGGTCTGGTTGGCGCGTGAGCGACCCAAGGGGGAATGATTCAGGGGGAACCGACTGAGGAATTTTTCGGCCTCTTGGGCGCGAGGTGCCGTAAGGTCTGTGCATCTGCCCCACTCCGTTCACCCCAAGTACCCAAGTTGCATAAGGCGGGCGGTCTCCACTACTGGCTCGATTTGGTTGTGACAACAGGAAGGCGCAGTTCATGCAGAAGGATGCCTTTTGCTCCTCTGTGTATCTCGGTGATCGATCTGATGGATCTGGTTACAAGCCACGACTGGATCGCTGGATTTGAGACCGTGCAACATCGCGCCTCTGGGTGGCTTCGGAGCTTGGCTGGCCTGGCTGGGCTGTAGGGGTATGATACTACAAGTACTGCAACTGGCTACTCACGCCTTGGCAGGCCTGATCGCCTGGGAAGCTGGGGATTGGGAAACTAGGAAATTGGGAAAGCTTGCGCCCCACGTTCTACACAAATTCACAAAGCTCAAAGGAATCTACTGTATAGTCAAGGGTTATGGACATGGGGCCCACATACATACGATCTCCAAGCTGCGCATCTAATACTCTCCCCCGTGCTCCCTTTTACCCCTTGGAGTCTATGATTTGTGATCTGTGAAGCGTCGATTGCTGCGTTGGGGGCGTGGCCGGCGCAGATACCGGTCATCGGATCGCCCACTCGGAATGGGATTGACAACTTGCAAATGGGATCCTCGCAAAAGAATGCACGAACCACTTCGAACGAGATATTTGATCTGTTCAGTCTGTGGTATCTGAAGCGATCCAGAGTTCCAGAGTAGAACGCGCAAACAAAGCCTCAACAGTCGCTGGTTTCACACCTACACCCCGACCTACCTAGAAAGACGACCGCCTTGTCGTGTCTCGCAGACAAGCTGGCAGAGGACTGTGTCACAGGAAATCTCAAGGCAACCATAGTTTGGCAGGAGACTCATATTACCGCCGCAGCAGGGACCCCCCGACCCCAATGTCTGGCCTGTTGGGAAAAAGAACGAGACAAACTCTCACAACTTCATTCAGGATGAGGATCCTGTCGACAGGTGGCCCACTGGGTTTCGGCCACTGACTGTTTTAACATGTAGCAATACCGTTGATAAGCGACACTAACAAGTCCGTTTGTGTTCTTGTCACTTGTCGGCGCGCACAACTCCGGGTTCCGATCATTAGCGCTGTTCTTGGCCCATTCCCCGAGCTTCCGTCCAGACCGAGGTTGAAGGAACCATGGCCTGGACTCCTGGAATCAATGTGTGATATGTGAAGCTAAGATCGCGTCCGTTCGAGACGATCACTGCATGCAACTAAACTGAGTGCTCAGTATTATCGCACAGCTCTGTGAGTTCCGATGGTGGCCCACAAATCCGTCACTTGGACCACAGAGAGGATGGAGTTGATGGGCCTCCGCCGCATTGACCGCGCAACGAGAGGTCGGCTGATGTCGAGCGTTAAGCGACGGGCATGGCGATCAATTGGGTGTGGTCGTTTATGTGCAGAGTGCACGTCACTCATGCTCTGGTTCTGGCTGATAACCGCTTGGACGGACTGTGGACCCGGTAGAGCTCTTCGATCCCTTCTGTAAGGCCGACATGGCCGCTAAAATGCTGACAAGTTACTTGGCGTATGTAGACAGCGTAAGTTTGGCGGGGTGGGCGGATACCGATCTCTGGAATATGCTGATATGTACATCCGACATACCGCAGACAGTTGAGGCCTCGGGACATGAGATGCGCCAAGAAGCCGTTTGACTTATCTTCGACCTATTGCACCTGCCGCCTCCACGCACAGATCGCACAGACTTCTTGTATGTACAGTTGCCACGGCAGAATGCACAAACTTGGCGTCGGTCGTCTCTTGTCCGGACAGGAACGTGCCCACCACCCCTGTGCGACCAGCACCAGGTCATCATCATTCCGCGGCTAGGACACCATGTGCTACCAACTTGTTCTCCGGTTTCGTTCTCCTCATTTGGGTGTGAGCTCCACACCGATGTTAGTGTTTCTTGCCCACTCTCGGCATCCTCTAGCCAGACAACCGGGAATGCCCTCTCTAGCCATCAGGCTGTTAAGGTTAAGCCGAATGAGCTACTCACCGAAAGACGTATCAGCTGCCGCCGATGTGATTGCGGAACGTCCGAGGAATATGAACCAGGTGATCATGCGACGTAGGAGTTGAACAACGAGACCTTCGCCACCGTCGTCAGCCTCTTCCGGGGCCATGGATGCCGTCCAGAGAAGAACGTAGTGACCGTGCATGCTGCCTTGCAACCTATGCAGGAAGTCTGGGTGGGCGCTCGTGCACCTGTTCAACGATTGGTGTGATGTCTGTTCCCTATTTAGGGCCGGACTTTGAACTTTCCAAATGTTTACCAACCCAACGCCCAGCATTGTTGTTTTGACCACATGAGCGTCAATCCGTCTGCGGCCGAGCAGGGCCCGCAACCTGCCATCCACCAGCTTGCCTACGATGAGAAGGACGCCCACTCGGTAAAGCAAGAGGAGGTTAATCATACCGACTTGCACGACGCTGCCGCACGCGGCATCGCAGCCACTGATAAGCATGGTGCGTGGCCTGTTTACGTCTTGACTGCTAACTGCCCAGGACGCGCCCTTGTCACATTCGACCCGGAAGCGGAGAAGCGCTTGGTGCGCAAGATTGACTTCTACCTCGTGCCAACAGTGTCAATCATGTACTTGTTCTGCTTCATCGACGTGGGTTTTGAGTAGGAGAAAAAGGCTGACCAGTAGCGGGCCAACATCGGCAATGCCCGTATTGCAGGGATGGAGAAGGACCTGGGATTGAAGGGCTACCAGTACAATGTCCTTCTGACCATGTTCTACATCAGCTATATCGTCTTCGAGATCCCGTGTAACATTGGTTGCAAGTACTTTGGTCCTGGCAAATGGCTGCCGTTCTTGACCGTTGGCTTTGGCGTGAGTTGCCTGAAATTCCGGAGACACACACGGCCGACATCCACGCCCCCGTCGTCACTCGCTTTCCCCCACCCTACCACCCCCACCCACCATCTCTTGCCATCCCGCACCCAGTCAACACTATCCAAACAGCTATGCACCCCCCCGTTTCTGGTGTATACCTCTTTCTAAGCCCTCTCCATAATTGGAGGCTGTTGGCTCCTCAGGATCCCTGGCAAGGGCACTGGAGGCAGAATGACCCTGAATACCCGACAATCGTGACTGACAACCCAAAGCTCTTCTCCATGCTCACGGCTTTCGTCACCAACTTCTCAAATGCCTGCGGTGTTCGCTTCCTCCTCGGGGTCTTTGAATCGGGCATGCTGCCCGGCATCAGCTACACCCTCTCTCGATGGTACCGCAAAACTGAGCTCGGGTTCCGCCTTGGTCTCTACATTGTTATGGCCCCTCTTGCTGGAGCCTTTGGCGGCCTCCTCGCGTCAGGCATCCTTAAGCTGGATGGCATTGGCAAGGTTCACACATGGCAACAACTCTTCCTCGTCGAAGGCATTATAACCATTGGCCTCGGCATCATCTCCTTCTTCACGCTCACCGACCGCCCGGAGACGGCGCGCTGGCTCACACAGGAGGAGAAGGACCTGTGTATTGCCCGTGTCAAATCAGAGCACGTTGGCACAACCGAGGTCCTCGACAAGATCGACAAGGAGAAGGTACTTCGTGGTATTTTAAACCCCAACACGCTGGCTACATCATTCATCTTCCTCTTGAACAACGTCACTGTACAGGGACTAGGTAGGTCAATTTGTCCACCTCCCACTGACGTATCAGCATTCTTCCTTCCCACAATCGTGTCGACGATCTATCCGAAGGCAAGTGTGATCAAGAGGCAGCTGCACACGGTGCCACCATATGTCGTGGGTGCCTGCTTCGTCGTCCTCATCCCCTGGATATCGTGGAAGACTAAGCGCTCCATCCCGCTCTTCCTGTTCGGTACGCCGCTCATGATGATCGGCTACATCATGTTCCTCGCCAGCACCAATCCGCAAGTGAGGTACGGCGCAACGTTCCTCATTGCCTCAGGAGCCTTCGTCTTCGGTCCGCTTTGTAACGCGCACGGCGCAGCCAACGCTGTCACTGACACGGCACGGTCTAGTGCTATCGGCATGATCGTCATGTGTGGCAATATTGGCGGCCTAATCTCGACCTGGTCCTTTTTGCCGTTCGACGGGCCAAACTTCCAGTGAGTATTGTTTATGCTTCAATAGACTGACTTGTTAGCATTGGCAATGGTCTCAACCTGGCTACTTCCAGCACAATGCTTCTCACTACTCTCTGCCTTTGGCTTTGGCTGTGGCGCGATAACAAGCGCCGAGCCCGGGTTGACGTCGACGCAGCATTGGCTGGTATGTCCAGCAAGCAGATTGAAAACCTTGACTGGCGGCACCCCGCCTTCCGCTGGCATACTTAGAAAGTATTGTACTGTACGGGCTGTGAATAGTTAGTCGAGAATTAGTGAATCGTCAGCTACGAAGGATGCAATCTGGTTGTAAGAGGGTCGATGTTCAACGAGGCTTGGCATACGAAGGCTCCATCGCTCAATCGTGGTAGCCGTCGGGGGGCCTTGCCATCAGCAAATCCAGTACTCACCAGACTGCTGATAAAATCATTATGCATGCACGTGCGGGTATGATGATGCGTACGTTGTAGGGAATGTCGCGCCCAACCATCAACGGTTTGCCGACACGATCTTAGGGTCGATACTACACTGACTACTCCCATGCGCGGCCTAATGCTGCCGCAAGACCGGGAGATTGACGTGACTCTCGCTGAAGACCGCCGTCGCTCTGACGGGCCGACAAGGGGCAGACAGACATCTCGGTCCACGAGTCCCACACTCCCTGGACGGCGTTCGTCACAGAGGGTACGTCGACGACGAGGAACCACACAGCATCGTAACCGCCCGCTGCCAGTCAGTACAAGTTCCTGGCTTTAGAAGACCCGTTGGAGATGGTCTGCCATCTGCCCTTGGGGACTCACCGCCAGGCACACCACCGCCAATGACACCAGGGCAAGCGGCACAAGCATCGAGAAGACGGGTCTGCTCAGGGGGCTCAATGGGCACCCCGGATGCAGTAGACATTGAACGCATGCCCTCCCGGATCTCTCCGATCGCCAAGCGGGTGCGCTTCAGCAACCTGGCAATCTCCGAAGTGGAAGCCAGCTGCAGTCAGTATGAGTCAATGATCACCTGCTTACCTCCTCAATCGGCGCCTTCGCGGCAGCGGCGATAACGGAATCGTAGTCTGGGTCTCCCTCATGCGACACCAGGGCAGCGAAGCATGCTTCGAGTTCACGATTGCAGAGGTCAACTGAGTCCCAAAGAGCGTTCGCTAAGACGTCAGAAAGGTTTTATTCAAGTTCTTCAACTTACCCTCTTCCGGCTTGTTCTTTCTCCACTGGAGCACTTTGCCAACAAAGCTCGGTGTGTCCGTCCCCGCATCGACGTCGGCAAGCAGCAGGCGCATACCTCGAGGGAGGCGGAATGACCGTTGCTCAGTGTCCCACTTGTCACTCCGAACGACGTCCAACACACTGGCTCCACTGCCGTCGAACAACGGTTCAAGCGCGACGGGTGAGAAACGGCGATAGACATGGGTGCCGAACACTGCCGACGACACATCAAATCCACTGCCAACCTTGCCCTGTGCCAGACAGTGAGCTGCCTGGGCAAGCGAATGGATCTCGTCGCGGGACGCCGGCGATTCCAAGTCCGCTAAGCCAAAGTGCAGCAACAGCCCAGAAACGAGGGAGGTCACCAACGAAGCCGATGAGCCGAGACCGGTCTTATTCGTGTCACCGATGGCACGAGGAAGGGGGCAGAAGGGAGTGAGCTGAGCCAGAGAGTCTAGACGGGTTGGAAGATTGGCGACGGCGAGCTGCATGGGCAATGATCGTGAGCGAAGTAATGTCGATGTGCATGACAAAGGCAATGGTGTCAGTGAAAGCAATGGCAGGACAACAACAGCTCAAACGATCCTGTCTTGCGTCATGGTACGAACCTGTTCCCTTTGAGAGTAGAAATCGTTGTCGGCAAGTACGACGACGTCGATGCCATGTCCGATCCTCTCGATGAGCGCAAACGGTCCCATGCGCTCGGCCGCGTATCGAAGAACGTTGAGAAGAGTGACTTCGACGAACTTGTTCTTGTTGCCATTGGGCTGGGAGAGCTCGACGCGCGCGATGCCGTCTTGCATCATGGAGCTCACGTCGTAAGACCATGTCGACTGCTCCGCGGGGAACTGACCGGCGCGCACAGTGATGCGCCCAGACCACGGGGACTCGGAGTTGGGGGCATCACGCACCGCACAGAAGAAGCGCGATGATGTCGCCACGACCAGCCCCGTGTATTTTCGATCCAAAACAAGGTATCCTCCGGCGAGGAGCACCTTGCCTGGCGCCGATACAATCGTCTCCGCTGGGTGCACGGTATGCGGTCCGTCGTCTCCAAAGACAACGCTATACGCTGCACCCATCGTGTTGTTGAATATGATTAACGAAGTAGAATGTGGGAGCAGACACAAGATGTCGGGGGTGATCGAGGGAAAAACGAACGACAAAACGAGATAGTGGTGACAATCGAGGTATGCGGATGGGTTATAGAGAGCAAAGAACAAAGATCCGAGACAAAACTTGTTTCTTTGCGCGTTTTGTTCATTGCCAACTTGTTCAACATCTCCATCCATTAGCCCGTAGTCTCTGTCGCTGGTCACTGACGCTCGCGCCTCCGCTGCACACGCGGAAGCTGGATCCGCGATCAAGACATTTTCATGAGACGATGACAGCCACCCGCGACGCGCGATAGACCACACAATACAGCACAGACCTCCCGCTTCTAGATCGGCTATGATCGGCAGGATCAGCAGGAGCCATTCAATCTCCACGTGAAGCCTGCATGTAATTTGTGGGGCCCCTAAATGTTCCCCATTTTCCCAACTACGGCTGGCGGCCATTGCCACAGTAGACGCTGGGCGCTGGTGCATACGAGCCATCTGGCCGTATGTTGTCACGAACGTGCTGGATGAACACTCAGACTTTCTTATTCGTCTCACATCCCAACCACTCCGTTCCGGCCAACGATGGATACCGACCCGTCTGCATCTTCGTCGAGCCCAGTGACCCCCGTGCCGCCTTTCCTCGGCAAGGTGCTGGCCGCCCGTCAAGCACAGGCACTCGCTGCCTTGTCTCCCCAGGCCTTACCGTCCAACGCGCTATCTGGAGGAACTGGGCCGAGTGGTCTCAACAGCGGACAATCCAGTGGAATACCGAGCGTTATATCGAGCGTGACGAGTGGAACCATTAACACGGGAAGCGTCAACGGTAGTGGACCTGTTGCCACAGCGATCACATCGCCAAGTGCACCGCAACCACCCCCCAATGCCCTTTACCTACCTCCCCCGGCAGCTCCGAGCGTCGAGGAGGATCTGGTTCCGCCAGAGAACTTTGCCGCCGTAACTCAAGGCGTGTATCGATGCGGGTTCCCGAAAAAGCGCAACTTCAAGTTCCTTGAGACTCTCAAGCTCAAAACGGTCCTCACACTAGTACTGGAAGACTACCCAGAGGCGAACCTGGAATGGTGTCAGGATCAGGACATCCAGTTCATGGTGAGTGCGCCTAGCCTTCCCTGTATTGGTTTTCTTGTTGTGCTAACGCAAAGCAATTCGGGATTCCGGGAAACAAGGAGCCGTTCGATAACATCCCCGAAGATGTCATCTGTTCTGCCCTTGTGGCAATCCTGGACCGAAGGAATCATCCGGTCCTCATACACTGTAACAAAGGCAAGGTGAGTCTTGTGCGCTGAAGAGTTGCTAACAACAGCATCGTACAGGGTGCCTTATTGGGTGTATCCGGAGACTGCAAAGCTGGAGCCTAACATCAATTTTTGACGAGTGAGTGTCGTGCTACTTGTTGGCCTGGAGTCGTAAACACGACGCGTCTGCGCTACGCAGCGCTTTAGGGGACTGCAGTACCCGCAGCTGGGTTCTCGCGAGATTGGAATCTAATGATACACAGATACCGCCGCTTCTCAGCCCCGAAATCACGCGCGGTCGACCAGCAATTTATCGACCTGTTCGACATCAATCCCGTATGGGAGGAGGTCATCGCTACCGGCGGAGGTCTAAGCAATCTCCCCAACTGGCCTATGTTGACTTTGCCTCTGACTCTTGCAACGCTGCGGGAAACTGAGCGTGAGCGGGCCAATGAGCGTGAACGGAGAGCAACAGGTGCCACTGCTCGTCTCGAACTCATCGAACCTGTCCCAGTTCTCAGTGACGTGGTGGAGATTACCGCTCGGTAAACGGGCATCGACCTCTGTTCTCGCCATTTGACCCCCTTTCTGGACTCTCACACAGCAACTCAACCAACTCCCCGTAGTGTATTCCTAACCATAACTTATATATCTGTATAAATGCATAAAGGGACCCACTGTACCCTAGCTACACTATTGCTGCATTTTGCTTCCAATATCGTCTACTCGAGATCCATGGCCGCGATATCCGCCTCGGCTTGCGCGCGGATGTGGCGAGAAGGCTCCCAAATCTGGAGAATGTTGTCGTCGGCGGTGGTGGCGATGGACCACTTGGCAGCGGGCGACCACGACAAGTCATTGACCTTTGCCGTGTGACCACCATGCACAAACATGAGCTCAGGTGGCCCATCCTCAGCATCGTCCGGTGTTTGCTCGGCACCGATAGTGTCGAGGTTCCAGATGTGCACACGACGGTCACCGGCAGCGGACGCAAAGTGCACAGGAGAGTGTGGGGACCAGGCCACCTGTAGGACATCGTCGGTATGAGACTCGAACGAGTGCAGCTTCAGCGACAGCTTGCGAATGTCCCACAAACCAATCGTCTATTGGTCAGCGTAAGAAAGACGGTTAAAAAAAGCTCACCTTGTCGCTGGAGCCGGTAAGAAGAAGTGTCGGGCTGCTCGGGGCAAAAGCGACAGCATTGATTTCGGCAGCGTGTCCCTCAACCTGCTGGCTGGGCTTGGCACTGTTCTCATCTCGAGTATCCCAACTGTATCGTTAGCCAACACAACCCTGAATGCAACACTCACATCATTAGTTTGCGGTCATCTCCAACAGACGCGAACATGTATCCGTAGTCGGGGTGCCAGTCAACATCGCCGACGTACGCCGAGTGGCCGGTGTACTTGCGGAGCGGGCTCAAGCTGGTCGCGTCCTTTTTGTACTGCTGAATGTCCCTATGATGTCAGTCGTCACGAAGGCTACTTCCAGCTCACCAGTGTGCGACTGTTGTGTCCTCGCTCGCACTCAAAATATGCCCCATATTGACCTTGCTCCAAGAGAGACCATAGCCCTCCTTCGACTGTCCTACCAGGCGGATGTCAGGCTTACACTCGCCCTTGGGCGGCGCCTTGCTCTCGTGCTTGGTACGATCGAAGACGAAAACGGGACCCATCACAGTCTTAGTGGCAATGATGTTTGGGTTCTGCGGCATATAGCGCGCGCGGTTGACCTCGCCCTGGTGATTGATGGTCTGCTTGACACGGACACGGACCTGGGACGGACCAAAGCCGCCCATCTCCTTACGTTCCTCGTCATACATTTCGTTGATATCACGTCCGTCCCATCCTGGAACCGGCAGATGCACCTCGGCAATCATTAGGTGGTCGTCAGCCTGACCCGAGGTGTGAGTACCAAGGATCATGCGGTGCACGGTGTGGCTCGCATCCTTGGGCCTGCGGAAATTAGTTTACTGCGAGGACGAACAAACACCCACGTCTCCACATCAGGCAGCCATTGGCACGTCAAGCTTGGCCATGTCAGCGCATGGGTGATAACCGTGTCATAGAGAAAGGGAGTGCTGTGGATGTTAGTGCTGAGGGATGTCGCGTCCATATGCGTTTGCTCACTTCTTCTTCCAGATCTTGTACTCCTGTAGCAATGTCAGTCAAATTCATCCATGTTTGTCCTTGTCGCGGAATTGCAGCACTTACCTCGTTTATGATCTGATTCTCCTCCGCAGGGGAGAGCTCCTCGGTCACGTCAATAGGCTCGTCGGCGGATGCCATCCTGTGAGCAGAGGGCGATGAAGGGTGAACCTTGAAGAAGGAAGGGTACGGTGAGGGTCAGCCGGAGTGCGGGACGTGCTGATGCGAACAGGACCGCGCGGGTTGAGCCAGTACGGATGACGAAGGAAATGGGATGATTGCAATTAGGAAGAAGAATGAGGATGATGTGAAGATGGGTTGTTTGTTCCAAGATGCGACATGCAAATGTGAGGGACCGAGCGTGTGGAAAGACGCGTTTGTCCTGGCCAAGAACAGTCACCCAACATGTGAGAGCGCGCGCATCATCATCCCACGCATCATCATCCCACCCCCGGGCCTGGCTGCCCTTAACGCTGGCTTCTAACAACCACGGCCAATTCTGATTCCGCTCCCCGCTCCTCTCATGGCCTCGCTTGCAACATTACACCGCGACAACCTTCGACGAGTGCTTCTCCACACTTGATATGCACGTATAAGCACATACAAGGATGCCCACATCAACATCTCGTCTCCTATAGAGCCATTGCATGTCCCTAGCTGGTGCGATGGTGTTCTAATTATCAGATTGCTTATGCCTTGGCCTCCCAAGACTGGATGAGCTTCTCGAGGTCGAACTTGGGGTCCTCGGGGTCGGTGACGACTGCGTTGTGTTAGCATTGGTCGTAGAATGTTAGCATTGGTCGTAGAATTCAAACATGGGTGGAATGTCCCCCCGCTCAGCTTCAACTAGACCATGAAAGGATGGAGGTGAAGCGCCAGAGGACGTGAGGACGCATTGCGCGATCAACAGCGCGTCATTTGTTCGTGTGACTGTGACCCTTCTTGTCTTCGAGTTCCTCCCCAATTCACGATACTCACTGCCCGAGGTCGACTTCGCGGCCTTCTGCTTGGCGGCGTAGGCTTCCCTGGCCTCCTTAATAAGCTGCGCCCGGCGAGCGTTGGCGTGCTCAATCTGTCGTTGACATGCAGTTGTTGAACATTGTGAGGTTGGTATTGCGCGGGAAAGATGTGGATCGCAAGATGTAGATCGCGAGATAACATAGACAGTGTGTGAATCGAGGCCATCGTCCATTCAATGTGGTGCGCGAGATAGGGTGGAGTACGCATAGAGATGAGGAACTTGGTCAGCACCAGATAATAGATGAACGCCAGTAGACAAGTGCGGCATGGCAGGAGGTGAACGAATGTCACCGGCGCGCCCCGACCAACCACACGGTTGTCCTTGCTGTTAAACGTACCGCGTGCTCGTCAGCGTCGCGCTGGAGGGTGCGCTGGTGGGAGAAGCCGTAGACGATACCGGCGAAGAGCGCAGAGTAGCGCACAACCTGTATTCGAGTTAGCGGAGGGCAAGAATGGTGATGGGCAACATCTGGTACCAGGTCACTCACAGTCTGGGTGGACATTTTGAAAGGATAGGAGAAAGAAAGAGGGGAGAGGAGGGGAAAGGGGGGGTAACGGGAAAAGGGAACCGGTTCTCGCCGGAATGAAAGATGATGATGGCCAGACGATGGATGGTGTGGTCGAGCGACTGAACGACGGCGCCGAGTGCAAGGTCTTTTCCAGTTGGCCAGTTGCCGGTTGGCCAGCTGGCTCTGGCTCTGGCTTTGACGGCCGAGCCAGGGAATAAGATTGCCCCTTGCTTGACGGCTCGGATCGGAGATGGTGCTGGTCCTACAAAAAGACCGCTCTCCGGCCCCCCTCCCCAACACAACAACTCCAACCACAACCAGGCTAGTGCCCACGTTGTAACGGCTGCTAATCAAACAGAGTACCTAATCATGTTCTTCTATTTGTAAATTATTGTTGAATTAGCATGATATTCTGGTCGAAAACTAGCCGATATTAGGTGTTAGTGTTCTTTGCTAATAAGCACAATCTTGCCATTAAAAACTCACCTTGGACGGTCTCCAAGCTTCAAGCTTCAGGTCTCCCCCAAGTTAATCCGAGCTTCACGCCTGGCGTGCTCGTTATGCGGAATTATCGGCGAATTACGGTGTGGCTTAACCACGTGGCCTTTTGAATCCGTCGCTTGTACAGCTTGTTCGCTTGTCAGCTTGTGGCCTTGCACACTCAAGCCTGATATTGTGTGACGCGCTCCAGCTCATCACGATTCAGGACCACTGCAAGCGTGTCCATCGACGACAGCACACGCTGGCACTCGAACTAGACAGCCACAGGTTATCATCATCGTCACCAGCAACATCTGCCAACCACTCTCGCCTTGTCAACAAGAACAGCAGGACCTGTCGCCGACGTCGCCCAGGCAAGAGAGACTTCCCTACTCGTTCCGCTCTCTTCTTCCTCGCTGCTTGCTCTAGTTACGTTCCGCTACGACACGTAAAACAGCCGCCTGCCATGGACCCCTCGGCGACGTGCTACACTATCATCCACGATGACCTCCTCGACGCGCCGTCCTCGCAGGATCTCCGGAACGCTCTTCAGAAGGGCTCTGATGAGGTCAAGCTGGAGACGATGCGTCGCATCATCGTGGGCACGTTGAACGGCCAGAGCCATGTGAGTCGAGACCAGGCGCCGCGTTGAATCGCGGACTGTCTCATGCCTGTCGTCAGTCCGGCGTGCACGCTATGAGACTGAACTCTATGAACGCTTGCTAACGTCTAGCCATCGCTGCTTATGCCGATCATTCAATATGTCTTGCCGTCCCGTAACAAGCAGATCAAGAAACTGCTTCACTTCTACTGGGAGTAGGTATCATCCCGTCCACACTATGATACGCGTCAGTTAACACCACAGAATCTGCCCCAAGCTTGACGACTCTGGCAAGCTGAAGCAGGAGATGATCCTGGTGTGCAATGCTATCCGTAACGATCTGCAACATCCAAACGAGTACATTCGTGGCGCAACGCTCCGTTTCCTCCAGAAGGTGCGCGAGGCCGAGCTCCTGGAGCCTCTCGTGCCATCCGTCCGGTCATGTCTTGAACATCGCCACTCGTTTGTTCGCAAGAACGCCGTCTTCACTGTCTACACCATCTACCAAGATCACGAACACCTTATTCCGGATGCCCCAGAGCTCCTCGACACCTTCCTCGCGGCCGAGTCCGATTCGACCTGCAAGCGCAACGCGTTTGTTGCTCTCTCCAACATTTCCCAGCCCACTGCTGTCCGTTACCTTCTGAGCGTGGCCGACCAGCTCTCGACCATGGACGAACTGATGCAGATGGCCGTTATCGAGCTTATCCGAAAGGACGCGCGCAGTGAGAGTGGTCACAAAGCCAAGTGGATTCGTTGCATCTTCGAGCTCCTCAACTCGCCCAGTCACGCTGTCAAGTACGAGGCTGCGACCACTCTCACCACTCTCACGCAGAACCCTGCCGCGATCAAGGCTGCGGCTCAGGCCTTTGCCGAACTCATCGTCAAGGAGTCCGACAACAATGTCAAGCTCATCGTCCTCGACCGATTCGATCATCTCCGCCAGAAGCACGAGCATGTGCTTGACTTCATGGCCGCAGACATCCTCAAGGTCCTCAACAGCCCTGATATGGAAGTCAAGCGCAAAGCTGTTGGAATTGCGCTCCAAATGGTTTCAAGCCGCAACGTTGAGGACGTCGTTCTTTTCCTCAAGAAGCAGCTCCAGTCCACTCTGGGTACCGACTTTGACAAGAACATCGAGTACCGACAGCTTCTTATCCAGAGCATTCATTCGTGTGCCATCAAGTTCTCCGAAGTGGCAGCGAATGTCGTTTACGTTCTGATGGACTTCCTCGGTGACTCAAACAACCCCTCGGCGGTCGACGTCATCTCTTTCGTTCGCGAAGTGGTTGAGAATTTCCCCGACCTGCGCCCTGCCATCACCGAGAAGCTCATCCAGACCTTTGGTGAAATCAAGTCGGGCAAGGTCTTCCGCGGTGCGATGTGGATTGTCGGAGAGTACTGCAATGGTACCGCTGATATCAAACGTGCCATTTTCGAGCTTCGCAAGGTCATTGGCGAAGTCCCCATCCTTGCCTCGGAGCAGCGGCTCCTGGATGAGGCCGAAGCTGCGGATGAGGCGGAGGGTGTCCAACAGGAGTCGGATGCGCCCAAGGCTATTACCACGACTCGCGTCCTGGCTGACGGCACGTATGCCACCGAGACTGTCTACACGTCGAACGCCGCCGCAGCTCGTCTCGAGCAGGTCCGCTCAGCCGCCAAACCCCCGCTTCGCGCTCTTATTCTGGGTGGTGATTACTTCACTGCTACCGTCCTCGCTACGACCCTCACGAAACTCGTGTTGCGTTACTCGGAGATCAAGTCGGACGAGCAGGCGTTCAACCAGCTCCGGGCCGAGGCGATTCTTATGATGACTTCAATCGTCCGTGTGGGCCAGTCTAAGTTCGTCACGGCCCCTATCGACGAGGACTCGCAGGAGCGCATTCTCAACTGTGTGGAGTCTTTGGCTCAGCTGCAGAACTCCAAAACCGTGCAGGAGGTGTTCCTGCATGACACCCAGGCCGCGTACGCCAAGATGTTGCGTGCGGAGGAGGCGAAGGCCTCTGCTAAGAAGGAGTTGGAGTCCAAGAAGTCGGCGATCCAGGTTGACGACCTCATCAGCTTCAGCCAACTGTCGCGGAAGAACGCCGGCGGTGATGACGATGATCTCGACCAGGATGTTGTTCGTGCAACCGGTGCCGCTGAGGTCAAGGACGACTTTGTTTCCAAGCTTTCGAGGATAGTCCAGCTCACTGGTTTCTCGGACCCCGTGTATGCCGAGGCGGTTGTCAACATTCAACAGTTTGACATCATGCTTGATGTTCTGATTGTCAATCAAACCCCGGAAACACTGCAGAACCTGACAATCGAGTTCGCTACGCTCGGAGACCTCAAGCTTGTCGAGCGCCCGGCACCATACACTCTTGGCCCGCATGGTTTCCACAGCATCAAGGCGACCATCAAGGTGTCGTCAACCGAGACAGGTGTCATCTTCGGCAACATTGTGTACGACAAGCAGGGTGCATCGGACGCAAGCGTCAACATTGTTCTCAACGATGTTCACGTTGACATCATGGACTACATCAAGCCCGCGTACTGCAACGAAGCACAGTTCCGCAGCATGTGGACAGAGTTTGAATGGGAGAACAAGGTCAACGTCAACACGTCCATTAGGTGAGTAACAGCGAGAATGCGCCGGTGCTGACCCTTAGCGACCTCCGTGTCTACCTCGACCACATCATGAAGTCGACCAACATGGCGTGCCTCACACCGGACGCCGCGCTTTCGGGCGACTGTGGCTTCCTTTCGGCCAACCTGTGTGCACGGTCCTTGTTTGGTGAAGACGCACTTGCCAACCTCTCGATCGAGAAGACCGAAGACGGCTCGATTCAGGGCCACGTTCGTATCCGATCGAAGACGCAGGGTATTGCCCTCTCACTCGGCGACAGGATTACTATCCTGCAAAAGACCGCCCAGACATAGATCTATGTGTAGCCAAGCTCTCTAGAGAGATGGGCGCTTGTTTTGGCGCCGAGAGGGGATTGCGGACTCAGATGTACTACAGTTGCTAGCATGATACTACGAATGGAAGTTATTGGCTCTAGCAATGGAAACCTGCGGTTGTGGTGATCCCGTATGATCCCGTACAAAGGTAGCACACAGGAAGGACAATCCCACCTGTGATAATCTCTACATCTTGGAGGCGTCGTGGCGTCGCGGCGTCGTCCACCCAACTGATTAGCTCCCGTGCCTGTCGAAGCATGAGATTACGCCTGGATCCCCTAAACCTAGGTGCTCGGTGCGTCACACCCGGCCTTGCTGGTCAACTTGTTGTTGTTCGGTCCTCATCTCATATCTCACCTTAGCACGACACATCATGGGTCAGAGCTCCAGTACATCTATCACAACACTACCGGATCTGGCGCTTCATTGCTTGCGCGTGGCGGACGGCTCTCCGGCGGACGGGCTCATTGAGCCCTTCTTTGACTATCTCATAGGCGTGGACGAAAGCGCAGCGAGCGTGCCGACCGGCGCTACGGCCGTGGCTGTCCCCACACCAGCGGAACTGCAGCGTACACTAGAGGAGAACGAGGGACGGCGCATTGGTTTGGTGGTGTACAATGCCAAGACGCAGCGCATAAGAGGTAAGTCTTAACCGACAAACCTCACTGTGGATATCAGCGAGGAAGGCCCGGTGTGGTGCTTTCCGAACGTGCTGCAACACGCAGTAGGGTGGCACCCCTCGGTCGCTTCCTGGCATATTATCTGTTCTTGTTATGCTCGGACACTCTTAAGAACCTGACAGCGCTGACATACAGACGTCGCGCTCACACCATCGCGGGCGTGGTCCGATACACCGGATGCGTCCCTGCTCGGCATCTCGGTGCGCGTGTGCAGCCCTGCACAGGCGCTCGAGAGTGTGTGGCACATACTAGAGGTGCTTGAGGGCAGTCCCGCTGAGGTGAGCCACACTGGTCCGGGATATGGGGCACGAACGCACATGTTTGCTGACAAGACAGATGGCAGGACTTGTCCCCTTTGGTGACTGGATTTGCGGCTGGGCTGGCGGGCCACTTCACGGCGAGAACAGTTTCTATGATCTGGTCGAGGCTGTAAGTATGAGTAATAGACAGTACTAACAAGAAGCACATCGACAAGCCGCTGCGACTCTACGTCTACTCTGCAGACCTGGAGTGAGTTGCCTGAAAAGCCGGTCAGGCCAAATCGATTGCCTGGTGACTGGCCGTCAGATACGCGACGTCTTACTAATATCAAGTAATCTCCGAGAGGTCGTCGTGATTCCCAATGAAAAGTGGGGCGGTTCAGGCCTTCTTGGTTGCGGAGTTGGGTGAGTACTATTCTGGGCTCTTAAGAGTGCCGAGACGAAACCCAGCAGAGGAACCGTCGAGGGGAGGAACATTCTGTGGCCGACTCAGCCTGTCATTTACATCACACCTGTATCCACGTTTGATCGGGAATCAGTGGTGGACTTGTCAGCGATCGCGTCGAATGAAGCGCTGGTCGAATGGAGGCCCGAGGCGTTCACAGACACGCGCTAACGGCAGTTACGGCATTCTTCATAGGATACCGCGCCCCGCGACGCCGCCACCGTCGACCGACATCTATCTGTCCTCGGCGCGCACATCTCGTGATGCCGGGCGTGCTTAGGTCTGGGAGAAAGGAATATCAGGAGCGTAGAATTCCGTGTGCGGATTGTCGTGCGCATGCTTGAGGCGGCGCTGGCCATGACAGGGTTGATGATGTACGAGTCCCATAGCTTGCTTGTGTCCACATTAGAATAGGGTTCCGACGCGGGGTGTCCACTGTAGTCCGCGACAATGTGCGATGCCGTGGCCTGCAATATTGAGCCTCCTGCTCGACTAAGACATTGAAGCAAGGCGGCGTCAGTGTCGGAAGCCTGGGGAAGCGAGGTCACCGAAGAACACTATGCAATGCCCTAGCAGTCCAGTGAGATTGATCAATCGGCGCGCGCAATATGAATTTCCGTTCCGTTGACTTACACTGAGTCCGACAGGCACGACAGGCACATGGTCTCCGACGCAGACAGTAAGCAATAGGGCAATAAGGCAAGACGACAAAGGAGTCGAGATTATGGGACTGGGAACTCGGCCCAACAGTGGTCATGGATGCGCAGCAGGATACGCAGCGGGCATCATGTTAGCAACCGATTGTCATGTGTGACCTGGCTTGGACGACGGAGTAGCGGAGGACGAACAGGCAAGAGGCCAAGAGGGCAACAGGCAACAGGGTAATAGGGCAACAGCTCAACAGAAAAGCAGTACTACGGTGCAGGGCCTGGCCAAAGGTGACGGGCCCTGTCAGGCCTGTCACCCATACATGCCTTGCACCCACTTCACTTCGCCGTCCACCGCACCACGCCCCACTTTGTGCGTATCTCGTAGCTACCAACCTTAGCTGTCGCAGCGACCTCGTTCACCATCCTCGCGCGGACGTTGCCCGGGGGGATGGACGGGGCAAGAATGAACAGACCCCCATCTGCATATCCATGTCCAGCGCACCTTATTATTTGTTTGAGCTTTGGGCTCCCAAACTTTGAGTTCTGAGTCGCGAGTACTTAGCTGAGCGAGTAGTTTACCATCCGCATTTGTCCCGTTAACCCGTTAACCCGTTCCTGTTCCCGACCACACTGGCCATTGGCAGGCCGCGATCGCCTCTGCAACTGTATACCCCTGCGAGCCTCTTCTTTCCTACATCTTCGAAAGACTCCCATCGCATCTTCTAATAACATCACATCACTACTGCACTACTACTGGAACAACTAGGCTTCAGTGATTTACCCATCGACAACGACCCCTGGACAATTGTGATTGTGCTCTGCATTGCGTGCGCCACCGCGTCACCTTAGCCACCTTGTGACTGTCCCGCTCCGGCCGCTCCAGCGATCCAGCCCTTCCGTCTTTCCCAGCCGTAGTGACCTGGCATAAAACATCCCAGAAGCACGTAAGGGCACAACAAGGGCTCCCCATCTGGCCTCCCTCGCGCCTCGTTGCCCCGCACGCCCTCGACACGCTCTCGACTTGGGCAACACGCGTCAAATACCTCAAACACTCCAAACACCTCAAACACTCAGCGTCCTCCAATCAACCCGACCCTCTTTCGGTCCTTCCGTCCTCATCAGTTTGGGTTCCTCAATTCTTGTTTCCGACCAGTCCTCGATCCCCAATTCCTTCCCTAGCCACCGTGCTTGTCACCCAGGCTTGTGCGCCGCACTGTCCTGCAGGTCCTGTGATCTTGTGATCCTGTCTGTGTTGGACGATTGTGAAAGGAAGAGCAGCACTGAAAAGCATCCGTCGACAGTCCCAACCGTTTCTGAACACTTGTTCTTCTCTTGAGTGCGGTCCATTTCGCGCTAGACGGCGAAAAGTCAAGACGTTTACGCATCGTCATCTACTTTTATTATGGTGCGTATGCCCTCCCTTCCCATTAGCGGCTGTCGTAGCGCGTATCGAACATATCTCTCGCGCTTGTTGCCCTTTATGCCCGTGCAGTGTCTTTTTCCGTCTCGAAGGGATGGAGATGTTTCCCTTTTCCTGATTCTGTTGGTGGTATTATTCATCATTATTATTTTATTTACTGGGTTGTGCAAGCATGGCTTGCAAGACTTTGGCTGTTTAGCATGTTGGCTGGCAGGTGTCTGGGCCGTCTGGGGCTTGTCGACACGTCACGCACTAAGTATGGCAGCTACCAGCCCAAATACCCGCTGTGCGCGCGACCCACTTCCCCTCTAGCTTCTAGGCCTCTGGGTCATCCTCCCTCATCCTCTCCCCCATCTCCATTCCCTGCATTCTCCTCAATCCTGGCATCTCCTGCGATCCCGCTGCACCCACCCACACATACACACACACACACATACACATACATACACCACAGTCATCTGGCCACCCTCTCTTCCAACAACACTCTACTCTTTACCGCTCCCTCCCCATTCCATCAATCGAGTGGGGTGTGCACACGTCGCGCAACAACACTCCGCGTAACGATTTTTGGTGGTTTCGCTGCCGCGTTGGGTCCAAAGGCATCGTTACTGCTCCACAATCGGTGTGTCCGCCCTCAGGACACTGCAGACAGTTGGCCAACAGGCAAACACCGGAGGTGCGACACGCGGACCAAGCTTGGACGAGCCCGGGCGAGCGTTAGAGCTTGTTCGTTACACGTGCCTTGACTCGTACTTGACACTTTGTCGGCGCTGGTCGAAGGGTCATTCAACCTTCAACCACCGACTCAGAAAACACAAAACCGCATCAACAGAGCATGCCACCAGGCGACCTGCTCTTGTGACCTTCACACTCGCGCCATTATCTTCACACTCCAACCACTACCATCTTGGACTGCCCACTGCGCGCTCCGGTCTTGGTCGCGTATCTATCAGCCACTTCTGCCCATATCCCACTCTGACTTTGCTCTTTCCTTCCACCTATTCCATCGCGCCTTGAGCTCCCGTCTGACAATGTCGACCACGTCCTCGCTCACACATTCGCAGTCCTATCTTGCCAACCAGGGGCCAGATCCCGAGTATTTCTATGTCAAGCAGAATAGAATTGGTACGTTTCTTTCCCAACAACCTCTAGGAGCGCTGTGACTCCCACTGTGCCTCGCTGTTGTGGGATAGGTCCCAATTGCAATCGCGATTGCGATTGGGAGTGTGATTGCGATTGGTGCCTGCCAGCTTTCGTTTGACCAGAAGACATGTTGTCATTAGCTGCCATCGTAGGACAGGACCAGGCGGTTGATGGCAAGGAGTTGACATGCGGTCATTTTGAGCCTCATTTGGGAGCCAACTGCCTCGGGGCGATGACCTTGTCATGGAATCTCACGTCACCACCGCACATCCG
Organism: Apiotrichum domesticum; assembly: GCA_001599015.1. Lineage (NCBI taxonomy): Eukaryota > Fungi > Basidiomycota > Tremellomycetes > Trichosporonales > Trichosporonaceae > Apiotrichum > Apiotrichum domesticum. The sequence continues at coordinate 333,833 of BCFW01000012.1, forward strand.
GGCTGATGTTGCCCCTCTACTTCTTATTGTTTGGCGGTAGACGGGCATTCCTGTCGATGTGACTGTCTACCCAACTTTACTCGACGTAGCAGAGAAGATGACAGATTGACTAACATCACAGGTCGCGGAAGCTTCGGCGAGGTGTATCGAGGGTGAGTCGAATGATCGCGCGCCGGCCTCCAACGCGTCCACATTCTTGCACTGGCAGGACAGAATCTGTCTACATCATCCAGAAAGATGCTTGTCTGGAGCGTGTCGCGCCAGCGAATCCGCTTTCCAGCACAAGCATCTATGTTTCAACCCGCAGAGAAAAGGATCGTGCTGATGAACAACAGATACGACCGGCGCACCACTCTGCCTGTGGCTATCAAGATCATCGATCTAGAAAGCGCAGAGGACGAAATCGATGATATTCAACAGGAAATCCAGATCCTTGGTCAGCTTGATAGCGACTGCATCACAAGGTAGACTGTCAGTTTCTGTATGCGTGCTAATCGTGAACAGGTATTATGGCTCTTTCCTGAAAGGGTCAAACCTTTGGATTATCATGGAGTACTGCGCTGGTGGCTCATGCTCTGACCTTGTGAGTGGACCTATGTTGAGAAGCCTTGACAGAGCTTCACTGTCTACGATTGCAATCTTACAGAGCAGATGAAGGCGGGAACCTTCAAGGAAGAGTACATTGCCATTCTACTGCGGGAACTCTTGCGCGGCCTCGAGTATCTTCATGGGGAGGGGAAGCTGCATCGTGACATCAAAGGTGAGCTACGGTTGTTACAGAATGCTAATGGGTCAGCCGCCAACATTCTCCTGACGGCTAATGGCGATGTCAAGTTGGCGGACTTCGGTGTCTCGGGGCAGCTCACTGCAACCATGACCAAGAAGAACACCTTTGTCGGCACCCCATACTGGATGTCCCCCGAAGTGATCAAGCAGTCGGGATATGATCACAAGGCAGACATTTGGAGCCTTGGTATCACTGCAATTGAGCTGGCAGAGGGCGAGCCGCCGTACGCGTCATTGCACCCCATGAAGGTTCTCTTCCTCATTCCGAAGAATCCTCCTCCAGAACTGGCCGAGCGCTTCTCCAAACCGTTCCGCGATTTTGTGTCGCTTTGCTTGCAACGCGATCCTCGGCAACGCCCTTCTGCAAAGGACTTGCTCAAACACAAGTTTATTCGCTCTGCACGAAAGGCATCCTACCTAACCGAATTGATCGAGCGACATGAGAAATGGAAGGCAGAGGGAGGACAAACGGAGGAAGCATCGCGGGATCCAGGACCTCAGGAGCCTGGGTTTGGCCCAGCTGCTGACGATATGTGGGACTGTGAGTATATGTGTGTAGCGAGGTGAATTGCTAACCTTTTAGTTGGTACTGTTCGGAGCACATTGCCTGCTACTGTGTCGCGGGCATCCCGTCCCCTCCCGGCAACAGGAGCGCCCCATGTGCAGGAGACCACACATCCGACTGTACCCGGCATGGACCCCAATGCTATCTCGAACACAATGCAGCGTGCGCCGCCGCGATCCGATCCGGATCACATGGCACCCCAGGTTGCGCAGCACATGGCGAAGATGTCGCAGCAACCGCAGCAGCCGCAACAACCGCATCTCCATCATCAGCAGCCCCACCATCCTCAATCTCGCACTCCCCAGCCGCCACAGCACCACCCGCACGCTTCCCAGCGCTCCCAGCACTCCATTCATTCAGTCCACTCTACTCATTCGACACACTCGATTCAGACACCAACGCAGCACCATCCTCAAATGCATGGGCATCCGATGGCGCAACCGCACATTCAACAGCACATGCCGCCGCACATGTTGCCCTCGCCTGTCTCTCACCAGCACGTACCGCATAGGGCACCTGAGTCACCACTCGACGATGACGAAGACAGTATGCTGGACAATGTCATTGTCCCGGCTATTGGAAGTGTAAGTGCAGATAAGTTGTCGGGGATGAGAGAAATGTGGAAGAACATCTCGGTGTCTGCGCCGTTGTGTTCGTCAACAATGGCGTTGGTGCTTCCCCATCGATTCATGTCACCATGACCACTCCACGGTCGTCTTGACAGCATTGGTGGCGGTGCATGATCCAGGGCCCAACGGTTCCAGCCCATTCCGTACCTGTGAAGGACAACCGACGGCTGCGTTGGAAGTTTGAGGAGCTTGCACTGCCACAGTTTGACGCGGTGTTGAACTGACATCTCAGCTTGCGGCCCGCATACCCAACGATGAAGCTGCGCGTATTGTTCTCGAGCGTCTGCAGCAGGCGTTTGAAGCGGCGGAGCGGCAGATTCCAGGAGTGACATCGGCCTTTGTCCTCGAGATTATTGAGAATGTCGAGCAGGTGGACGAACACCCCTAATGAAGCATGGCGTTGTAGCAGGGTACAGATGCAGATGGTACATTTTAGTATACAGTACATGTAGCTCATGTTGGATGCACATGTCATAGACCCCATAGTGGTGAAGTGTGTAAGTGACGCGTCCACTCCTACGGAAGTCGAATACCAGACGTTGAATCTCGTTCATGGTTGTTTACAACAGCCAGATGTGCGAGATCGAAACTCAAGACCAAGCAAGGGTCGTAAATTCCCGATCGCCCGACGACGAAACGGCGGTGGAGACCGCCAGGAATTGGGCGGAAGCAAGGAGGCGGTGTGCGGGCGTTGGCATGTGACCTGTCAGACGCAGGGCGCAGCCGGCACAGGCCGCGCAGGGCACAAGGGTGTGTGCAGGGCCCAGAGGGGAGCGAGGGGCTCGTTCGCGTAGGGTGTGGCCAGGTGGGCCCAGGGAAACTGAATTGAATCAGGAAAGGCTAAAAATCGGGCTAGGCAGGCATGGCGATCAGGAGATGCGAAATGCGATCTGCGCCAGAAGGGCGCTTCTGAACAACAATCCCAAAAAGCCGAAACCGTGACGCACACTGATAACACGCGGCCAACGTAAGGCATGGGCGGCCATAGCGGAGGGTGGTACGTAACACCAAAGCCACCGTGCTCGAGCGGCAGAGAGCTGTGCACCCACCCGCTCACCGAGTTCGGAGGGCTGGGCCAGCTGGACAACAGCTGGGCACGGCGGTACGCGTCACTACGGCATGTGTCGCCATCCCGCGGCCGCGCACAGTGACAGTTCCTAGCGCCCCGCTTCACAGTGGAACGGGGTGTGCCAACCCAAAACCTGCGCGTGCTCGAGCTACTCGGGGATGCATCGCTGCTTGTGCACTTGACAGAGATCGGGATCTTGCGGCCCGGGGGCGCCGCGGAATTGGTCTGCCGGCTGGGCGGGCCGTAACCATGAGTGACGTGGGGCGGCGGGGCAGACGGTCTTTGTGGCCCGTGTTGCGGATGGTTGTAGAACAAGACTAGTGAGAATGCGGGTGGTCGGTGAGTGTGCAAGTGGCATTGATGGTGACTATTGAATACATCCAATTCAAGCTTCTAGCAAATAGTCTATAGAGTGCTCCTACTATACAGTAATGTTGTTCTGATACGTGATTTAGAGGCGGGCTTGTAACTTCTGAGACGCTTCGCTGATACTTCGTCGAGATGGCTGCCAGCAGCCTTTGTTTCTTGAGGCTTTCCAGGACGGCACCGCCGTGCTGGGCTTCTAAACTGCAAGGATTTCTTGATAGATTGTTTACTTTGGGTGTTGGAGCTTTAAGGCATCGCAATACCCTGATGTTGTTGTTGCTGCTGGGACATGGCGAGGCTCTGCGACTGCTGTTGCGACTGTTGGGAAGTGTGGAGTGATTCACCAGGAAGCAGCTGTTGGGGCAGCGCGGACATCGGACCCTGCATTGGCGAAACACCAGCGCCGGCCGGAGCCGGGGGGAACACGGGACCGGCGGTTGGAGGCGCCGACTGCAGGCTGGGGGAGTGAAGACCATAACCAAACATCTCCGAGAGAAGGTGGTCCAGCTGATGGGTTGGTGTCTCAGTCGGGGCAGCAGGAGGCGCGGTGAACGGTGTTTCCTCGGAGCTCATCCGCTGCTCGCCAGTTGGGGGTGTAACGGTCATGATTGGCGCGACGACGCGAGGCGGGGTGATATCGATGTGGCTCATCGACTGGGACGGAGCGGAAACTGCGTATTGAACGGACATGGCTCCACTGATGCTGGGAGCAGTCATCGGACGCTGCTGCTCGTCGGAAATCCAGCTGTCCGAGGACACGTAGCTCGTGGGCGGGAGGCTTGGAGCCATTGGGAACATGTTGACCTCCACTGACAGAGGGCCATCACCCACAGTGCTGGAGCGACGGGGCCCGGGAAACAGTGGAGAGACGCTTCGGGTTGAAGCAGATGGTGTCGAATGGTGACGCGCTGGTGGCTGCTGAACAGCAGGAGCCAGGTTAGACTCGACGTCAAGCGAGTTCATCCATTTCTGAACCGTGTTCACCATCGAGCCAAGCAGGTTGCTGCAGCTGCTGGAGATGCTCTCGCCGGAGACACCGTCGTCGTTATCAGATCGAAGCAGAGAGAGCTTGCGAAGAATATGCGACACCTGTGTCAGGCTGGGTACCCAAGACGGCATGGTCATGGGTGCCACAGCGTTGTACACCTGCTGCTGGAAGGTGATCTTTGACGCCTGAATCTCCATGAGAGCTTTGGCGCTCTCAAGAGTAACGGCGAAGATGTCGTGAAGCGGCATGATGTCCGCCAGGCCACGGTGAGGAGGGAACAGGTGGTGGGAGATTTCGATAAACGACTGCAGCTGCTGCTCGGCAAGCTCACCACGGAGGCGGCTGCAGCGGCGGATTTCCTCGGCCGCGCTCGAGTTGGTCGAGTATGCATATAGAATGTCGTTGGGGTCATTGGACCGGTTGAGGGCGTAGTGCATTGCCTGAGCTGCATTGAGTCCAAGAGGAAGATTAGGCATAGCGTGGACGGAGCCCGGGAGGAAGTGCAGGGCCACCAAGGTTTGCAAGGCCGAAAGGCATGCCTTCATAGACTCCCAGCGGCGGCGCATCGTGCGGTACGCCAACCACCCAGAAACCAGGGACTGTGGCATGGCGAGTAATCCTGCGGAAGTGGTCAGCAAGAAGAAAGAAAAATATTTCGTTGAAAAATATTTCGTTTCGTCAAACCCACCCAAGACATCATCGTGGCGCTTGTCGATTGAGGCCAGACGATGACAGAAAAACTGAAGCTCCTCCACGACAGCGACGGTCCCGTTGAAGTTGGCAATGGCGTATGTGTTCTCGAGGACGCCATAGAGACGAATGATGTAGTCGTGCAATTCGTCAAGACGAGCAAGGCGGTCGCAGATGGTCAGCTTGCCGAGTAGTTCAGCTGGGTCCTCCATGCCAACCGACGAGGTCCAAAGAGCTTCATTGTCGGGATTGATCATGGCAGCCGAAGCGAGGCGCGACTCTCCCAAGAGCACTGGTTTACGGGGGCGCTCATCCTCAAGGGCAACCTGTGCTTCGGTCATACGAATACCGAGCCAGAGCCAAAAGTCGGGGTTCTCCCAACGCTCGATACGGCTGTTGACCAGAGCATCAAAGTTGAGCTGCTCTGAAATGTTGCGGGCAACACCAATGAGACCACGAGAGGGAGCCACCGTGCGAGGGTCGGTCAGCTGGAAAGGAAGGGCCGGGGCAAATGGTGCGTGGAGAGACAACAGCTCGAGCGCCTGGATGGCGTGAAATGAGTTAGGCTGCTGGACCAGGACCAAGTTGGCAAGATGAGCGACCGAGGGGGCTAGTTCGTCTCGGAGGCGCCGGGCATCCATGTCCTCGGGGAGCGACTGGAGTGCGATGTAGGTGGATGAAGCCAACAACAGCTGGATAGAGATGTCACCCGGACTCTCCCGATTGAGACTGAAGAGGACGTTCAAAGGCTGCAGGTGCGGGTGAAGCACGACAAGCTGGGCGTATCCTCCGCCAAGGCGCGAGCGGATCATGGGGCTGATCAGCCGATCAAGGTCGAGATCGTCGGCGATCATGACGCGCCGAGGAAGCCCGTTTGGAAGTTTGCGCGATGCAACATTGAGCATTGCGCCCAAAAGCGCAAGCGGCCGACCATGAAGACGGACAGTCCGCGTCGAGGTGCTGCTCTCCGTGTCATCGGGGCTCCCTCCTCTCGTCGGAGACAACAGGAACGCCGGCGAAATGTCAACAGTGTGGTCGATGGGATTGATAATTGGGGCCTCCTCGCTCCGGCTAGCTCTGCTCGACCGGCGGCTAAAGCTACGCCTCAACGAGGCCTCTTCAGGAGACAGCGTCCTGGGAGAGATTTCTCCGGTAGTTATCGAAGTTCGGCTAGCTGCTCGTTGACGTTGCTTTGCTGGTGTTCGGGTGGTTAGGCCCGATGTTGTCGATGCGGAGCCGGAAATTACCGAACTCGCCGAGTCGGACTTCTTCTTACGCTTCTTCATGTGGCTATCGTCCACCACACACGGGAGCATGAGGACCCGGCAGCGGTGGCACGACTTGTCCTCTGGCAAAGGGACAGATGATGCCGGAATGTCGAGGTCGGGAAGCTCGCACCGCGTCTTGCGGAGCTTGCAAACATCACATGATCGGCGAGCATGTGTGCGGCGAGCGCGGGGCTCGCCAGCGATGGTGGGGGGCATGAGCACTATGATGGCAACGGTTTACTAGGGCCAGGGGGGGATGAAGGGAGAAGAAGATGGGGTGGAAATGTGAAGTGATAGTCTGGTCGTGTGCCACTGTGAAGCGAAGTGGTGTCAAAAGGAGTGGATGAGCGAGTTAAAGAAGAAACGCATTGAGCGTTGACAGAGATAATGTGTGATGAGAGCGTGATGGCGAGGAATGGGGAGGTTGAGGAGTGAAGAGGTTGAAGGGGAAAGGTTGGAGAGACACAGTTGTCTTTGTAGGACTATATGGCCATTCAGCACATGTTGCCAGTAGCCATGCTAGGGGTTGAGTTGACAAGCTACAGGAACCCGGGAGGTAACCGAGGCGTTATGCTTGAGCGTTGTCGGTATCGTCGTCAAAGAGGAATGATGATGGCCGAGTGGACTCCAGATCAAACTCTCCAACTGCCGTTGGAGTTGATGACATGTGCGGAGAACGAGGCAATAAGATTGCTTGCTGTGTACCCGGATTGACCTGTTTCCTGCTTCTTGTGTCACCTATTGTCACCTGCCCGCGGACCGCGTCTCGTCTCGGTTCTCAGCAGCAACAGCAGCAGTAGGCGCAGGAGAGATGGGAAGCGTTGATGACCGTCGTCGTTGGAGTGATCGAGCGACCCTTTGTTCCCTTATCGGCAGAACGCGGTCCCTGGTTAGCTGCAAGGTACCAAAGCCCAAGTAAAGCCGGCGCGCTACAGGCGTCCGGCGTCCAGGCTCTGGTGTGTGTTGTATTGCTTGTGGAGGTGATCCGGACAACCAGTTATCAGATGAATGATCAAGGGCGAGGGCTGGTGAACAAGGACAGGGACAGACGGAAAGAGGGCGGGGCTGTGAGTCGGTACGTGCGTGCTCTGGAACACCTCAGGAAGCGACAGCGGGCCGACGAGAACAGGAGAACAGGAGAACAGGAGAACAGGAGAATAGCAGGACAGCAGGAGGGGAGATGAGGTAGCAACCGCCATAGCGGCGGAAGTGCTCGTGGTGCAATCTCGTCTTCATCTCCCCTCTCCGATTGTGTGTTTCTCGGACCGGGCCCGACTGTACCCTTTGTGCCCTGGCTTTTTGCTCTTCAGGATCCAAACTTGTGTATGTGTGACAACTTCCGTCGGACTGCAGGGAGCAAAAAGGAGCAAAACGAGGTGACGAAGCGAGGGCGGGGAGAGAGAGACAGGTGGAACGCCGGAGGTAGACTCGATGATGGCACTGTGCAGAGCTACGTTGTACAGAGTACGAGTGGGCGCGAAATGATCATGTTTCGAGGAGAGGAAAGAGGCAGAAGGAGCAGTCTGCATGCCGTGCAGTGCCATGCCAGTTGCCTCGCTCGCCTTCCGCTCTTGCGCGCTTTGCCTCTTTTCCTCGGAGGAATCAGTTGCGGACCTGTTACCTGTCGTTTCCACCCGTGCCGAATCAATAATAAGTCTATTCCATCCCCCTCTGCCCCTTTCCTCTCCCTATCTTGTTACCCCCTTCTCCGCGGGGGCTGAAGAAGCGGTGCTGCTTAGCGCGTGTTGGCGCGGCTTGTGCGTGTGTCTCCTGTAATCCTGTGTGTCTCGTGTGAGTGAGTTGGCGCTTTTGGTGAAAGGTAGGAAGGAGGTGGTGGCGTTTCCTTGGGCCCAAAAAGCTTAAACTTTGCCATGACGGAAGGGGGGGCGAGAAGGAATCCCTGGGCCGCTCTTTTCCCTTTTTCTTTGCCTTGTCAATGCTCTGCTGTACTACACTGCTGTTCTTCTCGTGCTGCTGGCCACCGATTTGACTCTGCTCTGGATCTCGGTTGCTGGCTTGGTTGGCTTCTATTACGTAGCATTCGGGGTGCAAGGGCACAAAGCCTGTCAACTGTATCAGATGCATGCTTAATGATACGGTCCAGGCGTAAGCGTAGCTTTTGGGTAGGACGGCATTGTACAGCAGTGCGTACCAAGTGGTGCCAACCAAAGCAATGGCTTGCGGAGATGCCGTTGCGGAGTTGCAGACCTGCAGATTGTGCCGCTGGTCACAGGTCGTGAGAGGCGATGCACGGCGCGATGATGCACAAATTGCAGAATGTAGATCCACTGAGCCTGGGGATAACTCTAGAAGTCTCTCCAGTAGGATTACAATAGAAAAGGGTCAAATAAGTAATAGCGTATATCACTACCCAGTATACCACAATTTATAATTGGGCTTTCATGCCATGCGGAGCTCCACCCCTCCGAGCTTTTGGAGCTTTGGTCGCCTTTTTGGACAATTGGGCCGTGAGTCTGAAACTTGATGCCGCGATATGCCGCCGCGCTCTTCTGCCTCATTTTAAACTGTTGTTTTGTTGTTGTTACGCCTTTCACCTCATCCTACAATCCAACTCTCTTGCCGCCTCCCGTTCCTGTTTTTCGGTTTGCGCTCCACTCTCCCCGATACACACAAACATTCCCTGGGACAGATAACAGACGATACCAAACCACGCAGGTCTTTTGACCGACCGGATCTTGTCATTATGCCCTCACCATCACCGCCACGGCCAGCATCCTCTGAAGCCAAAGAGAGCAACCTCAAACAGCGCCTCCTTGAAAGGAAGGAACGAAGAGGAGGAGCCGAAAGGAACATGGCCGACTCCGTCGTCACTCCGCCCATCTCCGACCGGCCCGACCCACCTTTTCAGCACAGCATTCAACAAGGCGATGCAGACCGTAACACATCCGTTGCATCAGGTGCAGATGCCCGTGTAACTCGTCCTCTGTCAGCTCGGTTACATCCATCGCTACCCTTGAAGCCTGTGGCTGCGATGGCCGCTGCTGCAACCCACGAAACGTTTGGAGATGATAAATTCTCATCAACGAGTACATGGCGTGGGCGTGAACTGCTAGGCTCAGACGCACGCGACGGCCCGCGAAGTGGGCGAAGAGTCGATGGGGATGATGACCGTCCGCACCGCCGATACGATCATGATGCCAATCCGGCCCGTGATACACGAGTTGTGGAGCAACCACGTCGAGGAGGCGGTGTTGGTCGTAGCGATGGACGAAGCGACTGGCGTGAGCCCCCACCGCATGCCATGCACACCGCCCATTCCCGTCACGATACTTCGGCATCCTCCATGGGGCCGGGACGTCGTACATCGCCATCTCTACGCGACAGCTATCGCCCAACCTACAGCACCAACAGCCCGCCTCGGGACCGGAACAGAGAGTCCTCACCTCACGACAATCGTCACTACAATTCGCGTGGGCCCAGGGATCGCCGCGATCACAAAGATACGATATCTGAGACAGGTACCGGTTTGTCCAGACATGCCGACCGAGATCCACGAACGATGCATGGGGATCTGTCATTACCGCCTCGACCCCCAGTCATGCCGCCATTCGGCCCGACCATGAACGTCCCTAGGGAGCACCCAAACAAGGGAGGGGGTGGCAATGCAAACCTTACTCCAACCGCTCCCATGAACTTTGAACAGTAGGTCCCCTCACCTGGTCGCGAGCTAACGAACAAAGGCGACGGCAGCTGCGAGAGAGTACTCAGGTAAACATCTGGCCCGAATCGCCAAAGCGGCCTTACGTTGAGGATGTCAAGTAAGTGTGATACTGATAAGGCGGTGAAGGTTGCAACATTGCAGTGCTGACCAGGCCCAGGAACCTTGAGTCAAAGTCTCGTCGGGGGAAATCGTCCAAATCGTCGTCGAGGCGCAAGCGTCGCTACGCTAGCGACTCGGAAAGTGACAGCGAGGAGGAGTATGAGCGCGAGCGCCGTCGCAGGAAACGTCGTGAACGCGAACGCGAACGTGAACGTGACCGTGAATCTCGAGGGACCTCGCGCGACACCGATATCGACCAACGACGTCGTGTTGATAGTGACGATCAACGCGAACGAGAGCGCAAGCGCGACCGTGGACGACGATCTCGTCGCCATTCGTCTGAAGCAGGGTCTGACCGGCCTACATCTTCCACTAAAGCGGTTGAAGCGGCCGATGACGGACCCGAAGTCGGTCCGCAACTGCCCGCGGAGCACGGCACCACAGACCGGTATGATCGTGAAGCGTACGTGTTTTGGCAGCAAGCAGTTATCGGCCAAATAGGGTGACGAGCTAACCTAACAGGTTCCGCGACCTGCTGCCCGGTGAGGGACGCGCAATGCAGGCGTTTGTCGAAAAGGGCGAACGTATCCCGCGCCGTGGCGAGATCGGAATGGATATGAAGAAGATCCAAGAGTTTGAGAACTCGGGCTACGTCATGAGCGGTTCACGACATCAGCGCATGAACGCCGTGCGCCTCCGCAAGGAGGGGCAGGTGATCAATGCGGAGGAGAAGCGCGCCATGCTAATGCAAAGCCGGGAGGAGTGGATCGAGAAAGAGGGCGCGATCATTTCACAGTTTAAAGAAATGATGGATGAGCGTCTCAAAATGGAGGAAAAACGCGAGCGCGAACGCGACAAGAAGGACCGGCGGTAGCACGCGCAGCGAGCCAAATGGTCGACAACAGTGGGTGATTTGGTGATGCACAGGATTGTTGGACCGCCTCGCACAGGATGGCACCGCATCATCACCGCCGATGACAGTCCAACACTGTAACACAGCCGACACGACAGCTTGCTGTGCATCATGTAGCACAATATCCTTGACATGCATGTATCACTGTGATCATACGGTATGGTACCATGGCCTTGACACCATTATCACTGATCGCGCCTGAATCGGCGGTGTGGAGCCGCAAACACACACCAAGCAGGCACCAATCTTGCTATCCGTAGCGGCGATGACGAATAGCATCGACAGTACATGCCTAGGGTATTCACTCGTTCGGCAGTGGGATGCATATTCTATCTAGCGTATACAGGCAGGGTGTGCGACTCATAATTATACAACCGCTGCAGCCCCAGAGTCGAAGCCTGTCGAAGCCGCTGATGGGCCAGGCGGATGGAATATGGTGCAAAGACGGGTGTGGATCGAATGGGTTGGGTTGCACGTTCGAAGGACGGGTGGAAAAAATCGTATCGAGACACAACAGTCGATTACCAAAAGTCGGAAATCAGAATCAACGACAGAAAAAGAAATCAGAAATCGAAAACGAATCGAGAACCATGTCTAATGGGCAGCGACCAGCGCCCCAAGGAGGTTGTCGATTTCGCGGTCAAACGAGTCCATCTTGGCCTGTAGATGAACGTAACCAGCGCGAATGTCGGGCTGGAGGGCATCAAGCGCAAGCTTTTCTCCGTAGTATGTCTGTTGCACGGCATCGGCCTCGAGGGACTTTGGTTGGCGGCGTGTACGACGATCCTCATCGGCTCGTGCCCGGATGATGCTGGTCAAGCGAGAGATGTTGAAAGCATCGGCGTTCCATGTGGGGAGTCGGCGCGGCTGGGTGCTTGCTGCTCCGGTAGGAGGACCAGGAGATGTGGCGATGCTAGCGGTGACGGGGCTCTGAGGGGTCACTGCGGTGTTCACTGACGGAGCCGCTCTTGGTGACCCAGTCGCCGTAGGGGCACGGGTAGAGCCAAGGGCCCGGTGGACCGATTTCGGAGACGGTGTTGGCGCTTGCCTCTGGGCTGGAGTAGGCGAGGGAGTATTGATGGTGGACGAGCCTGTTGTTTCCGCGGTGGAGGAGGTAGGAAGCGGTGTGGAAACGTCGCGCAGGTACGCTTCGGGGCTTGTGTCCATGTCAGGCGACATGACACCAGCCCGATGCGGTGGAGGCGTAGGGTTGGTGCGGGCAAGCGCGCCTGACGGAGCGGCAGGCGAGGGAGAGCGGTTGGGAGGGGGATGGGCAGCGACAACAGTCGCAACGCCCGCTGCGGTGCTAGCAATACCGGCACCGGCAATGGTTTCGACACCAACCATCCCCTTGGAGTCCTTGTCGTCCGCGACAGTTACGTCCGCCATAGGCGCATTGTCGGGAGTAACGATGTCAGTCTCGCGCGATTCAACAGCCATGCTATGGTCGGTAGACGAAGACTCAGGAGCAGTGGGAGTGACGCCGGAGCGGACGGCCTCGACGGCATCCTGCGCCCACTCGACGCCGTCATCTGGCTCAATGTCGTAGCCCTGGATCTCGGGATGCCCCTCGTCCTCAAAGCTGTGGTCATCATCATCGGGGTGATGGTCGAGTTCGTCCTCGTCCATGTCGTCGTCCTCTTCGTCGTCACTCCAAATGTCGCCAGGGTGGTCAACATAAGTCGGGGGTGCAAAAATCACACGTCGCCCCTCGCGTTCCTCGACCACATCGTCCTGGTTACGGTCACGGCTCTTCCATCCAATAAAGCTTTTCAGCTTATTCTCGCGAGGAGTTTCGCCGAGTGCGGCCTCCTCTTTAGTTGGAGCGGCTATGTCGACATTGCGGTGCTTGTTCAAACGCGCTAGACGCTCGTATGGTGTCTCAACATTCTCAGCAGGGATGTACCCCACATCCTCAGTTTTCAGGACGCGCACGAGCCACCAGTACGAGTTGGCGTCATCCAGCAAGAGGAGTGAGTCGCCCTTCACGACGGACGCCTGCCCTTCCACGGTGGCCAAAAAGGTATGTCTACCGGTGTCAGAACTTTGTTTGAGCTGATGTTGACAACTTACAAGGCGTATATCAAGCTGAAGTCAATGTTCTCGTCCGGAAGGATGCTCTCGTCTGAACTCTCATCAGAGTAAACCTCGTCTTCTTCGAGGTCGTTTTCGTCGTCCCCGGGCTGGTAGTGGTGGTATTGCAGCTGCTCGGGGTGCATTTGCTGTTGGTAATGGTGGTGTTGGTAATAGCGCTCCATGTCTTCTTCCATTGACACGTGCTCCGTGTACTCGTCATCGTGGTCGCCATCCTCGGAATCCTCCATGATAGATATGCCGTTGGGGTACGCGTATCCGCGCTGCATACCCATATGGTCACCCATTTGCGGCGCTAATCCGACGGCTGCCGCCATTTTGAGGTTGCAACTGGTATCGAAGAGAGAATAAGAGCGACGAGAAAGTGTTCTACCCAAGAGATGGGGGGGGGGGTACGAGATTGATCGGCGTCGGTTGGTCAAGAGGGAAGATAACGCAGTCGCGGGAAATGAGGAGGGAAGACACAGGATCCGCACGCGCTGTGTTTGGTGCACTGATATGCGTGTCGTGGGCGAATGAGAATCTAAAAAGGTGGACCAAGTCGTGATGTTTGGGAGTGTTCTGGCTGTGTGTAGCGCGTCAGGTCAGACCGGCTGGTTGAGACGCGGCGACAGAGGTTGCCCGAAACGCGTGTGCACGAGGAATGTGCGACGTGCTGATGTAAATGTCCGTGGGAGGTCGTAAAAACTCGTGGCCTTCGAAAGAAGGAGCTATACAGAGTGAAACGAGGGAGTGGAGACTGTGAGGGGATGGAAGAAGGGATGGATGGGGTCCAGAGGTGGATGAAGGATGGAGTGGAGTTGTGGATGGATGGGATGGAGGGTTTGGTGTAGTGTGTGGAAAGAGAGTAGTGAGTGGGGGGGGGGGGGGGCGCTAGGTGGAATTACTGTCCTTGGCTTGTGAGCGTGTGAGCGTGTTGGGATTTTGGTGGCCTGGCGGCCTGGAGGAGCCTGGTTGGTGGCATTGGTGGGAAGCTGTCCCAGGTGGGACAGGGGGGGCGTGCGCGGGCGTCGTGCCTTTGGGCAGGCAGTTGCACAACCCAGGGCGCGTCCTGGGGCACAATACCCAAGGACCAACTGACTGCCCAGTGCCAAAATGGCCCTTCGGTCCTGTTGAGCTCTCCAGCGCTCTTCGCTATGCATCCTCGCCCACTCAAGAGTCCGTCTGATACGGCAGATCAGAGTAGCAACTAGTATGCAGGTGGCGCGAGATCATGCCTGCAGAGGACTAACTAGACGACGTGTGTCATCTTGTCTCCAGATCTCCATGTTGATATGGGTTTCATGGTGAAAGGTGAGTTACCCTCGGTTTTCCATGGCCGACTTGCTTCTTTCAGACTCTTGTCGAGCCTCTCCCGTGCGCCCATATCTACCCTGCTTCTCCTCTTTTCCTGTTCATGGTCGCCAATTGCAAGTTGTCGCATGGCCCACGAGCTACTTATGGATCGATGGAAGCATGCTAGCTTGCGCTAGCTCACAATCTAGTGCGAGCAGAGACATCTAGCGCCAGAAATTCAAGCGACAGCACGCTGGCGGCGGTTAAAGGTCGCGGTAGACATCACGTGATTAGAAGTGCCATGGTGATATGGTTATATCGTGACCATCGTGGACAGACAGATATGTATCGACAGATCGACAGACCATCGTCCTCGCATGCCTCGCATCGTCGTTGCTTCGCATTCTGTACACGGGTCAATATTTTCTGAATCGAGTTAACCTGCGATCGGCCTTCGATCCTGCGGGGTTTACAGGCTACACACAGCGCAGGAGCCACAAGGAACGTCCAACTGGGCCCACAAAATGCACACGAAGGGCCAACCCATCGTGCCGCGAGCCCGAGACTCCCGCGTCGGCCGAATTACGAGAGACGGTCGTTCGTCCCTTCCAGTGCCGCTCCAAACCTGCCACCTCCGCGCTCTACCGAACTGAAAGTCACTTCCACACGTTCCGCTACAGCAACGTTGCTGCAGCGCTGCGCGCGCTGCAGTGCGTGTAGTGCCATCACGTGGGGTCGCGTGGGACGCACCGGTGGGGCGTGGGCGCTCGGGAGGGCGCGTAGACGCGTCCGTGGAACGCAACGGACGTGGAGGCTGACGGACGCGCCTCATTGGCTGCACCCGGCTTCGAGACCCGTTAACGCCTTTACTGTTTGGCGGACGCCAGACTGTTGTTACCCTCGTCCCATGCTGCTGGCATGCTGGGGCCATCTCGTCACCATAGCCCGTCTTCCAGAGCTCTGTTGGTACAGTTCCTACTATTCTGGTCGGCCTGTAACACGGGGACCCGAGGATCCTGAACTTGAAGCGTTGAGTTGTGGTCTGGCTCTGTCCAGATCGAGTATGAGAAGCAATAAGCTTGCCAAACCGGCCGGGCTGGAGTGCAGATCAAGATCTGATTCCCAGGTCATGCAGACTTGGAAGTAAGGTCTTGGATCTTTGACAGCGAATTCTTGGAACCTTGAACACGGTCGAAACACACTGTCAGTCGCGCTCTACGCTTTACACTACGAAGCGACTGTGTGTCCGACCTCGCAGTGCGCATACCGAGCGGAGTCTAGGACACACATTCCCAAAGTGGTCAAACAATCCTCTCCGCCTTGCTTCCCTTATTTTCTCTTACCGCTTGACGAGGACCAGAGTAATAGAGTACAGAGTGCAGCACCTTCCTCTCCTCCTTTCCTGCCTCTCCTCCTTTCCTGCGCTGCACAGAAGAGGAGAGTGGACTGCTTGAGAAGCGATAGAACTGCAGCGCTACAGGCGCTGTGGACCTGCCGCCGAAGGGCATTGGCGCATTGGGTTACCAGAGGGATCGAGGGAGATCAGGGGTTTGAAAGGGTCCACGGGTTCGGATCACTTCTGAGTCCCTTGCGCTCCCTGGAGCTTCCTCGCTGGGAGCGAGTTGCTGACGACTAGTCTAGTTTCAGAAGATCGACGATTCTCGGTGGCAACGATCCGCGATCCTCCGCAGGCGCAGAGGCCACGCATCAGTCGACCAACCGATCGGCCAGCTATCGATCCTCGTCGGTCTAGTCGATTTCCAGTTTCGTACTCTGTACTCTGTGAGCTGTAAACGGCTGCAGAAATATCGTCTTCAGAAGTCAAAGTTGAATCTCACGATGGAAGAGAGGCGGATAGAGAGGAGTCCCGTATCAGTCCACCAGGCCCTCAGTGCCATGGGGCTGTCAGCACCACCGGACAGACCGGCACAGGACTACGAGGTCCGTTGGATCCGCTGCTGTTGAATTGACGGTCGTCGGTCAATGGCGATTAATCGTCGAGCTCTGCCTGCGCCTATACAGTACATGCACTTGATACGTGGTTACGATGTAAGCCGCAGTACCGTAGTGCTGTAGAGCTGTATTCTCGAAAGCCTCCCGCACTCCCGCTAGCCCGCACGCACCCTTTCCATCAGTCCCAGGATTGTCAATCCCATCAGCCATCAGATATCATCAGGCCTTTCAACCTGGCGCACAGGTACTCTGATCTCTGAGCGCCAAAGCTCCTGGAATCTTGGACCAACCACTTCTACGCGTCTGGCCGCTCGGTCTCCACCCTTCCTCGCCTCCCCCACACGTTCTGCGCTATCCATATCGGCCGTCTCCCGTACAACAGCAACTCAACATACATCCTCGCAGCTCACCGACCCCGCACATTCGTTACCTCCCTGTTCTCACTCAGAGCCGTCAGCTTCCAGCGACAACCCTGTTCTGCTTATTCCTATCCTTACTATCCCCTGCCCTTTCTTGCCTCGTCTTTCTTGACAACGCTTGCGGCGCGCCGCGACCAGGCCATCGCTCACGTCCCTTTATTTTGGCACTCAGTCCGCGTCACACACTTCCGCCCCACGGTCTACAAGAACATTGTGTCCCTTGTTTTCTGTGTCGCTTTTTTCTACCACCAGACCTCAAATCCTCAAGACTCGTGGACACACCCGCGGGCACGCTCCCACGCCACACGGCTCCCATCCGCCAGTAGTACAACCCTCTGATCCTCAGAACCCCGATCTCAGCAGGAGGATACAAGGCCCCAAGGTACTGACGACAACACGGTACACCGTGTTTTGGTCCAGTTGATTCCTTGAAATCTGTGCTCGGGCTCGGAAGCTGCAGACATCCTGGGTTCCCACTGCATTCAATCATACTCCACTATCTGTGCCTTTCCTTCACGCTCTGCACAACGACACTCTCAGCGCTAGTTGGCGTAACGGCTATACTCGGGTGGGCCATCTTCCTCTGGTTCCATCATCAGCATCCCCTTGTCAAACCGGCTTCCTTGTGCACACAAGCCACCCGACGCTCGGCGTTTCCCTCGTGCACAGTACGGTGTCCCGACCTACTATCCTGTCGTCAAGTGTTTAGCGCTCTCTCCATCCAAGTCACTCGTTTACTCGCTGTTCCTCGCCTCTTTCCCTAGTCCTGTTGGACTTTCTCTGGGCACGCGCTTTTGGTATACGCCCCCTGGTCCGCACAGACCCGAACGAAACGCCTGCCGCCTGTTGTGACTGCTCGCACCGACCACTTCAAAAACATCGGCTGTCGTCGACGTGACACCCTTTGATCTCAGCCAGGCCGCCTCTTGTCGTGGTCTTTGCACCATTTGGAGAATCTCAGATCCTAAGATCCTAAAGACTCTAGTCCCTTTGGTGCAAGGTGTCTTCCCTCCCTCCGTCCTATACTCCTACAAAGGGACTCGCTACCTCGTATTCAGGGTTCACTCCATTCCGACCCACTTTGGTCGCCTGTTGCTAGTGGATCGTTGATCTCGAGGCTGTATATCACGGACCACTGCATCTCTCGTCGCTGTGGATCGTGTCGCGACCCCATCGACTTCCATTAATTCCACCATCGACGCCAAACTACCGTGCAGTCGTCCATTCTGGTGCTTCAAAAAGTGGAATCTATCCTGCTTGCGACTTGAAAACTCAGTGCCCGTTCGTGTCTACCACCTTTGCCCCGCCTCTCTGGCCCCTGCGGTCTCGGATCAACACCCCTGCACCCTGCTTGCAGCTTGGAGCTGGGAGCCGAACTCTTGCAGGTTGCACTGCGCCGCACACCAGGCGCCAGACAAGACTTTTTTTTATTCCCTGCTTCTTTTTCCCTTTCCTTTTTTCTTGTTACAGGTCAGGTTGCACGGCCAGGCACCGACGCCAGGTGCGCTTGATCTTAACAAACCAAGCCGCGTGCACGCGTTGTCTACTACTGTAGTCACTACGCCGCCACTCCGTGCCGCGCGCGCCGTACCCTCGGCCGCCTCGAGTCTAGTACGACCATCGTCCTGACCCATCCCACCACCTGGCCTCCCGCTGTGTCCCTGCAACAACTCCACCCCGGGCCACGCACGACATCTTTCACTAAATCATCGTCGCCATCAACAACAACAGCCGTTGTTGGCGCACACAACTCATCAACTCACCGACTCGTCTGGCAAACACAGAAAACTCAGACCGTTCAGACGGACGGTCTCGCAGACCGCTGAGAATCTATCGTGTGGTTCTCGACTTCGCCTTTCGGTTCTTGCCGCCAGCCGCACGGTGTCAGTGAAGGGGCCTGCGACCAGACTCTTTGGCACCACGCCCCATACAGTACGTAACTTGGGCATCTCACGATGGACCCCGTTCAGCTTGGTCGCATTGTGGCGTGCTGGAGCAGGGTGTCACATCATCCCAGTTGTCTGCCTCGACCCACCTCTGGACACGAAACACTGACAATCACAGCTTGATAGCTTTTGTCTTCAACACCTACTACCCACTCTCGTTCACAACCACTCTCGCTTGACATCTTCGCAAGGGCCATGGTCTCGGTACCATACAAGATACCCCTCCCTGCCTCTCCTCCCCCGAGCCCGCCTCGAGGACACACCACCATGCCGCTTAGCACAAGCCCATCGACGTCGAACAATGCGTCCATCCAGCCTGCACCAATTCCCAGCCCCGACGTTTCCAATGATGACCTCAATATCTCCCCCAAGCGCGACACGCATAGCCAGTGGCGGTCGCCCAGTCGTCGGGAATCGCATTCGCCCCGGTTGAATGACTTTGAGTTAATCCGCGTCCTTGGGAAGGGCTGCGCAGGTCGTGTCCTCCTCGTCAAACACACCCCGACCGCAAGAGTGCATGCCATGAAGGCCATCTCGAAGCGCGCTGTTCTGGCCAACGATGAATTGGACCACACTCTCACCGAACAACGCATCTTGCGGCACTTCACATCGCGGGAACGGCGGAGCGCATTCGTCTCTCGACTGTACTATTCATTCTGCGACAAAGAGAACTTTTATCTGGTTATGGAGTTTTACCCCGGTGGTGATCTCGCGACCCAGATGGAAATCCACGGCATCCTCGGCCCCCTTCGAACTCGATTCTACACTTGTGACATTGTTGCCGGACTGGACGCCTTGTATGTGGGATGCGTTGTGTGGCACTGACAACATTAGGCACAGGGAAGGCATCCTTGTTCGTGACCTCAAGCCTGAGAACATTCTGCTCAACTGGCATGGACATGCCGTCTTGGCCGACTTTGGTCTCTCAAAGTCCTTTGGATACCGTGGTGATCCTATCCCCGTCAAGCTCCCTGCGGACTACATCGAGGGCAAGGGAACGCCTCCACCGCACGCCGGCCGGGGCTTTGGCTCGTATCGTGGTGGCGAACTGACCTGGGACCGCGCCTACTCGTTCGTCGGCACTCAAGAGTACCTCGCGCCAGAAGTCATCAAGCGCAATCACTACACATATGCCATTGATTGGTGGGCACTCGGGTGCATTGTGTGCGAATGTTTGACTGGTCGCGTCCCCTTTCGCGGCCATGACGACGAAAGCAATGTCAGTCATCAGCAGCTCGCGAAATGGAGTGAAACTGACTTTGAAGGCGGAACTGTACGAGCGCGTCGTCAATGCTCCATGGGACGCGATGTACCGTGGCGACCACCCGCGCAGCTACCTAAAAGAGCGATACCGGATTGACTCCACAACATACGACTTTATCGATGGTCTCTTGGCCAAGGAGCCAATGTTCCGTCTCACTGAGCCATGCGTTAAGACTCATGCGTACTTTACGAATGTCGACTGGGAGACAGTCGACAAGGGCGACTATCAAGACCCATTTCAGCTCGAGATTGATCCTATAGCGGAGTACAACACGCAGTTTTTCCCCCGTCTCTGCCTGGAGGAAACCCCTACTGTGGACATGTCGGGTCACGACTATGGCAAGGAGCCGGATGGGGAGCAGAATGCTCTGAACAACGACGCCATCTACGCTGCTGCTCAGGCAGAGTTCCAGAAGGACTTGGAATCGTTCGAATGGACTTGCAACACTAGTGTTTTGGAGGAGACTGACCAATCCTCCGTCGAATGCCACTCGGAGACGTCACCCTCTGGTATAGCCGTGGATGAGGATGTCCACGAAGACATTGAAGTGGATACCCCTCCCGCGACTGAGACGGTCGATGATCCCATGATTGGCGAACAGGTGGAACCAGTTCAGGAGATGGCCGAGTCTATTGTGGATGAGGTCGCATCGACCGTTGATCAGCCTGAGTCTGTTACGGATACCATTCCCACAATCCCCAGCGAGTCGGAGGAGCACCGCATGGAGTCACTCAAGGAACCTGAGCCCTCCGAGGAGAGCGAAAGTCAACTCTTCTACCGTCCGCCTCTGCGATCCGCATCCCTCCGATCAGACAACGCACCATCAGTTGCCTCGACAACGCAGTCACCGCCTGACACGATGCCACGCAAGGAATCCGTCTCCTCTGGAAAAACCTCTGTGCACGCCCCGTCCATCGCACCTTCCAACTCGACCTCCAACGCAACGTCCGTTTCCATTACCCATTCCGTTAGGACCCCGTCCTCTCGCACTCCGTCCATTGTTCTGCCACCTCCTTCGGATAGCCTTGTCGAACGTCGTGATACTGCCGACTCGATCCCCGCCGTTACAGTCGACAACATGGAGACTATGTCTCCCGTCTCGCCATCAGTGCTCGGAATCACCCCCAGCGTGGAGGGCATTGTCCCCCGCCTTCCCTCGGGTCCTCCGCAGAGTGGTCTTTCCGTTTCGGACGTTATTGCCGTTCCCATTCGCGATGGTGGCAGCCCGAATCTTATCATTCGCCGTCACCGGCAACAACCCAGCGTTGATCAGTTCCCGCATGCGCGACTCTCGGTCGACATCAACGGATCATTTGGCCAGTTGGGTGATGAGGACTGGGAGCAGCTCGATCTGGATGCCAACGACATCCCTGAAGCTGTGAATGGCGCCAACGCTTCTGGCCATTCGGGTTTCCTGCGTGGTCTGGGCGGTGTTCTTGGTCGTCGCCAAGGAGGACGACTTGTCTCGATCCGTTCCGGTCGCGCCGCATCGAACCGCGTTCCGTCTGGCCTCCGCAAGGCCTTCACCTCGGACTCTGAGGCCGACCTTGAGCAACCCACCGAGTCCAAGCGGCAAACACTTTTCGCGACGCGTGGTCTGGAGAACACGAAACGGGCCCTCACTCGGATCAAGGCGTTCCCTCCGTCCAAACGCGTGGGTAGTGGTCAGGGAAGCTCACGTCTCTCGGCTCCTAATTCCACCTCCCCCTCACCTGTCGCATCTGTCCGCGGCACGACTGTGACACCTAATTCGCGATCTGTATCCATGCAGCGTGATGGGTCCAAGGACGAGAATCCTCGTTCCGTACTGGGGACGCTTTCGCCGTCTGGGAAGCGTGGCGCCCGCGCGGAGCTGCCCTCCTTTTTCACACGTCCCAAGACTCGTCGCGCAGTCACGAACAACAACCTTGGCGTGAAACATGCGGCCGCCCGATCTCGCTCCTCCGCGAGCGACAGCACCACCACTGCTGAGTCGACGACTGGCATCAGCAACGGACCACCGACACTCCCACCCCTATCATACTCTGTTCCAGTCTCGGGATCGCCGACCCCTTCAGTCACCACACCCTCAACCTCAGGTGCGCCCCGTCTCGAACTGACAACGACCGGACCGATCGTTTGGGACCTCTCCCTCGGAAGCCCCAAGCACAGCCCAGTGAAACGCTAAGTGGAACCAAGGACGATCCCGCGACCTCCAAGAGAAGTGACGCATCGTGGAGAAGAAGAAAATATAAAATCAAACCACCAACGAACGACCCCGACGTAAATGCCAAACCACAATGTGAAGGTGCACGGCACGTTGTCAAGCTGCCCGTCCCGCGACGGGTACTTGTATTCACAGCACTCTGCCTCACCCCACCCCGACATCCGACCCTACACGACCATACGAGACGACCCTCAGACGCATAATCACCACCATGTCATGATACCCTAGTTCATTCTTCATATCCGTTCTTTCAAAGACGCACCTTACTCCAACACCCCAATCTCATCTTCATCTTTACTTTCACGTTCTAGCAACAACTTTACACATGCGAGCAGTGTACCCCGTTTCCTTTCCCTTTATGTTTTCATCCACCCATCTCACTTTCATGGCATGTCGAGGGCTAGTGACTGTAGTGGACATGCAATTGTCTATTGAATGATCCCGCAGTGCGCAGAGCCACAGCAACTACACCCTGATACTATTACCATATGTCTACAACTCCTAACCCCCAGGAGACTGACCTTTTGTATTGGGTGTAGGGAACTTCTAATCAACTGACGTTCACCAAACAACACAAGCCACAATGACTGGTCCTAATCTTACGTAAAAAGGGGAACCTCTACGACGCTACCCACAATCTGAATCAGCAGACGACCAAACGAGGGCGAGTGCACAACCAACAGGACATCGGCGACTGCTTTGGCGACCCTGTAACTGCTGGGTGCTGCTGGTTGATTGACCGTGGCTGATCGCTCGGCAGGGTTTGTGGCGGACAGAAGCTCACCAACAGCACAATGCATTCCCCGAGCCTGGGCGCACACGGACTTCCGGACACTGGGACGGAAAGGGACTTAAAGGGGAGGTGAAGTGGGGAAAGTTGCAGGGATATGGTAATCAGCAGCGTTGTGCTGGTTGTTTTTCTTGTCACGACAATAGGGTATTCGGATTACGGCGAATGAAACCAAGAAGAATGTTGTATAGCACGCCCGAAGATGACGACACGGCGTGGAAGCCCCACGGTCGAGCGGGGGCAAACGGGACACTAGCTTAACGGTTCCACTGAATGATGCATGCGGTATGCATTGTGCTGATTCAGATTCAAAGTTCGCAGCGTGTGGGTGACAGGTATGGACTGTCGTTGTGATCACTCCACTTTGCAATCCTGGCGTGTTATAAAATCACCCTCGTCGTCACATTTGAGCACACATCCCGTGTGTGCCATCTGCCAACCTGTCGCCCCTCACATCTCTTCCTCGGCGTGCACTTCCCGTCGCCAGCCGCCTCCCCTTTGCCGCAGTAACTCTCATCCCTGCCCGCATCGCACCTCGCGTCGCTGTCTTTACACCTCTCGCTGCACGCACGTTCACCACATCCACTCCCATCAATATGCCTCCTCTCGAGAAGACCCAGGCCTCGCAGACTGGCGAGTAGTGAGTGACATTGACCGAAAGGTGTGGGCTGACCCCAGTGATCTCTTTGTCATCGGTGGTGGATCCGGTGGTCTCGGCTGTGCTGTGAGTGGAGACGGATGCGAGTCGGTGATGCGAGTACTCACTCCAGCGTCGAGCCGCGTCGTACGGCGCCAAGGTCGGACTGGTCGAGGCGAGCCCCCGTCTCGGCGGTACCTGTGTGAATGTTGGATGTGTGCCCAAGAGTGAGTCGCAGCTGGGAATTCCCCTATGTCATCAGCGCCCCTAACGTTACAGAGGTGATGTGGTACACTTCCGAGATGGCCGATGCGCTCCGCAAGGCGTCGTCGTATGGCTTTGGTAACAAGGAGACCAACGACAAGATTGCCGATTCGTTCCAGTGGCCTACCCTTAAGGCTAAGCGTGACGCCTACATTAAGCGCCTCAACGGCATCTAGTAAGCTTCCAACTCGTGAATATTTTGCTGATATCAGCGAGCGCAACCTTGTAAAGGACAATGTCGACTACCACGAGGGTTATGCCGTGTTCGTCGACCCCCACACTCTCGAGGTCACCCAGGCCAATGGCGAGAAGTACCAGGTCAAGGCCAAGAAGATTGTCGTCTCTGTCGGTGGCCAGCCTACGGTCCCCTCGGATGACCAAGTTCCCGGCGCGTCGTATGGTATCGACTCGGACGGCTTCTTCGAGCTTGACAGCCAGCCGAAGCGCGTTGCGGTCGTCGGTGCTGGTTACATTGGTGTCGAGCTTGCCGGAATCTTCAACGGTCTTGGCTCCGAGACCCACCTCCTGATCCGCCACGATGCCGTCCTGCGTACGTTTGACCCCATGCTCTCGGACGTTTTGCTCCCATGGATGGAGCACAACGGTATGCACGTTCACAGGCAATCTGGAGTCACCAAGGTTGAGAAGACCGCGTCTGGCCTCCTCGTCCATGGCAACGGCCTTGACAAGCCCCTCGAGGTCGACACGCTTGTCTGGGCTATTGGACGCCACGCGAACACTGCCAACCTTGGCCTTGACAAGGCGGGCGTCGCCATGGACAAGAAGGGCGACATTATTGTTGACGAGTGGCAGGCGACCAATGTCAAGGACATCTGGGCGATTGGTGATGTCCAGGGTAAGGCCCTCCTCACACCTGTGGCCATTGCCGCTGGTCGCCGCCTGTCGAACCGTCTCTTTGGCGGCCCCGAGTTCAAGGACGACAAGCTCGACTACACAAACATCCCATCTGTCATCTTTTCCCACCCCACTATTGGCTCCGTCGGTCTGTCCGAGCCGGATGCCCGGAAACAGTACGGCGACGCGGTCAAGGTCTACACCACCAAGTTCCGCGACATGTCCGGCGCCATGCTTGACGAGGACCACAAGGCGCCCACGTCGTACAAGGTTATTACTGTTGGACCCGAGGAGAAGATTGTCGGTCTTCACATGATCGGCATCGGCTCGGACGAGATTCTCCAGGGCTTTGCCGTCGCTATCAAGATGGGAGCGACCAGGAAGGACTTCCAGGACGTAGTCCCCATTCATCCGACCGCCGCCGAGGAAGTAGTAACCATTTTCTAAGTGCGTGCTCGCCGGGGATGCTTGTGGTGGTGTTGAGGACGGGTTTGGTGGTGAGGGGTGCCTTTGTGATGGTGACACAAGTGGTGGTGCTATGGTGGAGGCGCCCTGGTGGAGGTGCCACAGTGTTGGGGGTGGAGGTGCCACAGTGGGTAACTGACACGTCCAGGTATATGTCGATCCGGATGACTGGACTGGATGCAGAAAATAGTGCCTTCCCTCTGCCTTCTGCCTATCTATAGTGTTGAAATGTTTACTCACCGTGCTGACATCTCTTGCGCGACACCTATCAAGTATATCGAGTGCAGTGCACAAAATTTGACGACGAGCCTGTTGCATCGAAAAAGGAACGCGACGAGCACAAGCTTGAGCGCTTGAGCGCGCTGGGAGACAGCAAGTGGTGAACTCAGAGAAGCAAGGCATCATGGGATACCGGTGCGGTCAACTTTGCGGCTCAAAAGAAGACGTGGGAGCCAGCGGAGAAGAAGCGCAAGCGCAAGCGCGCAAGCGGAGAAGAGCCGCGGCGCTTCGGAGGGAGATTGACTCGTAGTTGAAGGACCAAGGCAACGCTTTTTCTCTTTCCTACTAACACAGTCCCGTTTGCTTTACCCTCTCCCTCTTCCTTCCTAACTCCCTAGCTTTGTGGTTGACACGACGCGGATATTGACTTTGCGTTCGCAGAAGTATGGTAGTGGAGTGAGTTTAACGTTCTCCATGCAACATACATACACACAGCAACTACACGCCGGCTTCCTGACGATCTCGGCTGAAATGAATGTTCATCCTGTTGCTGGTTATCACACCCAACTCCATCACGACTTCCCCGGCCGCATCCGCGATTGCATACAACCGACTAACAAATCAGATCCATTTCCATGGTTCCGGCCCCCCAGAATCTATATGCCCTGCCCCCTGTCCTGTTCTCATGGTGGTCGCCACTATAGATCATGTGGTGGTCTCCAAACCCACGATCGTCACCTTGATCAGCATGGATTCTGTAAAGAAAACCTGCCCCGGACAGGCCCACCGAACCCCTACTCGATGTCTACATCTGCGACCGCTGTGGCCATCAATTTAAGGGCAAGGTATGTAGTGACAGGTGGTTTGACGGCTGACGTCCAGAACCGCCATTCAAATTATCTTCGACATCTACAGACCGACAGCTACCGCGACCGTACGTGCAAGGAGGCCTCGGGGCCGCAGACCTGTGACCAATGTAACACGACCTGGACGTCGGGCGTGAGTTCACCTCCTCCGAAGCCCTCACTGATCCGCAGGACCGCATGGAGCGCCTTCGCGCGCACAAGCAAACTAAGGCATACAAGGAGGGTCGCTGCGGGTCGATTCCGCAGCCCAACTCTATCCCGGAGGTGGTTGCCTGTGAGAAATGCGGTGGCCAGTGGACAGGACACGTGAGGGGAGCAGTAGCTTTCGCTGACACTCCAGTACAGGAACAACATGCTCAAACAGCACCGCCGCTCTAGGGGCTATGCAAACGGGACGTGCGGAAGCAACACTCAACGTGGCTCCGTGCCGGAGACCGTAAGCTGTTCTCAATGTGGCGCATCGTGGACAGGTGTCGTATGTGTATTCTCTCTTGTCAAAGACTAATGGCCAGGGCCGTAATGACGCTCTGAAACGCCATCAGTCAACTCAGCAGTTCAAGGACGGATTCTGTGAACGCGACTCGAAGTGGGCGACTGCAAACGAGACGGTTCAATGTGACCAATGCGGGAAGACTTGGCATGGACTCGTGAGCTTCAGATAGGTTGCCTGATCAGAGCTAAAACTTTAGGGCCGGAACACAGCACTGACCGGGCACAAAGCGACCAAGAGATACCAGCAGGGCAAGTGCGCGACTCGTAAATAGGACATACGTGTCAGTACGATTGAGGTTTGGAAAACGGCAGATGGAAGAGCGAGTTATTACTGTAATCCCCAGCAGCGACGGTGAGTCCCTACGTAGTACAGTTATAGACCGCTATAACCGCAAAAGTTCTACACACGAACGCGTTTGTGCCACGGCACGAAATTGGCAAAATCGCCACCCATCTTGTATGGAGAGAATGCCTCGACAGCGCCGTTGAACCGTCTGCAAGCTCGAGCCCATCGAGCTCGATAGGTGCAGCGTTCAGGCGGCGTCGGTGGCAACGGCGGTGTTGGCGGCAACGGCGGCGTCGGCGATGGCAGCAACGGGCGATGTCGGCGCCGCCCAGGCCGCCGTTGCCGTCGGCAACAGTGCTGCAGGCCTCGGCGATGGCCCCGCCGCGGCTTAGGTATTATCAGTACCCTGCGCCGCATCGGGTAGCCCAGGCTCCACCCATAGTGCACCCAATGGGGTAGGGTGTGCCCCGGTAGCATGCACAGCCGCCCTGATAGCAAGCAAACGGTGTTGGATAGCGGGCAGACCGTCTCTGACAGCGAGCAAAGTGCTTTTGGCAGCGGTGGTGATGTCTTGGGGGAGACATGTTGGCACACTCGCCATACAAAATGGCTTTTGCGCGTTATAAGCACGCGGCGCGTTCGCGCGTTAACAGGCAAGCCACGTGGAAAAAACCACGTGGCAGCTATTTTGGCCTAGTATCCTAATGGCGGTAAATGGCGCCTAAATAGTGCTAATGGCCTTTTAGCCCAGCTGGCTATAGCTGGCCAGCTGGCCTATTGCACTATTATTATTAGCTTAGAGAACTAGACCGCCCGGGCAAGCGGCGCGAAGCGGCGTCTCACTGCTAGTCGTAGATGACATTGCACCGTACACGTAATTAGTAGTGACAATGGAAGATTGATGTACTAGCTGCTGTCTGCAGCTCTGCAGCTGTGTTTACAGACAGCTCTCTCTCTCCCTCCAGGATCGTCTTTGGCGTTTAAAGTGAAGAAGGAGGTATGGGAGCTGCACATGCATACAGAGTACAAAATTAGTCCCATCTCATGCACCGATGCATTAGATAATAGCTCGTGAGTTGGGCGGCACCTCCAGCATATTTTGATGCCGGTGCTTATCGGGTACGCGAGCAATCAGATATGACATTCAGTTGGTTGATGATTGTTTGGTTCATGTTGATTGAGGGGCGGCCATCACAGGAACAGGAACGGAAAATCAATACCTTGCCAAGCAAGCAACCTTCGGCCGACTAACGACTGAGAGCAACGACGGTCCTCACATCGTGTCGCGTCGCGATGGGCTGGGTATCGGCTGCGCGTATGTACTGTGAACATGCTTTGCGGCGTACTGCCGGTTGCCGGAGTAGTTCAATGCAGGACACCGGTGTCGAGATCTCCCGGTGTCGCCGCAGAAAATAGGGCACCGAATGCCCTCATCCAGCTTGCTCCGTCCAAAGAGGGACGGCGGAGCAGTAACAGGCCCGCCGAGCCCTACAAACATGCGACAATACACACACCCATGCACCCAACTTTGCAATTGTCACAGTGAGCGCAATGTATGGGTCATGTCGAGTTGCTTCTGATGCGCCATCCACTCGAGCCCTGGTTCCTGTGTGCGTCCAACGGACGCGAGAGAGCGTGACGCGACGAGCTTCTGGCCCTGCATTCTGTTATCCTGTACTTGTCCTGCATCACGCATTGTACATCATGTAGCGCGTATCGCACTGTCTATCCAGCTGGCCGTGACTGTCATCAAACACAGTCTCACACAGCGTCAATCAGTCACAGTCTTACACATTTCGTGACCTGTGCAACTCGGAGCCTGTCGACTCGAACCGCGTCGCCGTTGTTGACTTTCATGTCGACTCTCACACGCTGCCTAGGATAAAGTTACTTGCAACCAACAGCGAAGTCCCCACAACAATACCGACATACGACGCGATCCCGAACATTTGTCCGTTCCTCAGCGTGCAAAATGCGGACGCCAACACCATCGACTCCGCATCGACACATGCTCAACGACCGCCGAGAGGCCACCATCTCAATGCCCGATGTCGAGAGCCGCTTTGGCTACGTCACTCCTCCGACGTCGCCGGGCCTTCATTCTGGCTGCTTTGTGCCGTGGGACTGGAAGCAGGGCGCGGGGTTGGCGTCAACGAGCACCTCGGTACCAACAAGTCCGAGGATTGAGCAAGATGGAGAAAATGCGAGTCCGTCCGTTGCCACAGCATCGCAAGTCGACTTGCAGACAACTCCCACGCGAGTTTCGTCCAGGACATTGCGGAAGCCTCCCACGCCATCGCCTCCCACACCATCAGCTCCTCAACGCCAGAAGCGAGGCCTCCGGCCATTGTCACTCGGCGTCCGCCGGACGGAGAAGACTGCCGGTTCAAGGCTGTCCGCACCGTCCTCTCACCTCTGCTTGGTGCTGCCCCCACCACGGCGCCCGGTCCCCCTCTCGCGGTTCACTGCCTCTCCTTCTCCTGCCTCTTCGATCCCCACCCCTGTTCCATCTTCGCCGACCCTTCCTCCTCTTCCCACCCACGAGGACCGATTGGCTATCCTTGCCTTCTTTGCGCGCCGTGCACCCTCAAATACAATGCCTAGCATATGGGGAACACTCCGGGTCAGCCCGCCATTCGTACAGTGCATTCGCATCGGACGCGTAGAGGTGAGTCAAGGAATGCAAACTCTGGCGGAACCTAACACCAGATCACGCGTTCAAAGCTCAAGTCACTGCTTACCTACTTTGAAGGCATGCGGCAACGATATGATGCATATGCAAACGCCAGTGCTGCCCTGCCGGGCGCAAACCCGTATGCGGCGCGCATCTCCGCCGCACAAGTCGAGGTGAGTTGGATAAATATCCTCAACTTTCTGACAGCAGGCCCGGCAAGACGAGAACGCACTTGCGAGTCTCATCCTCACATTGGCGGAACTCGAACGCGGCTCAACGACTCTGGCGTTTCTTCGTCTTCGCGCGTTGTCAGAGGGAGGGGCAGTGTGGCTCACAGCCCACCTGAAAGAGGAGGTGCCTGCGTGGCTCGAGGACGTGAAGGGGATGCTGCGGGAGCTGCATGGGCTCGCAGGTGGTGCGCGGTGAAGCTGAAGGAGTGAAGAAGTCCGGATTTTGAGAGATAGCCACTTTGTATCCGTATTGTAGGCTTGTACAGGGCAGATAGATTAGTCCGTATCGTGTCATCGATGATCGGGCATGTACGCATTGCTGCACGTCGCCAGTTGTGTTGGTACCAAATATGATCCATGCATACACTACATCTACAGAATGAAAGTCTAGTGGCACATGGACGGACGCAAGACTCTATCTAGGCTCTATTGCTAGGCTACGCGTAATCCGTATTTTGTTTATCGTTCGCTTGACGTATAGGCAAGCAGGGTATGATAGGAGAACAAAGCTGAGTGGAACCCGATTAATCGAAAGTGATCTTGGTAGGCGCAGGTGCGTCGGCAGTGTCGTTGAAGTGGGCGCCGTAAATGGGGTGGGCCTTCTTCTTGATAGTCGACGGGAAGCGGTCCATCTCCTTGGGCACCTCGGCGCCAGCGTCGCGGAGAACACGCATAAACTCGCCGGCAAGTGCCCGCTCGTGGTTTTCACCAGTGAAGAAGGTGATGGCCTTGCCAGTCTTGCCTGCACGGCCGGTACGGCCGCAACGGTGGACAAAGTCCTCGGTGGTGAGGGGGAAGGTGACATTGATGACGAGCTGGACGTCGGGGATGTCGAGTCCACGGGCGGCAACATCAGTGGCGACGAGGACGTTGACAGAGCCGTTCTTGAACGCCTCCAGGGCCTTGAAACGGTCGTTCTGGTTCATGTCGCCGTGGAGCGCGCCAACCTTGAAGCCGGCGCGGCGGATCGTGTACTCGAGGCGCTGGGCCTCCTTCTTGTACAGACCAAACACAAGGACTCGCGATCCGGGCTGGGCCTTCTCATGTGCGCGAAGGTGGTAGGTGAGACGTCCGTCCTTCTGACGGGGGTCGTCGAGAACCTCGACCGCCTGCTCGATGCGCTTGTTGGCAGAGAGCTCGTCCGATCCAACAGTGACCTTGATGGGGTTGGTGAGGAACGATGACGCCAAACGGCGGACGGACTCGGGCCATGTGGCGGAGACTGCACGTTAGCATGTTATACTGAGTTAATTCCAAGTAGCTCACACATGACGGTCTGGCGACCACCGGTGTGACCCGGGCAGTGGGCGATAATCCTGCGAATGTCGTTCTCGAAACCAGCGTCCAGCATGCGGTCGGCCTCGTCAAGGACGAGGTACTTGATGGACGAAAGGTCGAGATCACCGGCATCCGCGAGGTCGAGGGTACGGCCAGGGGTACCAACGACGATACGTACACCCTCGGAGCGGAGCTTGTAGATCTGCTCGTTCTTCGGCATTCCACCAAAGAGTGCAACGGCACCAATGCCTAGACCAGCACCAAGCTTGACAAGAGTGTCAAAGCTCTGCTGCGCAAGCTCACGAGTGGGCGCGAGAACGAGCATTGCGAGCTTGCCCTTGCCGTTCTTCCCCGGCGGGGGAAGGGAGGCGAGGTGGTGGACACCGGGAACACCGAACGAGAGGGTCTTGCCCGAACCGGTCTCGGCAATACCAACGACGTCGCGCTTGGCGAGGAGAGCCGGCCACGAGACGGCCTGGATGGGGGTGGGCTTCGGGAACGCGGAGAGGAATTGGGAGATCTTCGGGTGCACAGAGAGAGTCGCCATGTCAAGGTGAGGGGGGAAGAGCGACGGCTCGAGGGTGATGTTCTGTTCGGCAAGGTACGCCTTGTGCGCAGCGGTAAACTCGGACGGCGTCGGCATCGCCTGAGCAGCAGCGTCGGCAGCCTCGGAGGCAGCAGCAGCGGCCTTGAGCTTCTTGAGCTGCTTCTTCGAGAGGGCGGGAGCAGCGACCTCGGCATCGCCCTCGGCGGGTGTGGCGATGACAGTCTCGGCGGGCGAAGCAGGCTCAGACTTGGCCTTCTTCGTCTTGGACTCCTCGCCGTCCTCGTCACGAGACCGCTTCTTGTCCTTCTTGTCCTTCTTATCCTTCTTCTCCTTCTTGTCCTTCTTCTCGACGACCTCGCCGGCGTTGGCGGCGGCCTCAGCCTTGGCGGCCTTGCGCGCCTTCTTCTCCTCCTTGAGCTTGCGGCGCTCCTCCTTGCTGAGCTTGACTTCGGTTTCGACCGACATTTTGGTGGTAGGGTATGGGGTGGGAGATGTAAACGACTACCCAGTGGCGAGCTCCTCTACTTTTATGCAAAGTCGCGTGTGACCTGGGATTGCGTCAAAAAAAGCAGTTTTTCTCTGGTCACGTGACAAGGAAAATCTGATCAGCCGCTTTGTTGGGGCACCAGATCTGGATATCTGGCCCGCCGTCCTGCAGCGTCCTGGCACTGCGGGGCATCATGGAAGCGCCGAGCTCCGTCCATGCGTCCTTGCATCCTTGGCATGTACGGAATCGGAGTTCCTCGATTGCAGGCCGGGCACGTGCACCACAATCGGTCACAACCTTCAACCGTGAACTGACGCATCCATCTCTCCTTTCCGACAAGACGGTCCTCTGACACTCGTCCAGAACTTGAATTGACGCTCTCTGTGCTCTGCTAAAACTCCCAAAAAACATCACTGCTCCTGCGCCCACATATCTGCGCATTCGCAACCTCGCAGCTCAAGTGGCACAATATACACGGCTGATGAATGTCATGACGGGCTACAGCCTAAAACCCTCGCCAACCCAGGCAATCCCCAACTAGCATGCTAGCTGAAATTTACTCCTCGTCGCCCTCGACGACAACGGTCTCAAGACCCTTGAACGAGGTGACGCCCTCGACGACCGAGGCAACGACGTAGAGCTTCTCCTTGGCACCCTCGTCGTCGTTACGCTTGCGCTCAAGACGGACGCGGACACGGCGGGGGGGCGAGCGGACACCGCGCGACCAGAGAGCCTGGTTGAGGCCGGGCGAGATGCGGACGTCCTTGACGCCCATGGCCTTCTGAGCGAACTCAGTGACGGCCTTGACGGCCTTGGGAGCCTCTGCGAAATGTTAGATTACTTGCCACAGGAAATAGATGGGCCAAGCCATCAGGATGATGCTGCCAATGGTCGGGTCGAAGAGCAGGAGTGGTGCTTCAGCCCGTTGCTGATCCTACTCCTGCCCGTAGATCTTCCTGCAGCGACTCACTCTTCTTGAAGGAGAGGTCGTGCACACGCTTGTGGAGGTTGATGGTGTACTCGCGGGTGACGACGTCCTGAAGAGCCGAACGCGTCTTCCTGGTCTAAATGGTCAGCATAATTGATTGGTATCGGCGCGACGCGGATAGCTCGAGCTCTTCCTTGGCGGCACTTCGACAAGAGACGGATCGCTGCACATTGTCGCAGGCGCCTTTTGCTGGTCGTGAAAACCAGGAGAAAGGGGCACAGCGCATGTCGACGCAGCGTCGTTCCTCTTGGGTCCAAGCTTCGCGACGGGACACGCAAAACGTCCTTCCCACGCATTCCCTCCTTTCCTCCGTACAAGCTCGACTGCTATCCGAATCGCGCGTTCGTATCGACTCGACTAACCTTCTGAGTG
The DNA here is from genome assembly GCA_001599015.1 of Apiotrichum domesticum. Classification (NCBI taxonomy): domain Eukaryota; kingdom Fungi; phylum Basidiomycota; class Tremellomycetes; order Trichosporonales; family Trichosporonaceae; genus Apiotrichum; species Apiotrichum domesticum. The sequence continues at coordinate 367,495 of BCFW01000012.1, forward strand.
GGCGCCTGGGATGTCAGCGGCATGTCCTGTTCTCGAATCAAAGTTCAACAAGCCGTCAACGAGTTCATCCTTCGCTTCGCCGCCTAGCCTCCCGCACGTCATTCCTGGGCTCGGCGGCATCGCACGCGCGCTCGTTGACGCTGTCGTCGTCGTCTGACTTACCATTTTTGAGAGTGCTGAACCGGGTACTTGACGGATGGCAGTCAGGAAAGCTTGACAATCATCAACTTTGCAGTGGTGGCGCCGTGCCCAGCAACCAGCCAGCAGCAGGCAGTGAACGCGGCGTCTGCCACCCATGCACCCACACACCCACACACCACCGTACCAGGTCACGGTGACCAGCCAACCAGCCGACACCAGCCCAGAACAGAGCCACTGGTCCTACATGGGCAGAACCTTTTGATCCCGCTTTCGGCGATTATTTGTTAACACCGAGTTTAGCGATACATTCACAAAGTACGGCCAGAATTTTTGTACTCACATCTTTTAATTCCGTCTCCCGTTGAGCTCAGGGTCCGGTTACCCCAGCTGGAGCCTGTCAACATCAAGGCCAGCTGGACGATCCGAGACCCAAAGGGGGATCCAAGCCGCAGGGACGATCAGGGCCTCATGGCGTCCTAAACCTGGCCCCGTTTCAAGGGGGTCCCGTTTGAATCTCATTTCACTTTGCTTAATCTGGATCAGGTCAAAATTTAACATTTGGATACAATCAATCCATCCACTCCTCTCCCCGCACACCACCTCGGATCAACGGCGCAATAACGGCCCCTCAAAGGCCATGGGCCAAGCTAATTTTTCCGACCTGGGGCCTCGGGACTGACTGGCACTGGTGATCACCTGTTTCGAGCTTGATTTCTCTTCTCGGCGGCTCGAGAGCGCTACACTCGAGATGTCAAGCCCAGGGGCTTTTCTCCCCTCTCCCTGTTCCCTCCCCGGCCTATCGCCCCCGATGGCCCCATGCCCCAATGGCCCCATGCCTCGATCGGATACAGACACGATCTGATTTGCTTATGGCATGGCGCGCATACAGTGTTGAAAAAATAACTCTCTCTTACGTGCGACGCGCAACAAACGTGTATCGCGGCCTCTGATATGCAGGCCATGCAGGACAAAAGTCTAAGCGGGATAAGAGTCTGTGACACGTTGGGTGGATAGGATTTTCCACTTAAGTGGTGTGAGCTTTCTTGTCTTGACCATTCACTCCTGTCACCATGCTCCGCCAACGCGTCGACGACAAGGCCGCTAAGGCAGCGCCCTCCAAGACTAGGGCTATCAACAAGCTCAGCGTCGACGATGTGCCCGAGGGCAAGCGGTGCGTATCTTGAACCCAGTCGCGCATCGCTCCATCCTGACACGCCACCAGCTTTATGGTGCCCAACTACACCAACAAGCAGCTTATGGATGCGATTCCCGCGCACTGCTTTGAGCGCTCGGCTCTCCGTTCGAGTGTGACGCTTGTGCAGGATGTCGTGGCTCTGGGTCTCCTTGCCTGGGGCGCATCGAACATTGACCGTTTTGTCGCCTGGGCTGGTCCCCGTGCTGCCGAGTTCGCCCCAGTCCTCGGCTCGGCCACCGCGGCCACCATCACCCGTGCAGCTCTCTGGACGCTCTACTTTATCTTCTCATCGTTCTGGGGCATGGGTCTCTGGGTTGTTGGCCACGAGTGCGGTCACCAGGCGTTCTCTACCTCCAAGACCCTGAACAACGCGGTCGGTTGGGTTGTCCACTCACTCCTTCTCGTGCCCTACCACGCTTGGCGCATCTCGCATGGACGTCACCACGCCTCGACGGGATCGCTCACTCGGGACGAGGTGTTTGTTCCCCGCACTCGTAAGGAGCGCGGCCTCCCCGAGGCCAAAGACGAGGATGAGATTGTTGGTCTTGAGTAAGTCGCGGTGCAGGCAGCGAAGACAAGAGTCAGGCTAACGTGTACAGGGTTTCCGAGGACTCGCAGTCCGCTCTCGCCGAGGCGCTTGACCACATTCCCATCGCTGCGTTCTGGGTCGCCATGTACCAGCTCCTTGGCTTCCCTCTCTATCTCGTCATGAACGCTGCTGGCCAGAACCGCTACCCCGCGTGGACGAACCGTGAGTTTTGGAGTCAAGCCAGAAGCTAGAAGCGGGAAGCCTGAGGTGCACGGATGGGCATGGTGCCATACAGCCTGACGATCCGTTGATCTGCTGATTGTCACTTCTGCCGATCGCCACCCCTGCCGATCTCTGGCGTCATGGGGGGACTCTAGTCGGCATGGCGCGATGGCGATCAGAAGCGGCGAGCTTGTCATCCGGAGGACGCCGCTGACAATTCAGACTTCACCCCGTCGTCGATCATCTTCCGCAAGAACCACAAGTGGCAAATTCTCTGGTCCGACCTTGGTATCTTCGCTGTTCTTGCCGGCGCCGCGTACTGGTCGTACAAGCGTACCTTCACCGAGATGATGCTCTACTACGGAATCCCCTACCTGCTGGTCAACTCGCATCTCGTCATGATTACCTACCTCCAGCACACCGACCCCGTCCTGCGTGAGTCATGCTGTGCCACAGGCACTCTTCTATATGTGTACTGACTCGGTGCAGCTCACTACTCGGACAACCTCTGGACCTTCCCCCGTGGCGCGCTCTGCACGATTGACCGCACCTTCTTCGGCCCTATCGGTGCCTGGTGCGTCCACGGCCTGTGCGAGACCCACGTCGCCCACCACATCTGCTCCAAGATCCCTCATTACCACGCGTGGGAGGCAACTGAGGCTCTCAAGAACTTCCTCGGTGAGCACTACCACCGCTCTGAGGAGAACATGCTCGTTTCTCTCTGGAAGTCGCACCGCCAGTGCCTGTTCGTCGAGGATGGGGCGGACGTTGCCTTCTACAAGAACGCCCGTGGCCAGGCCCAGCGCGCTGGTGTCGTCGTCGCCCCTCCGGACTCGGGTGTCGAGCTTTCGGAGGGTGCTTAAGCATTTTCAACCAACTCAAAGGAGTGTGGACTGTACATTATTACACCTACACACATCACATACGACATACACATACACTTGGGCCACCTGCCCGCCATCTGTTTCTGGGATAGAGAGATATACACGTGTTAGAGTCTCGTAGAGTTCAACCTGTATGTGATCATGACATTGATAGATCTAAAAGAACGGGACAAAGAGTACGATGGAACGGTCCATAGAACTGTCAACTGAAATGACGGAATTTGGGGCGCCGTCGGCGATTGGCTCTCGACAGCTCGATCAGTTTCTCGTTTCTGCGCCTCGCGTCTTCTGTAACATGCGTCATCGGCACGCAGGTACTGTGACAACCAGACACATTGTTGGAACCAAAATAGAGGGAATCCCAAAGAGGCATGGCGTTCATGGACAACGGACTGGTGGACTGGCAAGTCTTGACACGTGATCGTCGGTCCTGGGACCTCGATGCCTCGAGGACGCGCAGATCGTGGATCGTGAATGCGGTATTTCTGGTTGAATCTGGCACAGATGAGTGGCAAATTCCGTATGTTCGGACGAGAACCTGGAGCAGAGGCAGAACAAGTGAGAATAACACATGCAAGGCTATCAGTGAGGTATTGTCGGGTCGTGTCTGTCTCTTCGCCATTGTCCCTATATCCAGATTCCCCCCAACGTGGTCTCAACCTCGTCCTGCTCCTCCACACTGTGAGCACTCATGTTCCGCCACTCCCACTGTTGTTCCATGAGTTGTGAAAATCAGTGAATGGCATGGAATGGGAATTGAGGGGTGCTTCTATGAAGGGATACAGTGCTGTAGCCTTGGGAACCTCCCCGATGTAATAGCATCAGTTCTGCGGGGTTCCCGCCTTTTAACTCGGCCGTGTCGCTGATGTTAAAACCTATCGTCACCAGAGCAAGCTGCAAGTTGAACAATGTACTGTACAGCTCCACGGACAGGGTATAGCATTCCGCAGAGGAATTCCGGACTATGTCTTGGAACGTTCTCATCAGTAGCAGGTTCTCATCATTAGTAGATGATCCAAAAATACCCATGAACCCCGGCGAGGCGTCCAACTTCTTGGCTAGGCTGTCCATGTGCAACACTGAACGTTCTGCCTTTGCGCTCGGGTACACGGTGCACTTATTCAATGTCTGGGGAACGCGGGTCGCTCAGCTTTTTCCACTCCAACGACGTCCTCTGTCATGGTGTACCGAGACCCACCCAGCTGTGGCAGAGACTCTACCAATTGATCACATTGCAATGCCCTCAAGACGCAACACAAAAGCGCACATCTGTGTTGCACAGGTTCGGTGCCAATATCCAACACTGGATGCGGCCAGTGCAGAGTGTAATGGCACTTCGGGAATCCGTGCCTGATTCGCCTTCCAGGGCGAGGCCAGGCCCCGATTCCCCATTTTCCATTATGAAGTGCTGGAATTCCCGATGCTAATTCCCGATGCCCCATGGGCCGCAGGTGTAGCTCTTCTCCCCAGGCGGCTGGTTGAAGGCTCAAGCTGACCAGCAACGGCCTCTACTTTTACCAAAATGCGACGTTTGTGCTGGCCATGGTTCCCCGAATGTGCTACACATCTAAACGCTCCTCCGTTCCGTTCCCGCACCATCCGTTCCCGCACCGTCCCCATCACCAAGGATCGAAAACGGAATCGAGCCATGCAGTCGCTTAAGCGCCCCCTGGCCAGGCCATGCCCTTGTGCCTGGCGCAAACCGATAAACAGCGGTGTCGTTGCATGGGGACGTGTTTCGAGGAGTTGCTTTACACCGCCTTCCATGGCAATCTCCACCGCTTCCTACAACCTTACGACCAGTTGTATTGGCCCTCTCATAATGTTGTGTGAATTACTCTCCGTTGAAGGCTTCTGGTCAACGTAGAGTGGGCATGCATCAAGCTTGCCAAGCAATTCATTTACGACGTAAGCATTCCTTGGAAGCGCAACGATCGAGGCATGTGGCGTACTTGGGGTTCTTCATACACACAGTTGTGGCACCTGCCAGAACACGGCCGGGGCACGACTGTGGCCAATGCAGCACGTCTATTGAATGAGCTTGCCCCCGACAGTCTTCTGCACCGTTCATCATGTTTAACAAACAGAATACGCTAAAGCTACATATGTTAATGACCTTAAAACCCAAACGATACGCAACCGCGTTGAAAACATAAAATACTGTTGAGACAGGTTCGAAGTGTTCTGGAGATCCCAAATATTAGAGGCTCTCGATCCGCTCCAAGTACGCTGCGCTTCTCCGCTCCCTACGCGTTCCTTGATGAGACTTGCCCATCGTGTACCCTAGGTCGAGCCGTCCCAGCGAGACTGAACCCCCATCCACGACCAATCGGATGGAGCTGCACTACCAGCAGCATTGGTTGTGTTGGACGTCGTGGCGGAGCTGCTACCAACAAGTTCCGCTTCCGAGCTGAAATTCACCAATGGAGACCAATGCGGCACGCCTTGAAGGATGTTGTCGATCGCCTAACGGTGTTAGTCTTTTGGATGTCCATAGCTTCTTTCAAGCTTACCATCGCAACTTGAGGGTCCTCCGTCCCAGCCTTGAAGTCTTCAAAGGCCTTGGCTAGCTTTCGGTAAAAGCGGCTGATTCCCAACATTGTTTCATCTGGTCCGACGGTCACATTCCCGAGCCGAGCAAATATGTCCCTCATTTGGGCGCAAAAGGTGACTGCACGAATGCAGTCCTCGTGCGTGAAACGCCGTCGAAGCTGCTGTCAGCGCAAAATCACAATTTCAACATACGTTGTGAAGTAGAATACCCGGCATGGGCAGCACGCAACAGCACACGTCGTACCAATACAGGATTTCACCACTGTTGGCGAGCTGGTTAATAATGTTGAGGAATTCCTCTGTCAAGCTGAGGAGTGTAGAGCAAGTGATTTTGGGGTCTGAGTTCTGCAAAAACCCAACCACACGAAGCTTGAGGAGAGTCGTTTTGCCAATAATCTGAGCCTGACCGGCGTACGCTCGGAGATTGGGATTGTTGAGCCACAAGTTGAGATGATCAACTAAACGTTTCTCTCTCATATCGTAGCTCCATGCACCAAACTGGACCACTTCCTCCAAATTGAAGTGAGCTCCCGCGAAGCTCTTCAGAATATCCCAAAGTCTTTCGTTAACAATGATACCTGATGTGTACCCACCCGGTAATAAATGCTTTGAAGTAGTCGCCCGCAATACTCTGGTGGCCGTGCTGTTCAGCCCAGTACATGACTTGTTGAACCGACGGAAGAACGAGAGAACCATTCGGGGGCAGTTGTAGAATTGTCGAGTACCACAAGTCCATAGCTGTCGGTTAGTCATCCGCGATATTCCTCAAAAGGAGTCGCTACCCACAGACAACATCTGAAACTGTTAGCCCATTGCGTTGATGAAATGCACGACGTACTGAAAAATGTGCGCTCCTCATCCAGCTGCCGCCAATGTTGCTCTTCGGTTTGAGGGGGAGGCATTGACTGGTTTGACCAGTCAATGTGAAGTTCGCACAACAGTCGACAGGCAATTCCAAGCTTGAGATAAATCGTTCTATCAGGCCTACGGCGCCAGTAAACCACAACTAGGAGAGCCTGAATGAGTTGAAGATCATAATCGCCATTCATAATGGCACGAGTGACCAGATTGTCGGCAAGGCCAATAAGTTGGTTGCTGATATCTGGGCGAAAGAATCGGGCCGAGGTTGCCAGGATTGCAGTAAATACAGGCTGCGAGGCCTGCATGCGGTCGAAGGTGTGATAACCAATATCAAACAGTCCGGAGCACGAAGCAATGTTCTGCATGAATCTGTGCGAAAGTTAGTAATTTCCCCAGTGGTTGAAGAATTCATACGATACAGTAACCATGCTGGAACTCACTGGGTGAATAGTAAACGAGCCTCGGCATCGCTGATGATTCCCGTCTCAATCGGTCCTGGATACACGACCTCAAGATGACTGTAGCTGGCGGGAGAAATGGCTCGCGAGTCCTTGCCCAAAAGCTTGGGCTCAAGGTAGTCATGAATGCTGGGACTGTTGTTTTGATTGATCGAACTTCCGCTGTGGGTATGGTTCAAACCTCCATGAAGAGTGGGCGACTCGATAGATTCGCTTCGTGCTTCGTAAATATTAGGCGGGGTGGTATGAATAAGTGTGGAGCCGTTGGGAACATTCACGGTGTTCCAAGTTGAAGAGATCACGTCGAGAGAGAGCTGGGGGGAGATGAGCCCGTTGGAGTTGGGAGGATGGTTTGGTCGTGGGGGAATGGATGGTGCGAGTGGAGGGACGGGGACTGGCCGACGCATGTCCCACAGCATGCGACCATTGACCGCGTTCGCAGATGAATCTGCATGGATGGGGTGCTGGGGATGATTATGCATTTGATGCTGGCTGTTGAGAACCGTAGTCGACTGGTTGGGGACGCGCGGCGGCCTGGAGCAACGTAAGCTGGCGTCTGGTGACGGCGACTTACCTCCCCCGCCTCGCTCGCGAGTAAACACACTCTAGGCCGAGGCGCGCACATCGCGAACATCGAGCATTGGGATGGCTGTGTTCACCGTCGGGAAGACATCGGGTCTGGAGGAATGGTGAGTTGAGCGGCAAAACGAACAAAACATTGCGTGCGGTCTGTCACCGAAACCGGTGAGATGATGCGTGTGCAATGCGACGGATGTAGTCGATCAGGGTCCAATCACACCCACCTTGAGCCCCCGACAAGTCGTGCATCTGTAATGCATGTCAGCAAAAGGCCATCCCAACAAGCCCTAAGGCGCATGCTTACGCTTTGCGTGGTCGAGGGATAGGTGTCTTTTTCTCCGGTCCGTCGGTCGGCATCGAGTTGGTAAACAGAGAGGGGAACAAGAGAAACGAGGAAGGAAACAGGAACGAGATGGGGTGGAGGAAGAATAGTACAACGTGTGATGCGGCTGAAAATAAGCTACTCCGAAGGGATACACGACGAGATGATTGTGTACGTGTACGAAAGACCAGTGGCGAACAATCACCCTTCCGTCAAAGACGAATGGATGCAAGTGACCAGTTGGGGAGCGAAAGCCGGATGTCCGCGACGAGAGGACGAGATAAATCTATAATCGAAAACAATCCCAAAGCCCGCAGCGATGGAGAGGAATGGAGAGCGAGAGAATCACGGGGGAATGACACAGATGGGGAATGGGAGCAAGACTGAGATGTAGGGAGAAAGAGGGGATCAGAATCGCGGAGAGGATGGGGAGATGATAGACAAGAAAGTGTGGAAAGGAAAAGAGATCAAAGGTGAGATATGCAGAATGCGATGCAAGCAAGCGGGGTGAGTGACTAATGAAGAGGGGCAGAGAAAGGGAGGGAGAGGGAGGACAGAGTTGGGAATGCAGGAGAAGAGCAAAGGGAGGGATGAGCCCATTGAACACTTCGCTGGTCCAGATTAAGGCCAAAGCCCAGGCTTGACAACGACGAACAGGCCAACAGCAACACCACCTGAACTGTCCATACAGACTCACAGAACGAAGGATGCAGAATACAGGAGTCATTATTCAAAAGAGAACGAGTGGCGGACGCGGCGTATAGACTGTCCATCTCGCATGCAGCCGACATGGTGACCCTCAAGCCCGTAAATCGCTCTCTCCACGCTCTCATGCCCCACCCCAGGCATGTCCCAGTCACACGGTATGTGCGCGATGGCCAATGTGGGGCATGTCCATCTAGATCCAGGCATGAAATCTGAGTCGAGCAGTAGCTGCATACATCAAAGTATCTCCCCGGCCTTCTTGTGCAAAGACTAGAGTACACGCTTCTCGCCGGGGTGAAGGCGAGAGGAGAGGCGGTGGAGGCGAGAGGGACACCAGGCAGGGGKTGTGGAGGGAGTTCGTAATCGTTGCAACAGTAGCGCGTGTGGCTGCCACAAAGCTGGCTCTCTGGTTTCTGGCTCTGGCCCGGCCCCTCTGCGATTCGGGCGATTCTGGGCCTTTCAAGCAACAGGCCAACTGATACATAATACTCTTTGGTTGACAGGGATTCTCCGTTACCTCCCAAACCCGAGATGCCGACACAGTCACGTTCTCCTTGGGTGGCCTTTACGGCCCGTCATTTTCTTGCATTCTCCGACTAAAAGCTACAGAATAAGATCTCACCAGAGCAGAATGAACGCACAAAGACCAACACTACGGCACTCCTTGGTTTTGCAGCAGGAAACCCCAGATCGTCTGGATGCCAATAGGTCAAAAGGGTCACCTACGAACGACGAGTGTCCCTCTGGTATTTACCCTGTGAGCACGCGATGGGGGGTGGGCGTGGGCAACGTCGTACTCGTTCGTGTGTTGATCTCGTCTAAGTCCTTGGACTCAGCTTGGACTAGCGGGTACACGAGTGGGAGGGGCGCGGATGTTCCTTTCAACAACAATTGCATTCCACACTAGCGAGCGACTGAGGGACGTTACCCGTCGGCCGCCTGCCCTCTGTCCTCCTTCCTCTTTTCTAGCTTTCCTCGTACGGGTGGGCTATCAGATGACCTGAGCGATCCCGGGGGAGAACCATCATTCCTCAGTCGATGAAGTGTAGACCTGGTCTAGTTGAAAGACCTCAGGTACGTCTCCTGCTTCTTGGGTCAAGGCTCCACACTGCGGCTAGAATAGTATTGAAGACGACCTGATGGCGTAATCCAATATCTCTGCTGCTCGCAGGCTTGGCGAGGAGCTCTGCAAGTTCGAGACCATCTCACATTTTCTCAAAACCAAGGCCACTCGAGGACTTCTTGCCATACTGACTGTCACTGGTAGAGCTACTCTCCAACCAATCGGGAAGTATCGAGCTGAAGGGCTTTCTTAAGAAGGGGTGAAGCAGATTCAGTGATACGCAGCTGAATTTTAATGGGCAGTGGATGGATGCGCCTGACACCAGACTGGCCGGCCGAGCGGCGGGGAATAAGTGGATGGACAGCGCTAAGCGGACCGCAAGAGAGGGGAGACCCATCTACGCCAACAATGTTCGGTGACAGAACGACAGTCATGCTCCCAGCAGTCCCACTGACATTTCTGCTTACGATGGCACAAACAAAAGGAAGCGGGGTCTCCCCGTCATGAGCGCAGTGTGAGATTTGAAACAACGACACCCGGAGCTGGTTAGCCGTCTTCCGAGCAACCAATGTGGTTTTTCTCGACAGACCACAAAGCAACGGATTTACCTGTTTGCGGCCCAAGCAACTGGTGGCTCTTTTGGGTTGAAAATGAACGTTGGAAAACCCCTTCCCTCTTGCGGAATTTGATGTCGGACAACAGAGCACCACTGTCACTGCCCAAGTGCAGCACCGCTTCTTTACCGTTCTGTGAAGCTCAACGCGCGAGGGGTCGTCCAAACAGGTCGTTCGAACAGCTAAGCCCGTACAAATGATTCTGGCCATCACGCCACCTGGTCTCACAAATGTTCAAAATTGACTTTCACCATCATTAGCGTCGACGCATCGCCGAGGGTTCCGCGGACAGATCTTAAGCTTTGCCGAACCCATCAGCCGTCAAGCAGCCTCGTGTCCCTGCGTGTAGATCCTTCACTGCCGTCTATGCATACCGAAGGTACCTAACGCCCCCACACCAACACCAAACTCTAATAAGAGCTTACAAGCTCTGGAACACGGCGGTGGACAAGTACTGCGAAACGCTTGTCAATAGCGTAACAAGACGGACTAGCTTCTCAGTCAGCCCACCTGCCCGCCGCGGCCAAATTCCAACAACATGGGGGTGCCTCACAACCAAAAGAAGAACCTCCTACAACAGTAGTGCCTCGCCAGGCGTACGCTTCCTTTGTTATGCCTTGCTCCACCTACTCACACGGGAGGGACGGTCTGGGAATTGAAAGCAAGTTTCTCCGAAGGAGGAATGTCGAATGTCACTACCTGATTGTCGATCCCCGGCGACGCTAGAACAGTTCCTTGAGCCGAGAACATCTAACGACGTTACAGATTTCCAGATCTACAGTATAGGGAGAAAGTCCCATCTCTTAGAAGGTTTGCGACCGTCCCGCATACCTCTAAAGGTACTTCCAGACCCAGACGTAAAATCTCCCGTGTGTCGATCCTGCCGCTACCGCAATGTCCCGCTCTAGACTGTGGCCGACGTTTGCTGGCCCTGAATCCCCGACGCTACTCGCGTTGCCGAGGCGAAATTACCAGGTCGTTGAAACCATTGCTTCCCCGACGGTTTGGTTATAGAAAGCCGTGAGCCGTGCCACCGCTTGTTTAGCTCGGAACAAGTCGTAAGCCACACCAGACTGCTCGAAGAGATCTCCGCTACGTTAAGATGCACCGAACGAAGTAGTTTCGCTAGACTGAACTTCATGTTCCTGTGGCTGTCGGCGATCAGTACTACTGCTCTGTCAGCGCGACTTCCCGTCCACCCTGGTTTGGTTACAGGGGAATGTTCCAGCGAGTGTCTGCGCCGTCTCCGCCTTAGAGAAGCTTTGTTGGGGTGTCTGTGGCGGGGAAATCAACGCCTTGTATAGCTTGAAGCCGGCAGCTTCATGGTGATTTACTCATCTCTACGGTTTGCACAAGACAGCAGCACAGCAGCCCACTTTACAGTACGTCGTGGTAAACTTAGCCCACCTGTCTTTGCAGTGGGGTTGATCGGCGAGCGGACCGTACTGTCGGGTGTAGTTTTGGAGTCCGTTCATCATCAAAATTTTTACTTCTTCGAACCGAGACATGGTTGCCCACTGGTGTGACAAAGCCTCACATTGCGGATGGAGCGGTTCGGAGTCGGTAGATGGCCGCCCCAACAGCCGTGTCACATTGTGATCCCGCCTACTGCACCTCAGTTTTGGCACATTGACCTCCTCAGAGCGCATGGGAGACCATTTTTACTCTCCAGGAATACCATCTACAGTATTGTCGCATCCGACAGTCCGCGACAGGCTTGCAACTTGCATTTAGGGCCTTGCATTCCTCGTCGTGCGTGATTTGCATAGAGAATAAGAGTGCCACATGCCACATCCGGCTGAATCGGGCAAAGGGCGGCGGCCCAGATCTGTGGCACCTGGTGCTTGGTGGCTGTACGCGAATGTCGCTCGGGCGAGACGCCGCATGACGTCGGTGAGCGGCCTGAGGGTGGCACGGTCACGTGATTACTTCTGTCACGTCATTATTCACGGACATCAAGGAAACTCCGTTTGGAACACATATGCCAGCGCACTCGTCGTCGATCAACCCGATCGTCGTCACCGTCAGTCACCTACATGTACTGTATCTCCCTCTTAACCTTTGAGTCTCGGTATTCTTATCTAGACGTCTCACCATGCTTCACCGTATCTTCGCCCTGCTCGCCCTCGCGGCCGTGACCGTCTTTGCTGCCGGCCTTGGTATCAAGGTCACGCACACTCCCGAGACATGCAACCTCAAGTCGCGCAAGGGCGACCGCATGTCCATGCAGTAAGCATCGCTGACGGAGACAAACAGCTCTCTGACAGCAGCTACACCGGTACCCTCGAGGACGGCTCCAAGTTTGACTCGTCGCGTGACCGCAATCGTCCCTTTGAGTTCACCAGTGAGTGCCCTTTATTGAACTGGCGATGTCCTCGTGTCAGCCGCCGACTTGACGTTCCTATTTGTAACAGTGCACAACTGACAGACAGTCGGCCAGGGCCAGGTCATCCAGGGCTGGGAGCAGGGTCTCCTTGACATGTGTGTCGGTGAGAAGCGTATTTTGACGATCCCCCACGAGCTTGCCTACGGTGCGTATAGATGGAACTAGACGTGATACCATAGGCTAACCTGCAGGCAAGCGCGGCCACCCCCCGGTCATCCCCGCCGAGGCGACGCTTACCTTTGACGTCGAGCTTCTCGACATCAAGAACCGCAAGGAGGAGCTCTAAGTCGGGCTCTCCCGCGGTTTGCGACAGCGTCGGATCAAGCCATAGTTCGACAAGCTTCGCCTGTGATGCAAAGCTGCACGCATAGCTGATTCTATCAAGGGTGTCATGGCCGAACAGTCACTGATTACTGACCGGTGGCGAGATTACCATTTGGTTGCCATTGCGCACCACAGACTTGGTGGGCGTGCAGGCTGAGCGAACCGGGAAACCCTGTCAGATGGTCGGCGAGGCGGGACTGGAGATGCGGCCGAGCGTCTGGGTTCGTGGGCAAGAGGGCGTAGAAACTGCCGTGCACGGTGGATACCAGGTCGAGGGTGAGGATAACTGAACTGGGACTTCACACTGTCACTCGAGCGGGTTGAGCACAGCGATTTCCGTGCCCTTGCCATCCCTGCTCGACCATGGGGGTTCTTCTCCATGGACGCCATCATCAAGCTCCCCGAGTGCAACGGCTTCGACGCCATCCGGCCGTTTGTCTGCCATGCGCAGCGTGCCGAGGTGTGTGGGGCCACGGGGAACGGCGCGACAGGGCTTCCCCGTCGACCCCCCACCAGTTTCATCGCCCTTAGTCTTTGGCGGCGGCAATGTATGTACATGGGTTGCTATGTTTACGGATCCTGTCGTCTGAGTATCGTTTGTGAGAGATTGCGAGACAGTAGTTGAAGATTGTGTTGTGCGAATGTGTTGGGAAAAGTGCCGGGAAGACGAGTTAGGTCGTACTCCACGGCCGAAAGGCCAGCGGGTTGCTGGCGACTTTTGACTTGCCTCTCACCTCACCAGCTGGACCGCAAGAGTGTATAACAGGGCGCGATAACACATATCTCGCATACCTTGTATCTGTCTTCATCTGCCCCCATTTGAACGTGCCCTGGCCTGATACGTGGACCTGAAGTCCCTTGGTCTTCACTACCACAAGTCCTGGAACGACCGTGCACAGATATAGCTATTCATGCATGACACAGTTCATTCGCAACACCGTCTTTGATCAATGATAAGGCCTAGTATCCTCACATCTCGGAGGACATGATCTTACCTTGCGGCCCCTCTCTGAGGCTGTGGCCCCGCATCGTCATAATTCATCTCACGGCAGATCTCCATCGCCGTCTCCGACTTGGCGTCGGCAAACGGGCATCTCCGGACGAAGTAGCCAAATGGCCCGGCAACCCGGGTATTAGGATGCGAATTAGAATCTGAAGATTTACGGTGAAATGGTATTAAGATCTCGGGTATCAAAGGTCTTACCTGCCTCGGCTTTGGTGGGGTTTAGCCGGCTGCCCACCGCGATATAACAATCTCACGAGGATAAGAACAAGAACAGCGAAAGCGACCTTCCATCCCACCCACAACTCCATTCTCACAATGACCGCCGCCTCAAGCCTAAAGCTCTCTCCACGCCTGAAGGCCCTCATCGCGCTTCCCGCCGCGCGCGGCGCCGCGATTCCAGCCGCCCCGGCCTCGCAGACCCGTGCCCTGCTTGACCGAATCCGCGCCGGCGGGGAGAAGGGCGGCATCGGCCGGGATACCTGGCTCTCGCTTACTACTGCTGCGATCTTCACGGTCAACTCGCCCGAGACGCTGTGCCAGCTCTTCGACTATGCTGCTGAGGGGCAGGATACCGCGTCCAAGGTCGAGGTCGCTGCGGTGAGTAGGGAGAAGTGAAGGCCCATTTGGGTTGAATCCATTGGGCTGATGCGCGATGGACATATCTAACGACAGCTCATGCGCGAGACGGGCCTCAAGTGCATTTCGTTTGGTGGTGTGCGTATCTCTTTTTCTTGATCTCCCACATTTTAACGCCAGATTCCCCGCGCGATCAACAACCTCAACGCGCTGCGCGCGCACCTTCCAGCCGACGTGGTCTCGGGCCTTTCGACAACTCCGCAGCGGTACGTCTCTATCATCATCTTTCACTCGATATCCATTGACATTTCCAGCACCCCAGATGACATTGGCAAGATCTACAAGCGCGGCCGCGAGCTCTGGGACGGAATCTACGAGCCGCACAGCGCCAAGCTCGTGCGCAAGCTCGGCGAGTCCCACCCGGACCTGCCAGTACACATCCTAAACAGCCACTACGGCCCTTTGCTCTCCGACCCCGCGGGTCCCGCAGAGGAGGGCAACTGCAAGGTCGGCCGCGTGCTCACTTCGTTGATTGCTATCGCCGCGCTGCGCGCGCAGACCGGCGTTGGACCGCAGGTCACCTCGCACGTGTTTGGGCTCAAGAAAGCCCTGCTCGAGGGCGGCGGCGGCGACGGGCGCGCACTTCAGGGCCAGGAATGGCTTACCTCGGACGACGGCGTGCAGTGGGCCATTGAGAGCGTGGATGACCTTGCCGCCACAATTCGTGCGCAGGAGCGGATCCCGGGGAAGCTTTAGGAGATGCGACGTTACACAGTTAATGTACGGAATGAAGCTGCAGGCGGCATGGGGCTGAGGACAGGAGGACTGGGAACCCAGCTGCAGACTCCGGTTGAAGGCTCCGCAGTTTACGAGGGGATTGGGTCTCTGGATCTCTGGTGAGCTCGACGACGCCAAGGAGTGCAGTACGAAGAGTCTCTCGAGTCTGGGCGTTGAGTCACGTGATGCGCACAATCGTCTCCCAGTACTCTGGGCCCCTGGGGGGTGTGATGCGTGATGATCGCCACTGTTTTATGATCGCCACTCTTATCCCAGAATGCGTGTCATTTCAATCACTTTCCCTTACATACCCCGGAGGCATGTGTATCAAAGCCCGGGCCCACGATCTTTTGTCACCCTGAGTCGGTCTATGCCCGCTGCCCTTTTAGCCCCTGATGACACTTGCGGCGGCCTGTGGCCCCCCTCCGAAGCTCTCGGCGCGCTCCCTCGGGCGCTGCCCGTGCCGGCGGCCGTGGGAGCGGGCTTGGCAGGGAGGCACGTGTATTGTTACGTAAAAATGACACGTGTGGGGTGAGCTCGGGTGTTCCAGGCAGCCCAAGACAGAGCTTCCCAGCTTCCCAGGCACAAGCGTTGCAGCGTCACACAGAGCCAGAGCGCCACAAGGCGCCAAGGGGGGGGCAAGGGGGAGAGGGCGCGGCGGCGCGGCGGCGCAGAGGGGGTTGCAGAAGCTGGCCGAGTTGCATGACAACATGACGAGTTCCGGGGATCCGGGTGGGTTAGTTGCTTTTCTCGGAATCCCGTTGCAGCCACTGTCGTCGTGAACTCGTAAACCCCAAGACGTGTCGTGTGCATCCCATTCTTGCCATCACTCTCCCTTCCATCACCACCACCACCACCACCATCGCAAGCAACAACAATGCTCCTGCAGCGACCAGTGCCGACACCGACGACGCCCACACGCGCAACAATGTGTACAGTGCCGCCGCGCAGCGACATTGTAGCCCCCCTTCAGTCTGTAGTGGCGGAACAGCAACAGCCAATCACCCAGGTGAGTGAAAAAAAAAAGAGGCCCCGCTCCGAGCTGGTGGTTGCCCCACTCTTGCAAGCTCAGACAACCCTGTTATGCTCCTTCGCAACCACTCCACCACCCCCATTGGCCCACGGCCCATGCTGACGCACAGGTCGCTCCCACCCTCGTCGCCGCTGTCGCACCCGCCGTTGCCCCCGTCGCCACTGAGACCCCCGCCGGTGTCGTCGCCCTCGACCAGGTATGTGATCGTGATCGGCACTGGGAAGAGTAGAGTGGAGCTCCAGTGGCAGGTTGATCGCACTGGCGCTGGTACGCCGAACACGACACATGTACTCGTGCGTGGAGCCAAATGCTACTGGCACGCGACGAGTCACGCGCCGCTCGCTGGCCAATGCCTTATAGATACACAGGAGCTCGGAGTCGGGCTCGCCGTCAGGCCGCGCGGAGCGCGGAGCGACGCGTGATTGCTTGTCGCTGGCCATGACACCAGTCATTCCCTTGTGGTCGCCTAAATGTACCCCGCGGCCCGAGTGCTGCACACTCCCACTGCTCCACCACCCCAACTCACAATTCCAACATCCTCCCCTTTTCTTCCCACTGACACCCAGCTTGGCCCACAATCCATGGCCGTCACGGCTGCCGGCGCCGGAGACAGCTGCCCAAACGTGCACATCGGTGCGGTGCTCCCGCCCGACCTGGAGGGGATCACTTTCCGCGGGCCGATCAATATCCACGCGATTGAGGACCTCGAGAGCGTGCCCGTGCTCGTCGCCGCGCCGGCCGCGGCCCCGCCGAGCGCGACGCTCAACGTGGCCGTGACGGAGCGTATCGGGCAGGGCGCGATCTGGAACGCGTTTGCTACGACCGCGACTGTCGCCGGCCTGTCGGCTGTGCTTAAGGTCTCCTGTGTGTCCGCGTACGCGTCCGAGGCGGACGGCAATGCCGAGATGGACGAGGTGCGCAAGCACATTGTCAAGGACCTGCTCGCGCACCGCGCGCTGCGCGATGTGCCCTGCGTGCCGAGCTTGCTGAGCGTGTGGGCTGGCGTCGACGCCGAGGGCCGCGAATACTGGGCCACGATGGAGGAGGATGCCGGGCGCGAGGTGGAGGTCGGGGACATGACGGACGAGCAAAAGTGAGTGGGGATCCGTGTTATTACAGGAGCATACTAACGCATAGGCAAGCGGTCCTCGACGCATATGCCGCGATCCACGGACACGGTGTGATGCACTGCGACGCGAAGAGCATCCACTGGCGCTTTGGCGGGCGTGACGGCGAGAGCGTGCGCCTCATCGACTTCAGCCACGCTGTGGATCTCACCGCCCTCGGACCCGAGCACTCGCGCGTCATGTGTCTGAGCGAGATGGGCGACGTGCGCGACGAGCTCGAGGCTCACAGCAAGGGCTGGACCCGCGAGCCTTACTCGCTCGTGCCTTCCCCCGAGTCGTCGCCCGCCCCTGCTGCCCCATAGCCATGGCAGAGAGGGAACCGAACCATCACTTCACTCCCCGGGAACGCGTCCCTTGTGGACTCGTCTCGCCACTGTATCCGTAGCCGGCCGGCCGGCCTAGTCACGAACGCACGAAACTCCGACTGCACATTGCGTCGGGCGCGCTAGCGCGCAGTATCTCTATCCATTATACATTCCGTTGTAGTATATGCCATGCTGTCGGCATGCAAGTTGTCATTCCTGGAGGAGATCTGGTTGGGATAGGTTACTAATTACTGCTGGAACGGGCATGGGAATGGGATGAGAAGAATCTGTTGGGATGCCGCCGCATGCCGAGCCTGGGTCGTGACTGCGAGCTCCTCATGTTACGCCTGCTAACACTGCTGCTTATGGCGGTGCATGGCCAGCTGGCCAGACCACAGATTCGAGGATCGAGGAAGGACTGCATAAACTCGACGTAAACCTACGTGAAGCACTACTGACCGAGACGGAACCCAACCCGACACCGACGCGCGAGAGAGCATCCGAGCACACTCCTGTTCCAAGATTACTGCTCACCTGAGGCCAGATGCATTTGCGGTACAGAATTACAGAATCGAGCATCCACTCTCCTTCCCCTCCTCTTTCGTCTTCGGCAACACGTCCCGCTCGGAATTCACATATGCCGCCTCCCATTGCCGCAACCCGAACCTCTCATAGAAGCCGACCATGCTCACCCAGTCGATAAAACATCCGTCTGCCCCGCGGGACGTGAGGCGCTGCACCGCAGACGCGACCATGCCTACGCCTGCGCCGTCTCCTCGCGACTTGGCGGTCACGCCCACACACGCAATCCCGCCGCATTTGGCCCCTAACATCAGAACAGAACGGCGGTAGACTCACCCAGAGTATCAGGCCACGCCAGCCCGGCGTGCAGGGGCGACCCGGGCATTGCAGCGAGCGTGGCGCCGACGATCGCGCCATCCTTGATCGCGAGGTGGATATCCCCGGCCCGACCGGCGTCCAGGAAGGCGGGGAACATGTCCGGCCAGCCCTGTTATGAGTCCAATCCCATCCTGTTCTCAACTCACGGTGAAGGAGTCGAATTCCTTCTCGAACTCCACGATCTCCTTCCTGTCGTCTTCCGTTGCGGGGCGGAACGTGACCCCGTGTTCCCGCGCGTGGCCCTGCAACGCATCGAGGTCCACTGAAACGGGGAGAGACGCGTAGAGGTCGATCGACCTTTCTCCCATCTTCCAACCGCGGCGCTCAAACCACCCCACGTCGAGGGACGTGGGCACGCCGGGGAAGATGCGGGGAAACGTCGAGCCAAGCTGAATGGAGGATTTCGGTGCGTTCCCAAGACTAGAACGTACTTGGTCCTCGAGCCAGGCGAGCGCCTGAGAATGCAGTTCCGTGCCGATGCCCTTCCCCTTGTGCTCTGGATGAACAGCGACGACAGCAAGAGTTCCCTTTAGATGGTGCTGGGGGCCAGTCTTGCTCCCCGCGGGGATGGTGTACACGAGCGCAAAGCCCACAGTCTCGCCCTCGCTGGTGGCGACAAAGGCCATTGCCCGAGGGTGGGACAGCAGCGTCGCAAACTTGGTTTCCGGAAGGGCGTACTCCGGATGGGGGTGGGCGATCGCCGCGTGCCATATCCCGTGCAGGGCGGTTATCGTACGCGCGTCGGGCTTACTATGGGTGTATTCTGGCATAGTGGATGGGGAGATGGAGAAGTGTTAGGTGATAAAGTGCTTGTGGTTACTCTCTACATCACTTGACGTTGCGTTGTGTTGGATCGCTTCTGGGTTTCCAGATCCGTGGTCAGCCACTGGACTCGGTAAATTCACCGGTGATGCCGGATTGGACACCTTCAGTGTCGGCGTTCATCCCGGCTGTGACAGTTGGGGCCGTAGGAACTTAGGTCTTTGATGTTGACATGCATGCATGGCGAAGGAACAACAAGGGTACAAGGACTAAGCATTTGTACAGTTCGTAGAGTAGACGTAGGGACTTGTGCGCAGCATGTGGTGATGGAGTGGGGACATGACGACATATCTGATAACAGGATAACGTGCATTCTTCTCCAGCCACACGGCTGTGCTTCAGGACATACCATTCATCTTTCTCTACAGGATAGCCTGCCCGTTTACGGGTGTACCAATACCCGAGTCAACGTTGAGGGCCATGGTAGTGAGGAAGAAAGTGTACTGGTTGAGCTCCTTGCACTTTTTGCTTAGCTCGCGCAGATCGAACAGCTCGCCGAGGGGAATGCCCCACCCGCCGAGGAAGACCTCGTGAATGCTGAGTCCCTTGGACGGGTTTGGCGGCCAGCACTCGAACGCGAACGTGTCCCCGGCTACGGCAGCCAGTCCAGTATCCCACACCCAGCGCATAAACTCTTCGGTGGCCTCGACTCCGGTCGCCCCCTTGAGCGGGTCAAACCCCTTGCGCTCCTCGTCCCCCATCGCGAGGAACTGCTCCGTGAACCCACTGCGCACGATCATCACGTCCCCAGGAGCAAACTTGATGCCCGTGTCCGCGATGCAGCCCTGTAGCATGTCAAACGTGATGGGCGTGGAGGTGTTCAGCGCCTTGAGCGCCGGCTTGCCCGTCTTCTCCAGCCACGCGGCAATGTCAACAAGGTGCGCGCGTGTTGTAATCGGGTGCTTTGCGAAGGCTACTGTCAGGATGGAGGTCCATGTAGTGTGCAGGCTAGGAGACCTGAGCACCACTCATTCACGCCACTGCTTCATCATTGCACTCTGGCCGGGTGCTTACGCTCCCCCCGCTCGCACTCACCGCCCGTGCTAAACCGGTGGTTCTCCGGGTCACCTGCCTCTTCCGCAGTGAGGCCACCGTGGTACGTGTGCGTGCCCTTCTCTGGCTGGTTCCAGTATGGTACGTGGCGGAAGCCATCCCACTGCGTCGAGCACTGCGTGTTGAAGGTGACCTTGTCGTCATTGTGGGTGCTGTATGCGAGACTGGAGTCAGAGTGGAAGCAGAGAGTAGCTCACATTTCGTGGGTTACGCAGCCGCGGCCCTGGTGGATGGTCGGAAAGTTCGTGAGCGGCAGACTGACATCAATACCAGCTTTGCTGTTCTCTCACTTGAGGTTGACAGCAATCCCATGCTGCACGGCATCACGTCCGCGCTTGACCGCCTCGGGGGTAATCAGATTCACGCGGCCGAGATCGTTGTCGCCGTAAAGCCCCCACGCCTGGAGCGGGGGCCCGTCGCGCTTCTTGAGATCGTCGAACGAGCAGGGCAGGAAGGACATGTCTTGAAACCCGAGAAGAGGGCGGATAAAGGAGACTAGGCGGGAGGTTGGAGAGGAGGATTCTGGCATTTGAATGCTATATGAAGCAGGTTGGGGGTTGTGGTCGGCGTTGTCGACGGGCACGCGAGCAATACCGAGGCTGCGCTATTTGTGTAGTTGGGCTAGCTTCAAACACAGGTCTTTCCTGCTTAAGTCATCAGCATTAGTAGAACCGTCGGTGGGTTTGTTGGTGGGTTTCCAGCTCGGGGACAACCGACGTGCTGCGGTGATCACGGCAAAAGATTGCGCTCGGAGCTGGGTGAACTGAAGTTGCCGAGATCGCATGCCCACCAACATGATGAGCATATGATGACAAGCCACTTTCGGCCCTGTGGCGCCCACATTCCACCAACCCCATATTCCCATACTCTCATTGTTGCCGACAGTTACCGATTGCCTTGACGCCTTGTCGAATGGTCGGCCGATGTGGATGGCAGACGACATGTGATGGAATCGCAGAATGCCACAGGACCGTGGACCGTGACGTAACTCGCGTGGGCCCCACACTCATCAACATATGATCAACATGATCAACATGCCAGTACAAAAGACTCGGCTTGCTTGTTCACTTTGCTGCCAAGATCGATTTGATACGTTGCCAAGCTCTCGGGACACACATCCCCAGCTGCCTGTAGTATGCTGCCTCTGGGCAACGATGAGGCCAAGATCATTTGCTCATACATTACCGCTGCTAACTACTTTATCAACTGCTGTTAAAGGAACAACTGGAACCATCCACCCCACGCCCTATCATCGCGACAACATGCCCACCAACACGGCCCCCAAAAGTTAACTAACGCAGTGGCAAAGAGCCACTCCCAATCACGCGATCATGTCGTCGTTGACCACACATTTCGATCTCTCGCCCCCGGATCCGCTCAGCGCTCAGCAGGCATACCGGAAGTGGGGGTTCTTCATGTCCGTGACGTCTGTCTCGCCATTGACACGGTTAGCGTGTGCGGCCTCGTCCTCGGTGAGACCGCTTTCAATGAACTCGCGGTCGCGGCGGCGGTTTGTGCGGACATAGTACCACCACCAGGCGCAGAGGTTGAGCGTGTTGACGATCATAACAACAGCGCAGGCCGTCAATCCGCGGAGGTATTTTGGTCCGTCGGCCGGGACGAAGATCTGCGTACCTACGACGTTGCCAACGCAGTACGAGATAAGCGCCGTCGCGCCCATGAAAGACTTCTTCGTGCGGCCGGCAATGTTGATGGACATGAGCGGCCACACCAGGAATGTGGTGATAGAGAACACGGCGATCGGCAGGAACACTCCCCACTTGGCCCACCGGCTCACGCTGTCCGGCGCGAGACCGACGAACAGGAAGATGCCGATGGGAATGAGCTGGAAGAGAATGCACGCCGGGAACCGCAAGTGGGGCTTCTTCGCGACTGTCACCGCCGTGGCAATGATGATCACAAAAGTAACTGCATTACCCGGCAGCTGGTACAGGACCGAGTCGAGAGGCTGAGAGGGTTAGTTACCTCTCACGTGCATGTCCATATACTCACAGAGAAGCCAAAGCCGCGGTAGATGAGGGTCGTGAATGTGCTGAGTGCGCCGTTGGGAATGCACGAGAGAAGGTTGTACCACAAGGCGTGCCAGTACTGGGGGTCCTTGAGACACTCGCGCACCTGCTCCCACTTCCATGGGTGCTGCTCGCCACCGCCGGTCGAGTTGGAAACAATGCGCGCGTGTGCCATGAGCTTTTCACGCTTGCTGAGCCACCACACCTCGTTGGGCGTGCCGACAAACACGAGGAACAGGAGGCCGACACCGACAGTTGTGCCGCCCAGGAAGAGGTTGATGACGCGCCACGCGGCCAGGCCACCCTTGCGCTGCGCGCTCAGCGCAATGAAGTAGACGCCAACACCGAATACCATCGAGAAGAACTGGTCTGCGGAGTTAGGAGGTTGGGGCGGGTGAGACAGGAGCGGGTGAGTCGCATGAGTCGGCTATGGGCGGCAAATGGCGTGGCGGGCGCCACTGGCGTCAAGCCCTAAGCCAACGCGCCCATTGACCCAGCTGACCACGGTATGCAACATGTGGGACGCGAATGGTACTCACTCATGGCATAGTACATGTTTTGGCGCAGCGTCTGTTCCCTGCGAAGGTACCACGACGAGGTGAGGACTGGTTGTCAGCGAGGGGGGAATGGCGCCATCGCTTATCTGCGATGTAATGAAACTCGACTCACTGGCAAATGCAGGAGTGACGACCGCCTCGAACCAGCCAAGGAGAATGCGCACGCCAGAGAGCTGGGCATAGTTGTTGCATGCGCCGAGGATCATGACCATCGCGCCCCAGAGGACGATGCAGATGCCGAGGCCGCGCCCGAGCGGCACGCGCTGCAGGAGATAGCCCATGGGCAGCTGGGCGCAAGCGTACGCGAGGTCTGGGGTTAGAGTTGGGGGACAGAGTCGTGGGACGCACAGAAGAAGGAGGAAAGGTTCTGGTACTCGAGGCCCTTGAGGCCAGTGTCCTCGCGGAGATTGAAGACGACACCCCAGGAGAGGGACACTCTGGGCGGTTAGTGGCATCGTAACGCCATACTCACTTGTCGGCGTATTGGAGGCCATACGCAATCATCAAGCACGGCATGAGGAACCTGAGAAGTGAGCGTCGCTCTCGGGCTCTCGTTCTAAGCAGCACTCACAAGTCAATCTTCCTACGCAGTTTCTTGTAATCGGCCTCGGTGAATTCGTGCTCGGCGCGAATGACGCCCTCGGCGTCGTCGAGCTCCTTCTCCTGCGCGGACATGACGCGGACGGGCGTCAGGTCGTCCATCTTCTCGTCGTGGTCCTTGTAGTCGGACATGATGGCGATAGCAATGCGTGTTGCTCGCTGCTCGTTACTCAATGCTCGTGGTCGTGCGAGATCCTGTCTCGGCGGGGAGGAGTAGGTGAACAAAGTTGGGGGGGTCGTGTGCGTTCAGGTGGGCTTAAGAGTCTGATGCAACAGGACTCGACTCAGACTGGCAACGCTGCCCATGCTGCCTGGTGCACTCTGCCCACTAGCCACTCTAGCTTGCCGGCACGCACAAATCCACTCGCTTCTGCAGCCTTATCGACGCCGGGCTGCACCGGCTACTGTGGCAGCCACAGTCCAATGTCGACATTGCGATACAGGTGGGCAGCGCGGCTGCGGGCAACGTATTAGCTGCGCTGTGATAACACCTCTGGGCCGTGCCCGTTTCGCCCCACCCAATGCCGTTCCCTGTGGCTCTGAATCGCTGGCGGACCACAACGCTAGAGTGTCGAGAGAACCTGGATGTTGGTACCTGGTGGGCGCGTATTGTCATTTGGGTCTGAGCTTTTTCTGCAGCTCTGCAGCCTGCCCTGGACTCTATTCGTGCTTCGTACTTGCTTGGCAGCATAATGGGCTCCATCATGGGGTCTACGGTCCACGGCTTTCCGCGTCGGCGCCGCCAGTCCGCCAGTTGCAGCTACACCATCGGCGTACATGAGAATTCAAGGATCGATGACAAGACCGGAAAGGAAGGCAGAATCGCTCTGTGCATCCCAGCTTCAAAAAATATCACGATCTTGGGAGGTTCAGAGGAAAGACATTTGCGGCTGTCGACGGCAATGGAGCCCGACAAACGGCTCCGCTCCATCGCCGAGCTGCGCGCTTGCTGTCGAACGCGAGATGACGTCTTCCTTATGACCCAGCGTTTTGTTCACCATACCCAGCATGTACCCGGTAGTAGTGGAAGTGCCTATGCCGAGGGATATGCCGACCGGCACAGGACACAGGACACCCTTGTCCTCGTAGCGATGTCCGAATTCTACAGCTTGGACATTGTTCATCGTCAACATTCGTAGCGCGGCAACTTGGCGCTCCTACATGGAGGCGTGGCGCCGCACTTGTGCTTGGCAGGTTTACTCCAAACTGCGCAGGCACCGCCGCAATCGCGCGTCGTCACGGAATGCAGAAATGCATTCCCACGAACGGCCCGAAACGCATCGCTGTGACGATACGAGCACACGCGACACCGCAGTCTTCGTCGTGAGAGATTGTGAGAGTTGGGCGGAGTGCCGAGTAGCTCTTGCGGTGCGGGATCGGCGAATTGTGTCTCCGGCTGCTTGGCGAGCGCAGCGACAGCGAGATTCGGTGACTTGGCCACACTCGTTCCTTGCTATAACTCGGCCACCCACGCCCAGTGGTTGGTGGTTAAGGCGCAGTCGCACCTCATTGCGCCGATACGCACTCTGCACACAGGTATTTACGCTATATGCTAGCTCCTGATGGACGGCGGGATCCGAGACGGACCGCGGACCGAGGACCGGGCTGGCCGGCTTGCGAACGCGCGAACTCACGAGAGCGCTATGCTTCCGAAAATGCGTTCCGAGTCATCACCGGCTGGCTGCCCGGTTCGGCAGGACACGACTGTGCATCAGTTGGACAGGCTCCAGGATCGCAAAAGGATCTAGGATGGATCAGAGTTCCGCCTCCTGCCTCTGACGTCGATCAGAGAGCACATCCGTGCGTTCTGATTTGTTCTGGGTCGCGCGACCTCGGGATCGTCTGTACTGGGCCCAACGTTTCATCCCCATTGCAGAAAGAGTACCCCGTCAGTCTACACGGTTGATCACCGATCACCGATGCACATATGCACCATGCACCAACAGTGCGACAACATGTGGTCCGCTGTACGGGACGCCCCGAGCCTGAGTGCTCCTGCGATCCTGAGGGCACAACAGGACGGTCCAGTTGGTAACCGAATGTCACGTTCGGTGTACCACTTCGTCCGTAATCCATGACGCTTGAAGCCGTTGGTGTTGCAGAAGCCACCAACGCTCGCTAGCGGGCACAAGTGGGCATCGCTCCTCTCTAGCATCCCAAGCATTGCGGCTATTGAAACCAGTCGCTATTTCTACAGTCGCCAAGGAGCATGATGCTGTAACAAGGTGTCGGAAATGGGCGACGAGGCATATCCAAACCATAATACAGCACCACGACCATCGTGCCTAGTGGTCTGCAAGCAGTGGTAAATACTCCGCAGCAGGCAGCATGTGCATACTCTAAATCGCTAACGCCGCCCATTGTAGTAGTCGGGCGCTGTGCGGCACGCCTCTGCGGCTCGGCCGCTTCTCGCCTTCTGTTCCAGATGTGTCAAAAAACGCAAGAAACCCAGAAACCCACCACGACCATGGCAGAATCCCCTCTGCGCCGCCGCCCTCCGCGACCCCCGCCATGCCTGAATGCCCGTGGACCCTACCTACCCTTCCACACCGCCGCTCTGCAGGTCTCCAGCCTTCGCCCGCCTCCGCCACCGGCCTCGCCAGGGACGCACGCCGTTCCGGCCGGCCGGCGAGGGGTTTGGAACAGTGGAACAGTGGAGGCTACCACGCGGCGCGCCTGTCTGCTCGCTAGCTCGTTAGTGCATCGGTAGCGATCGGCGGGAAGACTGAGAGTGATCAGAATGATGCAGTAGTGCCAAACGTCGTGTGATGTAAGAGAACAGCTGTTCGCGCTATCGGCACCGCTCCGCGCAGCAGTGCGCTCCATGTGCCGAATGTGATTGTGCCCGTGTGTGCACGCGTGCACGTCCGTCAATGTTGGTCGATGTTGGACGTTCTGCATTACATGCATTACTACTAGTGTACGCTGTGGTTTTGTGGTGTGTGTGCGTAGTGGCTTGCACAAGAGATGAAGCTTGTCAGAGCCAAGGAAGGATTAGCATGCGCAGGGGCCGCGGGCAACAGGGAATCAGAGGTCCAACCGCACGATCTCATCACAGGGCAAAGGGCGGGGTCGCGAGGCGCGGGAAGAGGACGGGCAAGACCCGATGGCACCAGAGAACATGGCACCCAAAAGTACCCAAAGGGCAGTGTGCCGAGAAGAGGTTGCCACTGCCGCACTGCGCGCGGAGCCGAGACGACTGCGGGCGGCTGCATTACATGCATAGTCCACCCAAATCCAGAGTGCCAAGGCAGCTCAGGGGCTGAAAACGGGGTAAAGTGCGACTTTCCAACCCTGCCAAGCGTTTTAGCCACTGAAAAGTAGTGTGACCGAGGAGGCAGAAGAGCAGAGGGACAGAGGGTAAATGCCAAAGGAAAAAGTAGAATAAAAGCGAGGCGGGCAGCAGAGGAGAAGGGAAGAGAAACGGGAACCCACTCTCCTCTTGGTCGTAACACCCTCTAACAATCTGCCTGTCTCGAGTGGACAGCTGTGACTATTCAGTGGTGCTTGAGTTGTGTTTTGCAGGTCTTGGGTGCATAGCTTGGGCGATACCAAGGTGAACAAACAGCAGACATGGCAGTGTGAAGAGTGCGGCCGTGAGGTATGTCTGCTACATCGGTGTGCAGGGGGGAATGATGGCTGTGCGCGCAGTATCTGATGATGACGGCTCTTCTTTTTCCCGTCTGACCAGCCTGCAGCCAGCCTGCGTTCCCAGCCCACAGCCCATTGTCCCTGGGCTTCTCTGGCTTTTTGCCTCTGGTCCCMCCCTTTTTTTTTTTCGTTGCGGGTCGGGGTTTCCACGCCCCGCCCCGGCTAGCTGAACTGTTTCGTGTTCGGCACACACGCGCACACGCGCTACGCTGCGCGCTACAGGCTGCTAGCGTGTGCTATACGACATGCATGCACTACGCTCTGCGTTCCACCGATGCACCCACCCCGTCCGTCTCGTCTGTTTCCCATTCTCTCCCTCCCTGTCCTACTCACTCGTCCTCCTTCTCCTCATCCTCGTCGTTGTCGTTTCTTCTCTTCTCAACGCTCTATCCTCCCCACTCTCCTACTTAACATATACAAACTACTACCCCCCGACACTCGTTCCCTTCAACATCTTTTGTAGTAGTTTCGTTTGCCACTTCCTTTTCATCGCACTTTTTTACCACTCCCCCTCTCCGACTAATTCTCACTCCGCCGCCATGCTTCCCTCGCTCCTCCTCGCCGCCCTCCCCCTCGTCGCCGCGGCTCCCTGGGCCCAGCCCGACAACAGCCCCGTTCACGAGCTGTTCAAGCGCCAGAGTGAGTAGTCAAAAAGCCGTGATGGACCGCAGGGAATCAATGTTTGGTTGGTGGCTTGCCAGGCGTGTCGCTGGAGCAGGCCCCCCTGTTGGTTGCTTTGATCAGCGTTGTGGCACGTTTTGCAACACATACTGACTGTCAGACGGCCCCAAGCCTGCCTCCGAGTACCCTCCCGCGCTCCAGGTTCCTTCGGGCAACTTCGTTCGCCAGGAGTGGATCGACAAGCTCAAGGCCGTCGAGGGCTCCTTCCGCAAGGTGGACGTTTCTCTCCCCGCGAACGGCACCGACAACGCCGTCGTCTACCCCGGCAACCCCTCCCAGGCTCAGCTCAACGACAAGAACGGCATCTGCGCCTTTCCTGTCGGCTGCAAGGCCGACGACGACATTTGGGGAGCTCCCAACGGCGCCTTCATGGTGAGTCATTGAGTCAGGTCCCCGAACGGATCTTGATTTGTCCTAGCGATGGCCACGTACTGATTGCCCAGATCACCTTTGACGACGGTCCCGGTGAGGGTTCCAAGATGCTCTCGGACTTCCTTGAGACCAAGAACATGTCCACTCACGCGACCCACTTCATGATTGGCGCGTCGATTGTTGCCGAGCAGGACAACTTCCAGTATGTCTTCAGCCGCGGTGGTCACATTGCCTCGCACACCTGGTCGCACAAGCGCATGACCACCCTCACCAATGAGCAGATCGTTGCTGAGCTCGGCTGGACTATGCAGGCCATTGCCGACCAGACTGGTGGCCGTCTCCCCCTCTACTGGCGCCCTCCCTATGGCGACATCGACAACCGTGTGCGTGACGTTGCCTCCAAGGTCTTTGGTCTCAAGGCGGTTCTCTGGAACGCCGACTCGAACGACTGGCGCATTGCTTCCGAGGGCAAGGCTCCCACTGAGAAGGAGTTTGACACTTGGGCCGCCTGGGACAAGTCGACCAAGGGTATCAACGCTCTCATGCACGAGATCAACAAGGGCACCGTTGAGATCTTCATTGCCAAGTATGACAACTTTGTCAAGAACGGCTGGAAGGTCCAGAACGTTGCCGAGGCTGAGGGCACTCCCATGTACTTCAACTCTGCCGACAACAAGGCCGAGGTTAAGCAGATGACCATCAAGGAGCTCGGCGCCCAGCCCGTTGCCCCCGCTCCCAACTCGACCACCTCGGGCGGCGCCGGCGGCTCCAACAGCACCGCCTCGCCCAACGGCAACGCTGCTCCGTCGAACAAGCCCGGCTCGTCCGCCAACGGCCTCCTCGCGCCCCTTGCCACCGTCGTCTTCGCCTCGCTGGCCGCGGCCCTCTTCTAAATAGCCCTGCACTAGACAGTACACTTCATACCTAGTAAGCACGGCAGAGCCGTAGTAATAGCGTCGCAGTAATGGAGAACATTTTAGTCCCCTTCCCCTCGCGGCTCTTCCAGCTACGTTTTCCGACACCCACGCCCTCACGCCTCCCCCATTCCCCGCCCGCATCCTCCGGTCTTTTTTTCCGCTTTGCATACGTTGATACAATCATGGACATTGATTCACGCTCTACCCTCTTGTTAATATGCGCATGCAGCTGCATTCTTCTCCTGTGAGCGTGCGACCGCGAGGCCGGGAGTTAAGAGCTGGCTTACACGTTAGCACTGTCGGGTCGGTGTTGCAACACGGTCACCAATACCGGTGGGAATTACGTAACAAAAAGGTCGATAGCAGCTGAACCCCCGGGACCTCAATGACAGCACTCTTGACATGATGTTCAATACGTCATGCAGTATTGCACACAAGCCACTAGGCCATGTCCGATAGCCACGACGGCTATCATGGTGACGGTCATGGCCGAAGCGGCCATGTCGCCGCCCCCATCAATCGCACAGTTGACACAAGATGATTGCCCACATGGCGGCGCCCGTGCGGTCTAGCTGACCGGTCGCCGGGCACCGGCTCATAGTCGCCGAACTCCAGACCCCAGTGAACGTTCGTGGACCAGGCACACTTCAAAAGGCCCCCTCTTGCTTCTTGGAACAGACTGACAGCACATCGCTCCCCCCAATCACTCTGCTACTTACTGTACGATGGTCACTCTCACTGACGGCGGCAAGGCCAAGCTCGACGCGCTCCTCGCGGAACAGGTCGTGCATGCCGGCCTCCCAGCCCTCTTCTACGGCCTGACGAGCGCCGATGGCGAGCTCTACTACAACTGCGCGGGCAAGAAGAACGAGGGCGACGCGTCCGAGGGCGAGGTCAACGATCAGACTAGTGAGGTCGGCCATCCTTGCAGTGACTGACAATACCAGCCCTCCAGCTCTTCTCGCAGACCAAGCTCATCACCTCCATTGCGTGCCTCCAGCTCGTCGAGAAGGGTGTTCTTGCGGTTGACGACCCCGCGCTGATCGAGAAGCACCTGCCCGAGCTGTGGGCCCAGCCGATCCTCACGGGTCTAAGCGACGACGGCAAGCCAATCACCACCCCGCGCACCAAGCCGATCACGCTGCGCCATCTCCTCACGCACACCGCCGGGCTGGCGTACACCTTCTCCAGCCCGCTCATTGCGAAATGGGAGGCAGCGACGGGTGCGCCGTCGTGGATCGCGAACAATGCCGAGCCGAGCGCTCTCGCTCAGCCGACGCTCTTCGAGCCCGGATCAAAGTTCTGCTACGGCATCAATATCGACTGGGCCGGCGTTCTCGTCATGCGCGTCACGGGCCAGACTCTCGAGGAATACTTCCACGAACACATCTTCGGCCCTATCGGCCTGACAAAGGAGGATATCTCGTTCTACCCCTCAGACTCAATCAAGGAACGCCTCATGCAGAGCTGTGCTCTCCTCCCAGACGGCAAGCTTATTCCGAGCCCGGGCCTCCGCGACGTCAAGAACATGCGCCCAGAGGATGTTGGCGTCCACCTCGGCGGCGCAGGGTTGCTGGGTACGCTCAAGGCGTACATGGCTGTTCTCCGCGAGATCCTACTCGCAAAGGACGGCAAGTCCAAGGTCATTTCGCCGGCGGTGTACGCGGCGCTCTTCCAGCCCGCCCTCCCCGCCCGCGACGGGACCAACACGACGCATGCCGACCTCGGCGCCATGGTCGCGTTTGAGGGTCTCGACGAGACCCAGTTCATCTCCGGAGACCACATCAACCACTCGCTCGGCATGGCGCTCTTTGAGACCGACTCGGCGATGGGACCAAAGGCCGGGTCCGCGTGGTGGGGCGGAGCGGCGCGTACCCGCTTCTGGGTCGACCCGGCCACTGGCGTGGCGGTGAGTGTGGATGTGTGCTTGAGATAGTTTTGAAGCTGACCCGCAGGGAGTGTACGGTACGCAAATGTTCGACGGCGGCCAGGTCGCCACCTTCGCCAAGGCGTACAAGGCGTACCAGCGCGAGCTCTACGATGCGCTTGCGGTTTGAGACGTTGGGCTAGTAGCGCTGAAGTGCGAGGTGGTTAGCAATCGAAAGGGTAGTCTGGCCTCCATGAACGATCGTAACGACCAGTTTCTTGGCTAGGGACGCACGGCAATGGTCCTGTCAATCGGAATAGCCATGGTAATACCACAGAGATGTCTGGCAACGTGAAGGCGCGTGAAATGGAGTTGGGGGCTTTGACAAGCCGCGACACCTGACCACTAACCCTTACCAAACCAGAAAAGTTCATAAAAAAGAAACAAAACTAAATCGCTCTCGAAAACTCTACTCAACGTCCGTGGAAGGCTCCTTGGCTGACGACAGCTCCAACTCCTTGGCCTTTTCGCGTGCTCGCTTTTGCGCCGGATGCAATGCCCGATGTCCTCGACGCCGCCTCGGCATACCACTCGTCGAGTTGGCCGTAAAGTGCTCGTCATTGTCCGGATTGGCGACAGCGTGGTCCTTGACGACCGTATCGTCTGCCGTCGACTCTGCGACGCTGACCGCAGGCGCATTGCCTGCGACGCTGGCGGGAGGCGCAAGAGTTTCGGCGGGAGKRGCGGGRGGRGSGGGSGGSGCGTCGGGRCCSCGGAGACTGTTGACGTCGAGCGCTGTGTCGTCTGCCGTCGACTCTGCCACGCTGACCGCAGGCGCATTGACTGCGACGCTGGCGGGAGGCGCAAGAGTTTCGGCGGGAGGAGCGGGCGGCGCGTCGGGACCGCGGAGACTGTTGAWGTCGAGCGCTGTGTCGTCTGCCGTCGACTCTGCGACGCTGACCGCAGGCGCATTGACTGCGACACTGGCGGGAGGCGCAAGAGTAGTAGTGGACAACGACTTAGCGCTCTCCTGGGTCTCCTTCACGCTGGGTTCGACGACGTGTTCCGCATTAGAGAAGAGGCGGGCTTTCTGAGCAACCGACATGTTTGAAAGCGCAGACTTGGGGGGCGTGACAAACTTGACAATGGGCTTGGGCGCGGGACGTGTGACCTTGCGGAGACCGGGATTTGATTCCTCGAACTTGTTCTTGAGTTCGGCAACGAGAGCAAGAGGACCGCTCTGTGCGGCTGGGGGCGTGACTGACATCGGGGGACTCGGCTTCGGAGGCGTTAGGGAGGTCTCCCGACTGGTGGTGGCTGGCACAGAAGACAAAGGTGACGGCGACGACGGGGACGACAGCGACGACGGGGACGACAGCGACGACAGAGATGACAGAGACGACGAAGGCGATGGAACAGGGATGGGTGTCGTGCTCTCGCTGATCCGCCTCGACATGGCGCGCTCGATGGTCTCGGTGAGGAGCCGGAGCTTCTCGGTAACGTTCGCATTGGCCAACGCCTGGT
This sequence comes from Apiotrichum domesticum, assembly GCA_001599015.1. NCBI lineage: Eukaryota > Fungi > Basidiomycota > Tremellomycetes > Trichosporonales > Trichosporonaceae > Apiotrichum > Apiotrichum domesticum. Next base: position 400,129 of record BCFW01000012.1, read on the forward strand.
CGCGCTCGGCGCGGAGCGCTTGCAGCTCGATGGAGTGGAGCCGGCGTTGTTCAGCGAGCTCGACACGCGCGCGCTCGGCATCAAGTCGGACGAGTACCTCGGCTTGTTGAGAGGTGCACAGGTCCGCGGCGAGTTGCTCGTTTCGGGACTGCTCCTGGAAGAGACGGCGATCCGACACCGCTAACAGGCGCCCGTATTCGACACACATCGACGCAGCTGAATCGAGCAGAGAATCGACGCCGCGATTGTTGTTCGCTTCGGCTGGTTGAAGACTGGTGAGGCAGCATGGCGTGGCCACTGCCTCCGGCGCTTTGTGGCCACGGAGACTCTTGAGAATCTACAATCAGCAACTGCAGCTATCTGACTTTACTGGATACTTACGCGCATGGCGCCTGTGGTGCGAGATGATGACAGTGTGGGTGGTGTGACGAAATTGTTTGGTGTGTTGGGTAAGTTGAAGAGAGAGAAAAAGATGGGGGAGATGTTGGGGAAAGAGAGTCGGGGGTGTCGATATATGTGAGGAGCCAGCCTGTTCTGCCATGGCAGCAACATCGCGCAGCCGTGGGGAGCCATCCGGGGATCTTGGGTAGCTGGGCAGCGAGGAGGGCGGCTCGGAGGGCGGGAAACCAGAGGCAAACACGGCGACCGACTCGAATAGCGACGAGAAACGGGCGGGCGGCGAGAGGAAGAGCAGGGCGGTGCGAGACGGGTGGGCAACGAGCGCGCGAGAAGCATCGTGAATGGAATGGAGGTGCTCGCGAGTGCTATTGATGGCGAGCCAAGGAGCTAGTGGCAGCTGGTGTCGAAGGAGGAGGATGTGGGATGGTCGTGTGAGTGGAGGTGTGGCGCGCGCTAACTGCTGATGCGATCGATGGGACGCGTCGTGCGACGCGTAGGAATGGGCGGGGGGCCGAGGGCCGAGCGCCGAGGGGCGAGGTGCGCGGACGGAGGTGGACGGAGGTGGACGGAGGTGGACGGAGGTGGACGGAGGTGCACGGCGAGGAGTGACGTCTTGCGGATCTCCTGCCTTGTGTGCGTGCGTGTGTGTGTGTGTGTGTGTCTCGTCGAATGATTGAATGTAATGAGCGTTTGTGTGCTGCTTCTCACCCCTGCGCTACTCGTTTGATTACGTCCTTTGACAACCTCGCAGATTACACGCTCGAAATGCATACTCAGAGATCCAATCAGTATTGTTACACGGTACGGCCCAGCCTCTCCGATCTAGCGCATCCAGGACGCCATCTTGCGCATAAACGTCTTGGTGCGCCCCTCGCCAAACGCATACTCGCTCTTCGAATCAAAGTGCCCGCTGCTCCGCCGCTCCTTGCGCTGCTGGTGCTCCTTGGCAATCGCGTCCTGCTTGACCATGTGCTCGGCGCGGACAGTGATACTTGCATTGCGCCGCTGCTGCCCGTGTTTGCCCAAGTCCTGCTCGGCACTCTTCGGGGTAAACAGCCACGTCGTCTGCTGGTAGCTTGCCGGGGCGCCATTGTTCCCGAGATAGCTTGTCGGCGAGCACGTGCTCTTGCCATGTACGCTGCGGTCTCCGCTTCCCAATCGCCCTCTTCTCGGTGGAGATCTCGGAGAGGGCGTGGCGACAGCGAACGGATGCGCGGCGAAGGGGTGTCTCTCGCTTTGCAGGTCGCCGGACGGGGTGCGGTTCACTGCGCGCGTGCGCCCCGAAATCGTAGCGCTTTTGATTCCCAAAAGCCCGTCGTAGTCGGTGACAGAGAGGATTGATGCCTCGCGGCGGTGCGGCATGGTGCTGATGGCACCGGGCGTGTTGCCCTGACGGATGGTTGGTCGTCTGTGCGGGGTGTCTGGGTACGCGGACTCCTGGAAGCCGGTGACGGTGATGGCCTTCGTTTTGATGGGTGGGTCCGGGAGGAGGGGGAGCGGGCGGCGTGGTGGCGGAGCTCGGGGCGGGAGAAACGGCGACGGAGCCGAGCGATTTGAGGGGCGGTTGTCGCGACTCTCGGACCTCCGCGTGCTGAAGCTGCTCGCTGAGCTGGACTGGAGCTCCGGTGAGCTGCAGATGACACCGCCGTCCGTGCACCACTCATCGATGAACATCTCGGAACTCGACGCCGACAGCCGCCTCAGCCCGTTCTCCGAGTCGGGAGTGTAGGGCACGTCCGCGGCGAGCGGTTTGCCTGTGCACAGGACGCCGATCGAGTTGTTCGCGCTCGAGCCGCCGCGACGGCTCCGCGGAATCACGGCCGGATCTCTGTCTCCGAGGACGCCAGACTCGGACTGGAGAGAGGAGTGGTGCACATGGTGAACATGGGTGGAGCCGGCGCCACCCCCCATGTCTTGCAAGAGGATGTGGCGGTGGGAGCCGTCCTGGCAGCGGTTCTGGGTCAGTGGCGGCGTACCGTCGCGCGCGCCACACGCCACCTGTCCAAGACTGGCGCACGCGTTTCCACATGGGTCTGCGCCTCCAGTGATGGCTGTCGGCGTTTCAAAATTCTTAAGCAGCTCGCGGTCCTGGTTGTAATCGCAGACTGGGGTGAAGGGGTGAGAATATGTGCGGCGGCGGGGCGATGCGAGGAGGTCGTCAAACTCGATGACCAGGCTGTTTGATGAGAGGGGCGAGAGGGGGAGATGGCTCAGAGGACTCTTCGGTGGGGAGACTGGGAAGTTGAGGTCTAGAAATGAGCCCAGTATCGGCGATGGGACCAGTGTCGGCGAGACGGGGAAGGTGGGTGAGGTCGGGAGGGTGGGTGAGATAGGGAGCGTGGGAGATATAGGGCGCTTGGGCGAGATAGGAAGCGTGGGTGAGATAGGAAGCGTGGGCGAGATAGGGAGCGTGGGTGAGATAGGAAGCGTGGGCGAGATAGGGAGCGTGGGTGACGGTAGGACTGTGCCGGCGGGAGTAACACTGCCAGAAGGGGGCAGCATCGGCGAGCCAGGCAGTGTCGGTGAACCAGGAAGTGCGGGCGGCAGCTGTGGTGATGACCAGTCGCTTCCGGACATCTGGTACTGGCTGGTTAGCGGCGGCGAGGCGAACGCCCGACGAGATGGACTTATTAGGGCGGCCTCTGCCTCGAGGTTGCGGAAAAATTCCATCTTGGCCCAGGCGCAAGGAGGTCAAGCTATTGGGATTGAAGATCTGGAAGGGGGAAGAGCGCGCCGATATCGATGTCTGATGTTATAGCACATTCAACGCTGGTAGGGGCGCCTTGAGCACTGGTGAGCACCGGCAAGATCTCGGGGTGGGGTGACAGTCATCGAGGTGGAGCATTCCATGGCTGCAATACCGATCGTGCTCGGTCTTTCCTTGCTCTCTCCCTGTCCATTTTGTCATTTCGCTATGCTGTCCCCTGCTCGCTGAGTGCCTGATCAGTTGTTTGAGGACTGAGCCACCGCGTCTCCAAAACGTCCGTGCTGGATAGTCCCCTCGTTGCTTTAGTAGTGAGGCCGGACGCCACATCCCTGCCGGCCCGCAACTCGGCCTCATGCCCTCGCACAGCATCGTGTGGTGCTCCACCCCAGAGGCAGCGTTAGTCGAGGTTAGTGGACGTGTATCTGGGCATCGTGGAGCGGTCTCTGGATGTCAATATGTTTTTATCTTAAATGCGTTTGTGACATCTGGGTGGGAAGAAGCTTGTCGGAATTAGAGCCGGGTTCCGCGCCCGGTGGCGCGTGCCGCAGCTGACAGCTGGGTGCTCCGGATCCCATCTGCGTCGCCCTGCCTCTATCTTCATGAAAAACTTGGCCGTGGGTTCGATGTTCGGGTGACTGTTTACAGTGCCGATGCCGAGGTGGCCATGATCGATCAAGGAATCGGAAGGTGAGTCTCGACCTGAGTCGGAGTCGGGCGGCGTACTCGGGGATGCGAACTAAATTGTCGTGTCTCGGTCTCTGTAGAGTGGCGTTTGTTGCTCGCGTCAGACTGCAGGATAAACTGCGTAATGGGATAGAAGCAGAAAATTCCGCCTTCCTGATGGCCACGAAATGTGAGACACACGGGTGGGGTAGCGGACGTCAGACACGGAACAGGGATAAGATGGCTCAAGATGGCAGGAAGCAGGAAGAAGCTTTCCATTTCGTCGGGCTCGTTCTTCGGCGAGCTCGGCCCGACAAAATGCTGATCAACCCCCAACTCGCCCCGTAACCCGTGTACATGCGCGGTGTAGCTAGGTGTAGTAGTGGAAACAGGACAGTGAGCGTCCGCGGTCCGGACCGCGATCGCCGGCTCAGGCACCGAGGCACCGGCCAAAACCACAATGACGACAATGATACCGTGACACTGTGGATCTCTCGAGCGGGGGTGTCGTTCTGCGTTTCTGGCCGTAATGCTCGCGAGTCGGGTTTCATCGACGGCGGTAAAGCTTGCGGCTGCTGGAAGGCGGTATCGGGCCCGAGTTCCATTAGCGTAAAGTTGACGTATAAGCCACAGTCCACCACGGCCTGCTTTCTCCACCGTGGGGCTAGTGAATTGGATCAGATACCTCGGGCCTCGGGACTTTGGTCCTCGGCTCTCGGACTCTCGGCTTGCGAGCTGGTTGAGTGAGACCTTAGATCATCGCGTCGATCGCAAGAAGAGTGGTTGCCGATCAGTAAACTGACATTAGTTGGTCTAGCGTTCTTCCTCTTGGCCAGTTGACCACCTGGATGCGTTTGTTCGCATCCCGTCATGGCCATGATCGTATACATTTCGCAGTCTATGATAAAGTACATCCACATCGTCCACTCCTAGCTCTAAGTGACAATGGGGGTGCATGCAGGATGTGAAAGAAAAATTGAGCGTGAACCCATCAAGCAAGGGCGATGGGAGTCTAGGAAGAGGTATCAATGTGGTGGTGATGATGGGGTTTGGTGTGGTCAAGCTGATGCTGCCGAGTCCGTCTAGTTCTCGGGACAGCTCACCACGTCTAATGCAGAAATCTGCCAGAGTCTGCAAATAAATATGTGCGACAACTAGCACTCCCTCTTAAACCTGTTCTTCGGCCACGACAGACCGGGAACATGAGGCACGAGCTGCTTGAACGTCGTGATGTTGGGGTTTGAGAATGCGGGTAGAATACTGAGAATGTTAGATAGCGTACGGATGCCGCCACCCACCTTTCAATGTAGTCCTTAGTGGGGTAGTCTGGCGGGTTGCAGCCAATGTTCTTCTTGGCCGGGTCCTGGTACACGCGAATGTGGTCGATGCGCATCTCGACGGGGAAGTAACTCCTGAGGCCGTCATAGCTGATCATTAGCATCTATTCCCAAGGTCTCATGTGGCTTGAAACACTTACTCGACTGCACCGAAGTTTTCAGAGAGACCCAAGTTGGCAATCATGTACATGGGCTCGACCGAAACGAGACGTTGTCCAATCTGTGCCTTGGCGTTGGGGCCCATAGCCGACTGACGGAGCGTCCAGATCTTCTGGCCGGTAGAGAGCCAGGTGATGTAGCCATCATCACCAGGAGCATACTCGAAACCGAAACGAGAGAAGCAGCCCGTCGAGTTCGTGTAGCAGTCGGAATCGGTCTTTGCAAGGACTGAAGTCGCCTGTTGGTACACACCACCAAAGTAGGGGTTGTAGTAGGAGTTCTTCGTCTCGTAGAGCGAGGTGGTCACGCCGCTCTCATTGATGTACCCGTACTTGGGATTGAAAGGAGCCCACTGACCAGAGAGCGAGACCTGACCATAGGTCTCGTGGACAAGGGCCTCAAACATATCGATTTCGGGGGCAGAGCGGCCGACAAAAGTACCATCGGAGCGCTTGGGACCAGGGTGTAGCTTGTCTCCAGGACATGTGCACGCCGAGAGACGCTGACCGGGCAGGTAGCTAATGCTCCCATCGTTGTACTCGTCACCGTCCTCGGGATCCAGCTTTGGGAGGCCTTCGAATGTTTGGTTGGCAAGAGTGCCAACATCACACGAGTCGTACGAATACGGCCACATGCCGTCGAGCGAGCCACCATAGCCAACGCGACCCAGGTTGCCCATGGTCCATACGGCAGGCCACATGCCCTTGACCGTGGCAGTCGCAGGGAGCGAAACCGCAGCCTCTATGTAGCCGCCAGTAAAGCAAAACTGGTTCCAACTGGTTATCACTAGAGTAAGCTCTCAGCAGCTCATGCAAAGACTTACTGCCGCCCATAAATTGCATGCCACGGGTGGGGGTGTCGTCGAAACGAATGACAAGCGCGCCGTCCCTGGTAGTAACTGCAGCCGGGTCGTACCATTCCTTGTTGTTGGTTCCCCAGTAGTGGAGATCGACAGCCGTCCAGTAGGGGTCGTCACCAGGATAGAAGGAGCGGCCGTCACGGTTAAACTCATCAGAAAACACTAGCTCCCACTGTTCGCCAGTCTCCATAGAGGTCCACGAGTACGCCTCGGGAGGAGTGTCGGGGTCGATAAGAGCAAAGTGACCAAGATCGGGTAGCTGCCCAGAGGCATTCACGCCTCCAATGTTGTAGCCTCCAGCGGTGGGCAGGTCCTTCTCGGTGAAGTGCGATATGATAGGGTATCCTGCGAACAGAGTCACGACGGCGAGAACCAAGATGAACAAACATCCCAAGTTCTCAAGTCCACGCCAAGTGCAGAGCGCGGCAATGCCAGTTGGGCCGGTACGGAGGTTGGGGTCATGAAGGGCATCGTCCTCCTCGGGACCGTGGGTCCACCACTGACCCTGTGAGTGTTAGAAAGTGTGCCTCGGGGAGCAAGTGGAGGGAACCCGGGAAAGTCACACGCGAGCCACTCCAGAACGTGACATGGAAGCCCATGCCGTCCGGAGCTCGAAAAAGTTCGTATTTGTAGGTGGTCCTACTACCAGGGCCACCGCCACCACCACGTCGACCACAGCTCACGACTGCACATGGTACTTACAGATTTCTCGCCACCAGGGGACTGGATGTCGCCGTTGCGACGGTAGAGGGCGTCGGCGCTGTGGCCCTGTAGGGGAGGCACGTCGCTGAACGAGCCGTGTTCGGACGGAGACGCGCTACCATATGCGTTGGCGGTGGGGTGGTGGTACGGGTTGTGACCGCCAGAGTCAGAGCTGGAACCGCCGCCAGGCGACGGAGACGGCGAGTAGTAGTTCTGTTGGTTCATGGGGGGTAGGATCGGCGTGTTGGACGGGGCCGGCGACGGGGGGTCCTCTAGGGCTTGGTACCCGCCACTGTTACTGTTCTGCGGATTCTTGTTGCGGTCGTATGAGAACATGCTGTGATGGGGAGGGCAGACGATGAATATAAACGAGCGCCAGATGCTCGCTCACTGCTGGGCGCGGGACAGTGAGGGGTGGGGAGGCGGGGCAGGTGGGCGACAAGCGCGGTTGCGTGGCACCAGTTGACAACAATCAATGTTGTGGGAAAAAAGAAGAAGAGGGTGAGGCAGTCTAATCGACGCCGCTGAAGGGAGGAGAAGAACAAAGGGGGACTAGGACTATCTAGAACCGACTTCTTAAACAAGAATGGCGGAAAACGAGTGTGAGGGGGCTGGTGGAGACGAGAGCGGCTAGAAGAGTGGAAAGGGGAGGGGCGAGAGGGATGCGGCGGAGACAAGGAGGGGTAGCAAGTGGACGGAGAGGAGAAAGGAGATGGGATAGATGGTGGGTGCGTTTGGTTGTGCGCGTGTCCGTTGATGTGTGATTGAAGGGGCAGCACGGCAAAGGGAGCAAGGGAACGGGGAGTGGGTGGTGGTGTTCAGAGGTTGACGCGGCAGGGATAAGGAAGGCGGAGAGAAGAGCTGAGAGGTAATCGGGGATGGAATCGGAGGAATAGCGAGAGAGAGAGAGAGAGAGAGAGATCAACGGTCTGGCTAGAGGGAGGGTGTGTTGATTGTTGGCTGAGGAGAGAGAGAGAGAGAGAGATACACAAGCGCACTGACAATTCATCAACAGGATAGGGAGCAAAAAAGGCAGCCAAGCAGCACAGCCAGCGTGTCCAGGAGGCCAGGATCCCATCGGAGGGGCCAAGAAAGGCCGCGCAGCAGACGGCGACGAGCACTCGTGCAATGGCAATGGCAATGGCACAAGCGCCACCGGCTCGGCCTCCAGGATCCAGGGGATGTAGGGGCAACGCGACCGCCCAAAAGGCAGCTGGGCAGGGAAAGGGTAAAGTAGGTGGCAAAGGGACGATTGTCTTGGCGGCGTCTTGGAGCCCTCTTGGGGCTCTCTTGGTATGCTCCATTCCCCTCTTGGCTTGCTGCTCCCCTGCGTCCGGGGCTGGCAATGGCGCAATCGTGCATGCGCCCGTCCGGCTGGCGCTCGCTGGCCATGAAGTAGGTTGCAGCGACAGAAAACAAGACGTCAAAAGGTAGTGTAAAAGGAGACAAAGGACGAAGCAAAAAAACCAGCTGCCAGTTGTCGAAAAGCAAAGCAAACGCGTGGAGAAGGGTACGGCAAAGGGGCAGATCGAGAAAAGTCTGCAGACTAGGCGGGATGGGCGGAGGGATCTTCGATCTGCACTGTGCCTGGACCTTTAGCGCAAAAAGTGAGGAAAAACCTACACAGGGATCCAGTGAACACGCTTCCTCTGCTCTTCCTCCTTCCAACATCAAAATCAAGCAAGACACACTACGAGCTTATATGCGCTTTTTACATTATACAGTGCTTGGTATGCTGCGCGTTGCATCCCGCCATTTGTACAGCGTGTACAAGTATGCATCTTGGCGCTTGAGATTGATTTTCCTCCTCCTCTCACTACCCCCCCTGATCTGACCTGGCTCTTCTCCCTGAGGCCAGGCACAGGCCGCCCCCGTTCTGCCTAATAGCTCCTTTGCGGATGGCGTTAGAGGCCGCACACCGCCAGCGTTCCAGGTTCCAGGTTTGCTCGCCAACGCGCCTCACCCAAACCCATTTTGTGTGATCCTGCAGGCCGGTCCAGTGTGGGCGCAACCCGGGAAAGCCGACCGTCACGGTCACGCTGTGATCGTGTGCCCGGCCGCCGTCTTGGCCAGATGTGCGCGATCCTCGGAGGGATATTCGAACCGTTTACGATCTCTGCGCTCTGCAAGGAGCTGGGTAAAAGAGGTGCCAAAAGGCAACAGGGCGGCCGCCATTTGCGACCTGCGACCTGCCAAAAGACTGAAGCCACTAGACCACGAGGCCTGCTTAGCTGCTTCTAGCGTCTCGATCTCCACGCGCATCCTGCTGATCGCTCGGATCCTTCGGTACAAGCAGCCAAAAGCCGTCCCTGAGTGACCCTGGTTTCTTGCCACAGGGCGAGACCCGGCTTCTGGCTCCCCTCCTTCCCCTCAGCCGCCTCGGGACCTGTTGCACATTCCGCGAGCAAGGGCTATCAGCGGCTTCAGGCCATCTCAATCCGGAAGCTGGGAGTCCGCCCAGACTAGCCCGTCTGAGGCCGTCGACAGCCATGATTGTAGTGTGCACAGCGCGCAGCACGCTCGCTCCTCGCAACTCGCAGCATTCCGCCGCCAGCCGTCGGAGTCTCGACGCCGCCGCTTGGCAGCTGCGGACTACGTGCGCGGCGCCCGATCGGAGCGTCGGGTGGTGACTCGGCGACAAAGGGTGACATGCCCAGGGTCTTGGCAGCTTGGCCCAACCTTATCGGGCCATACCCCAGAACAGTGCTGGCTTGGCGAAGATTCCTGCTGTACACTCCAGGCTGAAGGCTGCAGGCTGGAGTCTGAAGCTGCAGGTCCCCAGTTGTGCCTTGCCCCGATACTTGGCATGATATCACCCGTAGAGGGTGCACTGGTGCACTCGCTCCGTCCTGTGAGTTGGTCGCGTGATCGGCGGCACGGAGGGAATCGCTCTGGACGGGCGGAGCGGCCGCGAGCGGTGTGCTCAGTGGAGGTACGCGGTGTAGGTCCCCAAGCACTTTTGTGGTCAGCGATTCCAGAGTGGACCGCTTCGTCGTCGGTGTCGGTGTTGGTGAGGGTGGCTGTGATCCGCGTTCAAGGAGGTGGGCAGGGATGGTCACCTGCGAGCTCCGAGTGTGGTCCCCCAACGTGTGCCGTTAGCCTGTCAAGCTGTCAATGGTCAACATCTCGACATCGCTGTACACAGGCAGACTGTGGAAACTCGGTACATCGCGATCCCCATAATCACCCTGACCCAAGTCGCCGGTCGCTCAAGACGTCAGCCAAGCTTGGGGATATATACCAAGACGTCTCATATTCCCTGTGGCCTGCTAACTATTGAGCTATTGAGACTCTTGAGTTCTTGGCTTCTCGAAGACCCCAGCCAGGTCAGCCAAGAACGAGTTTCCTTCGATCGGGCAAGAGGAACAAGAGCCGAGACTGCTAGACGAGGGTGACGAGGAGCCGGGGGCGGGACGGATGTCAGGGATGCCGGAGCCGTGCCGCGCCCCCTTGCTGGGCCGCCGTGCTGAGGTTGCGATCGAGTGGTATTTTGTCTGTGAGATGGGTGACATCCCAAGTTCCCAAGCTCAAGCTCAATCTCAAGCTCAATCTACCCTGTATCTTTGAGGACATTACCATGACTGTTTTGGTGTCTGGTCTGGATCTAGATCTTCTCAAATCACGTCGTTCCCCACAACCATATCATCGCCTGGTCAGACTCAGAGTCAGACTCTAGACTCAATCTTTGCGTCGCCCCTCAACACCAGGTATTGCCCGCGCTCAAAACATCTCTGCAGTAGTGGACTGTGCCGTGCCGACTGGGGGAGACACGTTCCCCTGGGGGTTTTCGGTATCTCACGGTAACTGTGGGCCCTCAAACTGATGACCGGGACAAGAACTCGTAACTCTCATCTCTTCCTGCGTTCTTATCCATTCATTCACCATGTTCACCAGCTGGCCAGCTATTGATTCACAACCACGAGGCAGTCTCATTCATTATCGCTTCATTCCGCTCTGCGATCTAGCTGATCTACAGGTCGTTCACATGGTCAAGACTACACGTTCGCGCGCTCGCGCGCTCGCGTGAGGGCGTACGACGTCCGCACACGCGCAAACGCGCCCCTCGGATGCAGACGCGCCGAGATCGAGATGAGCATTATGCGCAGATGAGCATATGAGATGAACGCCACCACGCGCGGTCCCATTCTTTGCCCCATTAATTCTCGCAGATGTGCTATACACGAGAGCGATCGTAGACTGGCACGAGATTGGCAATACCGCCAGCCATTTTGTATGGAGAGAATGCCAACATGTTGCCAACGGCCGATCAGTCACGTGATATACGCGTCGAAGGACGCGATCGAGCCGCACCTGCTAACATGACGTACCTCGAACTCGACATCGCACAAGTTACCACCCATCTTCTCGATCCCATTTCTCCTTCAATTCTTGTGCTAGAACGTCGATCGAGACGCCGTTGGACTCGCCGGAMACTAGAGAAAAAGATATGTCGGACTCAGAGATCTCCGACACCGAGGGAGCCGGCATTTACATGTCGCAACCCAACAATATCCTTGATCGAACGCCCCAACAACCGTTGCCGCGCCRACAACCGGTTCACCTTGCGGAGCGAGTTCTGCTCCGTCAAACCAACCTAAACACCCCCGAAGTCCCACAGCAGCAGTTCCACGATCATCGTGAGATGATTGCAGAGCTGCAGGAGTGGGCGGAAAGCCTCGGCTTTGCAGTTGTCACGAGATCGTCCAATGGGGTGTCGAAACCGACCGGTTGCGCATTTGTCACGATCGGTTGCAAGAAAGGACGCGAGCCGCGCGTCGAGCCATTGCTCGCTCAACACCCCGACGCGCGTCGATCCGCAGCCTACACCCACTGCACCGGCTGCCCATTCACCATTCAAGCTCGCCGAGAAGACGGCTTGTGGGCCTGCTTTGTAGCAACAGCCGCGCACAACCATCCACCGTTGCCGGCGTCCTCGTTCCCAGAGCACCGTCGACCGATCGAAGCCGCGCGGCTAGAGATCGAGCAGCTAGCCGCTCTCGGCCAGCGTCCTCTCGACATCTTGCAGCGCATGAAGATGCGGCCTGAGGGACGCCGCTACACTCTTCGAACCGTTGTTAACGTCACCCACGCGTGGCGGCGACGRACTCGCTCTGTGAATGATGCCGAGACTCTCTTACGATCGGTCTCGACAGCYGCTAGCCGCGGCGACATTATGAAGGTGTTTGTCGGCGAGAACGGTGAAGTTCTCGGCTTTTTCTACTCGACCGATCAGGCGCGCATTCTCTCTCGCCGCTTTTCGACCGTCTTCGCACTAGACTGCACCTACAATGTAACGGCCAGGCCCGAATTTTGATCTCCGGATCTTCGGATCTACGCCACGCGAGCTTCAAGATCGCCGCGGACATCCCCTCGACCCCCACCTTGCCGATCGACCAGCAGACGTCACGTGGATCATCACGTGACACTGACGGCTTTGTAGTGCATCTCCGTAGTAGTCGCCGCCGACACACCCCCTCGGTGTTAGGTGCGCGGACTTCTCTGTTGTACTCTAAGCCATGTTACTGCACGTCAGGTCCACCACTTGCAGCCGTACCATGTCTTAGCCACTAATAACAGCGCCGCGGCAAGCCGATATCGAGCTCCCACCGGTAGACGACCAGAGGACGCCGTCGCCGAGTCCGCATTCCGACTCCGAGACTGCAAAAGGATCGCCGCAAGTCCGGACGGAGTGGAGTTAGAAGGATCGTCACTCGCCCCTAACTCGCTCGTGACATAGTAACATGGCTTCCCTACCGGGTCCACCCTCGATATCGGTCGCATCGTCGACCTCGCCGCACCGACATTCTCCTCCTCGTCACCGAGGTTAAAGGAAGGCCGATCCGCTCGTGAGAACTGTCTGTGTGACGTACTCAGAGCCAGAGAACCTTCTCCCTTTCCGCCCCAACCTACCGACAATCCTCCTGCAAGTCCGTTGCTGTGTGCCGACGGTCTTGCCACCTAGCTTCGTGCTCCGCCCTCCCTTCTCGATACCCCTCGGTCTCGTCCCCACCGTCAAGACCGCGTGATACCCTTCCCCCCTCCTTCTCCGCTACAACGGTGGTGGCGAGCTTGGACCTCTCACTCGAGCAAGGCTCGTGGGAACTGGGCCCGACCACTACACACACCGTTGTCTGTGAGTTCCCGCGCACGGATCATCGACCGGACTCACGGGACGTTCCGAACCGGCGGATTCCACACTCGAACGTCCGCCCCACCGTCACCACCGTCACCTATTGGTCTCGATCGACCCTCGCACCGCGCCCCATTACCAAGATCCTCGCGCCCTGCCTCTAACGACGTGCACATGACGTCTAGAGCGGACAACAGGACGCGCAAGCGACGTCGACCAGCCAATCCGACGACGGCGGCGACCTCCACGAGCGAGCGACGTTGCAAGAACTCGATCGGCTCGAGAAGAGTTAAAAGGAGAGGTTACTCGACTACAAGTTCCCCAAGTCGATCCACCACTCCCCCTCCGTACACTTACTCTTCTCGTACGTTCCCCCCTCCGCCTTCGACTTCTTCTGAGGACTACCAACGTCCTCTCGCTCACCATCCCTCGGACTTCGACTAGCCCCGCGTATGCCAGCTAGCCGCGACTCTCACAAGTCCGAGACAACCAGCAAGGGAAGAAAGTTAGTGGGAAAGATCCGTGATCAATTCAGAGCCAGGTCTCCCACTTCTTCTCCTCCCTCACCCCCTTCCCCGGCGCTCCCAGCAACTACCGCGACTAGGTCAAGTCAACAACCGCTCGTTCGTCCTTACGACAACCCCGACGACGCTCCGGTTTTTAACGACCCCGTCCGCCGTCAACGCTCGGCAGCGCCTTCTCCGGAAGATCTGCGCAATCCTCCCCCGCCAGACTTCCCTCCCTTTTCCTCCTTCTCCCCACCAGCCACGACTATGTCCCCTGGTGGTAAACCCTCTCCTACCCCCTTGGACAAGGGCAAAAAGCCGGTGGTTGATCCTCCCCCGGCAACCCCCTCTCCATCGGGTCCCTCTGGCACGGGATACCACGTCCCTGCCGCCCCTCCTGCCAGGCCTGCGCCCCTCTCGCCTGCCGGTGCGCCGACTGCGCACCCACAGCCAGAACAGGCCCCTGGCTCTCCCGTCCCTCCTTCCTCGCCCATCACTCCGGCAGAGGTGGAGGCTTACGCCCGCCGATTCTGTGAGACTCACGGGATCGACTACCAAGGCTCCCACTCCATGGTAGCTTTGTACGTCCTCCCGGAGTTCGCACAAGGGCTTGCAGATCTCCATCTGCAACGACAAGTCTCGTCGGACGTAAAACGACACTCCCTGGGCGCGGCTCCCCTGCTGTCGCCGACCCCCAAGACGCCAATCGCTCCGGCCGCTCCTGTTCCTGTTATCAAACAGGAGCCCGCTACCCCGGCCCAGAAGTTGGACCAGGTCAGCCTCGCGCTGGCCGAACTTACCAAGGTCGTCGACTCACTCCGCGTGGGCAATACCCCGGCGCCTCCCTCTCGTGCAGCCCCTCCCACTCCCCCGGCTGCACCCGTCTTCTCGCCAGGTCCGCAAAGCCTGGCACCCCACACCACGCGCGGCTATTTGCCTCGCCAGTCCCCGCCCTCGTTCAGTGGCGAACGTTCCAAGTTCGCCGCTTACAAGCGCAAGATGGACCGCATCTTGGTCGACTACGACCACTCCTTCCGCACCGACGGCGACAAAATCGCCTACGTCGGTACCACGCTGGAAGGCAGCGCTTCGGCCTGGTTCGACGCAATGGTCGACGCCACCGGCTACTGGAACTATAACTTCCAAACGTTCTACGCGAAGTTTAAGTCCCAGTTCGAGGACCGCGATCGGCTTGAAACCGTTCGCCAAAAATGGATCGGCAACGAGATCATCCAAGGTGTTCGTTCCTTGGAGGATTACTACACTGAGTTCATCTCGGCAATGGCTCTGCTCGGAGAGCCTGACGACGTGAACTCAATCGCCCGATTCTACGGAGGGCTTAACCACTCCCTCCTTGTCCGTCTTCCCTGGGGTTACCGCGGCTTCGAATCCGTGGACGCGTTCTACGAACACGTTCGCGAGATGGCCGACACCCAGCGTGACAAGGAGGCGGCTTTGGCGCGTTCCAGGCGCCTAGCCCCGTCCACCTCCGTTCCCCGGTCCGCTCCCTCCTCCTCCGCTCGCCGTGAGCCAGCTCGTGGGACTTCGTCAACCCCACAGGCTTCGTCATCAACTCCGGCTCGAGTAAACCCAGCGGCGTATGGCCAACGCCAAATGGGTAACCCTTCAACCTCCGCCTCGGCCTCCTCGTCCCGCCCCGTCCCGACCGCCGCCGCCACCGAGATTGCCGCCCTTCGGCGTCTCGCAAACACGCAGCGCCTGTGCTACAATTGCAAGAAGCCAGGACACATCGCTCGTGATTGCCCCGACGCGGTCAAGGCCTCAGTGGCCCTCGTCGATCTTTATGACGAGGTCCCCACTGAGCAGGACGAGCTCGCCTCCGTTTACGCGGAGTTCCCCGACCTCATCGATCTTGATGGTGAGGTCGACCAGGGAAACTAGACGCCCAGACTGCTGCCGAACGAGCGGTCTGGGAGCCCGAGTGTAGTTCGGGGTCGGCGACCCAGATCACTGCTGCTATACCCGGCTCCATCCCCCCTAGCGGTGATCTCCTCGTCGATACCTCCGTCCCCTCCCCTTCGTTTGCAGAAGTCGCATGTCGCGTCATGCAACTTGTCCACAAGAACGTCCGTCTCCCCTTTCACCTCTGTGTCGACATCCACTTCCCCCTCGACAATGGCCAAACTGCCATTGCTCGCTCGATGATCGACTCTGGGTGCACGGACAACCTCATGGACAATCGGTTTGTACACCAGCATGACTTCAAGACACTCCCACTCGAAACACCTCGTCCTATCTTCATGGCCGACGGTACCGCCGCCTCGGACATCCACGAATCCACCGTGGAGCTCCGCTGCCGCATTGGTACTCATGAAGAGGACCTCGACTTTCGAGTTGCGACGATCTCTGGCTACCACGTCCTACTCGGACTGCCTTGGCTGTGCAAGCACGATCCCACGATCGTCTGGTCAACGGCATTCATCCGGTTCGACTCTGCCTACTGCCGAGATCACTGCCTTTCTACGCCTGCACCGAAGATACCCCCTTCGCCGGTGCAGCCGTCCATTCTCCCATCCCCTGGTCGCTCTAAGGTTAAGCTCCTGGACAAGGCTAAACCTCTCCGACCAGCGRCCMTCGAGACTGTCGCCGAGTTCCTACGGCGCATCTCAACMTCACTCTCCGAGTTCGCGGACCTCCCYATCGCCTACGATCCCGCGACACTCGTCCCGACCCCGTCGGATCCACCTGCTGGACAGGCTGGTTCCCACGCCGACTCGAACGACCTCCTCAGTGCTCTCACCACTGTGGGAACTTCTTCTCACGCATATACCCACTCCCCGCGTGAGGGGAACCTCATTCGAGTCTTCCTCGCAGCGTTCGACATGGTCGCCGCCAACCTCCCTGATCCCGAGCCAGCTGCAGCACAGCTCGAGGACAGTGGAGACGACTACGACGACGACTTCTAYGTCGACCCGCTGCACCCTCCGCCACCGCCTGACCTTGAGACAGTCAAGCGGCTCGTTCCCGTCGARTACCACGACCACCTCGACGTATTCTCAAAGGTCCTTTCAGAAGAGCTCCCCCAGCACACCACGTACGAYCATGCGATCGACCTCGTCGAAGACTTCAARCCCTTCCGCTCGCGYAAGATGCGGTATGGGCCMGACGAGCGTGCGAGAGCCAAGAAGTACACCGACGACCTCTTGGAGCGCGGACTCATCCGCCCCTCGAAGTCTCCGATTGCTTCGGGACTCTTCTTCGTTGACAAGAAAGACGCTGAAATGGGACGCCCTGTCGTCGACTATCGAGACATCAACTCCAAGATCGTCAAGTGGAAGTACCCCATTCCACGCATTGAAGATCTTCTCGATACCCTCCGTGACGGCAAGGTGTTCACTCGGATAGACCTACGGTCCGCCTACTACCTCGTTCGGATTCGCGAAGGCGATGAGTGGAAGACAGCCTTCTCCACTCCCGACGGCCAGTACGAATACCTCGTCATGCCGTTCGGCCTTACCAACGCCCCCGCGTCATTCCAGAACATGGTAAACACCGTTCTGTCCGACCTCGTCAACGTCTGTGTCGTCGTTTACCTTGACGACATCCTTGTCTACTCGCCGGACCGCGAGACCCACATCGGGCACGTTACACAAGTGCTCGATCGGCTACGTGAGAACCACCTCTACTGCAAGGCAGAGAAGTGTGAGTTCTTCACCGACAAGACCGAGTTCTTGGGATACTCCATTGGTCAAGGAGAGATCAAGATGTCCCCGAACAAAGTCTCTGTCATCCTCGACTGGCGCCCTCCACGGACGCTGCGCCAAGTCCGAGCGTTCCTCGGCTTCTGCAACTTCTACCGACGGTTCATTCACGACTACGCCAAGCTAGCCAAACCTCTGCACAAACTTACAGAGAAAGGCCGAGTTTGGGAATGGACGTCCGTTCAACAAGAAGCCTTCGACGCTCTCAAGCACGCGTTTACCTCAGCACCCGTGCTTCGTCCTTTCAACCCCGGGAATCTGCTTGTGATCGAAGCAGATGCCTCCGACTTCGCCCTCGCCGGAATCCTTTCCCAGCCAAATGAGGAAGGACATCTCCACCCGATTGCGTACCACTCTCGTCAGCTTCGGGACGCCGAGCTGAACTACAAGACGTACGACAAGGAGATGCTCGCCATCGTGGACGCCTTCAAGACCTGGCGCCACTACCTCATCGGAGCCCAAGACGTGACGGTTTACACGGACCACAAGAAYCTTGAGTACTTTCTCACGACTCGAGTRTGGAACCGACGTCACAACCGCTGGCTAGAACTCCTCCAATGCTTCTCTTTCCGCATCACCTGGCGGACTGGCAAGCAGATGGCAAAGGCCGACGCTCTTAGTCGCCGCCATGAGTTCCAGCCTGGCACCAAGGCCTCCGAGGCTGAGCCCCGGCCCTTCTTCTCCGACGGGCACAAAGTCGATCCCGCCCCGCAAGGCTCGGACTCGTACAAGTCCGACGCCCTGCCGATCCGTGTGGCAGCGATTACCCACGCCCAGGAGGGACCCGTCCCCTCTTCGAATCTTCTCAAACGTCTCAAGACTGCGCAACGCGAGGACCCCCTCTTCGCTCCGCTCATTGCGCACTTAGAAGATCCGGAAGCCAACCCCCTCCCGGACGACAGCGAATACGATCTCGAGCTCTACTCCCTCTCGGAACAAGGGTTGCTGCTCTTTAGCAACCTCGTCCAGGTTCCGGAGGTTCACCAACTCCTGCTCGACGTTCTATTCGCCTGCCACAACGTCCCTACTGCCGGCCACCCGGGCATCAAGGTTACTCTTGAAGTGGTCCGACAGTACTTCCATTTCCCAGGGCTTCGCCGTTTCGTCACCGCTTACGTGAGAGGTTGCCACACTTGTCAACG